>JAAIXI010000199.1:535557-580424 GCA_013403645.1 Heliconius nattereri
CAGAAAGAAACGTACATATTCTCTCCTCTCCTTTTCTCCATTTTTATTAATTCAGTTTCCCAAAACATATCCTCTTCCTTTCATCTATATGCTGACGACCTTCAAATTACTTAGCCGCCCCGTTTGATGATGTTGGTGAGGCTATTCAAAAGCTTAACGAAGATTTGCTGAATGTTAGTAGGTGGAGCAAATCTTTTGGCTTAACTGTCAATCTTGCCAAGTCACAGGTCATTATTATTGGTGGCTCTAAGCAATTAAAAAAACTTGACCAGAATAGCCTTCCTACAATCCAATTTGGTGGCGTAGATTTGAGCCTGAGTCCATCTATTAAGAACCTTGGTATTCTTATAGACAATTCCCTATCTTGGTCAGTACAGATAGCTGAGGTTAGCCGTAAATTATTAGCCACGATCGGTTCACTCAAACGATGGAAATATTTCCTACCTGTAAAGATCAAAACTGCTCATTCACTACTGTTACTGATTTTAGACTATGCTGACTCGTTTTACCGGGACTTATCTGAGGAACAATTAAATAAACTAGAGCGGTTATAAAATCTATGTATTAGATTTATCTTCGGTTTACGTAAATTTGATCAGGTTTCTGATCATCGTCGTCAGCTTGGATGGCTGCCTATCTGACATCGCCGAAATTTTCGCATGCTGACTCTCCTCTATTCTATCACTACAACTCTCTCTCTCCCTCATTTTTAAAAGATCGATTCTGTTTCCTAGGTGCCGATTACCTTCTTCACCTCCACCTTAGATCCCGTTGTGATAATCTCCTTAAATTACCAACCTCCCATACCCTATTTTATTCCAAGTTTTTTACTATAAAATCTGCGATTCTTTGGAATGAACTTCCTACAGAAGTTCGACAATTCAAATCTCTATACCGTTTTAAAAATTGTCTATAAGAGTATTTATTTAATTTAGTATAGTAGTTTATCCTATCTTTTTTAATATAATGTATATATTTTTGAACACGTTTATGTTTGTATGTATATATGTGTAAGTATATATTGTTTTTCAATATATGTATGTACGTATGTACATTAAATACGTTTTATGTAAGTTTATTTTATATTGCCTTGTTTTATTATATATTACATCATATTTAATTACATTTAATAAAATTTGCAGTGAGACGTTGTCCCCCTTCTCTTCATTACAATTTATAATGTTTTCATTACAATTCTAATGTTTCAAAGTTTGTCTGGTAGAGATTGCTTAAAGCAATAAGACCGCTTTTGCAAACGTGTTTTTCTTTCATTTTTATGTATGTTGTTCTTTCTATATATTTCTTTTATGTGTGTGTGTAAGTATATTCTATTTTATTGTATTCTATATTGTACTATTTATAATTAATTAATGGTAAATTATTGTGCTGAATACAAAGCTTCTGTCCCTTTCCAGTCTGTTGCATTTTTCTTCATATAAGTTCCTTGTTTTCGAAAATAGTTGTTCATTATACCCACTATTACCAGGAGTACTTTTTTTGTGGAAAAAGACACAGAAACAAGCGTACGGGTCACCTGATAGTAAAGGACCACCGCTACCCTCGACCTCGTCCGGACCCATGACATCAGAGGAACTACAGGTGCGTTGCCGGCTTTTAAGGTGGAGATAAAGGAGCCTAGCTACCCAAGTCATATCGACATGGAAGGACAACATGGAAGTACCAAAACGCTACATGCGATTCCTTTTAAAAAATGTAATATATTGTAGAGGTCCTTCCCTGTTTGTCATAGTTCCATCTCACAATTTTCTGGAGCAGAAAATCTCATTCGAAATAGAGGATACAACAATGTTGATAGGCAGTTTCTAGTAAATTTGGATCATTTTTAAAATTACGTGGTTTCGGGAGGCGGTGTGGTACGGCCCGCTCGTTATCTTGCCGGCGATGACAGGTTACATACATGTTCAAACCTGTTTACGCGACAAAATAACAAAGAAATCGTAAACCGAATAATTCGGCCGAATATTCGGTTCGGTAAAGTTTAAACCGAATAGTATTCGGTATTCGGTTATTCGATCAAACCACCATTCGGCGCATCTCTAGTAATATGTAGTGTAGCGGCTCCAGTAACAGATTACATTTATAAGTTACCCATGAGCAGAGATCGAACGCACAACGATCGCGTTCACAGAGGTGACTAAGCCACATCGCTGAAGATATAACATACACTAAAATGAAAAATAGTAAAAAAAAAAAAATACTTACATAGTAAGAATAAAAACCACAGCTTGCGTAGACATCGTGAGGTAAAAAATTGCATTAATATATGGAGTATCGAGAGTGGCTTTATAAAGCTGGGAATATATAACTGAGGCGAACATCGCCACTGCATTCTCCATTACCGATAAAAAAGCGAAAGCTACGCCTGAAATTTAATATAAAAAAATATTATTTTTTAGATTCACACTGTATCTCGCATATAGTGGAGTAGGCAGAGGGAACCTAGTAGTAAGACATTCCATTTCCCCAGAACCGCAAATCTTCGAGACATTAAGTCGGAAATGAAGTCTTTTTTTAACAGACTGAAGAAATGATAATAATTTATTCTCTCGAGTGGAAATCGAAACCACAGCCGTCGTGATCGCAGTCTGACGCTGGTGTATTAACATATATTATATTCATTCATTCTTAGGTATATATTTTTATATAAAAATTGAATCAATAACTACTGGGATCAAATTTATGCTCAAGTACGCGTATGATTACATTCCATATTTTTCTTTGATTATTATAAAGTTGAAGAGTCAGTTTGACAGTTTAGACAGTTAGTACTAAGTAAAGCGGTGTAATCAGGAACATCCAATTTGTACTGATCTAACCAAGTACACTTCAGGTAATGTGGTGTCGCTCATCTCAAATTTTAAGCATTTCGAGATTTTCAACTAAGGGGGATTTTTTTTATCGAAAACCGGTAATTTGTAGTCTCAGTAGTTGCGCTCATTTTGTTTGAAATGAACTATAAATATAAGTATGTTAAGTAAATGAGCGCGTACGCCCGCAAACTTAAGTTTGTCTACTTTTATAACTTACACATTCCGTTAGCCTACAATAATCAAATTTAATGGAAAATTCACACGGATTCGCAGTTGAGCCGGTTTTTTAATACAATTTTCTTACCTCTCTCAGCAGGTGCAAGTAATTTAGAAGTCATGGAACGTATAAGTGGGGCGACACACGGCCCCAAAGCGGCCGCGGTGGCTCCCAAATACATTGTTATATCAGACTTCGCTTGTGCATATATAAAATGGCCGGCCATATGGGCTGTGGCACCCGCCATTACTATAACCTAGAAATATGATCGTATATAATTGCAAATGTACCTGGCAATCACAGCCGACTAGTATAAATTTAAATTTAAGAATCTTTTTCACACTGTATTCCGCGCATACAAGTGTAGGCAGAGGGAACCTCCAGCAAAGACAGTCCATTCTCCACTTTTCGCCGAATTTTGCAAGACATTGCGTGTTGAGTGACGGAACTTAACGCCGGGCTTGTGAAAAGGTGCCAGAGCGAAGAAATGAAAATATTAATAAATAATAATTCATTCCCCTGTTTTTCATTCTTTTCCGCAATCAAAATATTAAGAATAATTAATATTAATAATAATGACATAGGAAAGATATCATTAAATGAAACAAAGATACTTTTAAAAACATAAAATAGATTTCCGCCGACACATAATATCTCAAAAATTGAGCAGAAACTTTGGTTGTTCCAAATGTTTGTTCCTAACACTATTTTCCCTCTCTCTACACTTTCCACTCTATATGCGGGTAAAGCTAAAAAGGACATACTTACTGTATCTCTCCAATTAAGCACTTTAGTCATCAGAGGTATTCCAAATAGCATCACAACAACGTAAGCTGTACTCAAATATGTCCTAAAATTACTAAAATCCGTTGCATCCCATTTAAAAACTTTAGAAGTGTAAAGATACATTACTGGTCTTTCATCTGTAAATCAACAATTTAATAATTTAAAACGCTCCGTAGCTATTCGCTCTGGTAAAGTGCGCGTTAGGTTCCACTTGCCTGACAAGGGTTCTCTCTGTCTACCCCGTCGTGCGGGAAAAAGCGGGAAGATCTACAATAAAAATCAATTGGTCATATTCATTTGTCTTTCTTAAATTAGTTTCGGTATTACTTTTAATATGATATTAAAAAAATATGCAACTATTTATATGAATTACGGCATAGTAGATCGTTAATAGGTAACGATATATAATATAGTAAATGAAATGTGTACGTACAATATTTTTCTTTACGAAAAATATACTTCATTCATTCACAAGATGGCGGTTTTACAAACGCATTGAAACGAACTAACAGAACTGAATCAAAGTTACGCATATTTCAATACATAATTACAATATCAATTATTGTACAGATTATATATCAAACAATAAAAAAATATATTATTATCAGCGGACTAGTAAAAAAATTTAAACACTTATAAAAAAATGTTTTGATTTTCTAATACTATCATAATTCATAATTCCATATTGACCACAATAAATCTAAACATTAAATTACTTACGCCCGTCACGGCGCATCGTTGTGGGTTCGATTCTCACCCTGGGGAATAAATTATTTACATTTCTTCGCTCAGGCAACAAGACGAAATGCATCTTTGAGATCCATCACTTAGCATACAATCTTTTGAAAAAAGGGCGCATCGCAAATACGCGGGATACACCGTGAAAGAGAAAAATCAAATCACTCACCTCTCTGGAATGTATAAAACGCCATACAAATCAACAAAAACCAAAGAAAAAGCCTTCGCTTTTGAGCTCTCCTTTTGGTCAAAGTTCTTATAGTTTGTCTAATATTTTGCAGATCGAAGAAATCTTTGATAGGATTAATTACTCCCGCCTCCCTTAGGGACATCTGCTCGGGCCTTGTCTGCCATTTGAGAAAAACCAAGCAATACAACGTGGCTATCACCATCAGACCAGTGTTTATTGTAAACATGGCTGTAAACGATTTGTTCACAACTTTATTGTACAGCAGGTTACCTGGAATTCGAATGGAAAAGATTAAATAAGTAACTCCACGGTTGTGAGTTCGATTCCCACTTGGGAAAATGATTATACTCGAATGTTGCCATCTCATCACTGCTGGTGCTGCTGCTGTGAGGCGTAGAGCCAAAAATATATATTTAACAACATATTTTTCCTACCATACAATATAACGACAGATGGTTCTAGAATAGAAAATCTCTAAGAAATAATGCATAGAACTAGGTGAATTAACAATAATTTACATAGTAATAGAAATATAAAACATATCGCATTAATCATTTAAGTATTAGCGTTAACGTTGTGCAATATACTTATTGAAGACACTAATTTTTATTATGAGAAATTAATATATTTAATATGAGAAATTTATAGTTTCCTCGTTCTGGCGCTCTGAGCAATTAAGCAAAAAGACGGTGTCCAAATTTTTCTTTCCTTAATATCCAATTAAGAGTAATATTAAGAAAATTGGTTAAATCCGTTTATTTCGTAGGATTTCGTATTAAATTAATTTTTAGCACAACGACATTTTTTATTTTTATCTATTATTTTTTGAAAATTATACAAGCTTATAGGTATAAATACGTAATTCAATAGTATCGTAGTTGATCGTGATCTATATATGATTTATATAGGCTACGACTTTTAACCTTTGATATCTATCTCTGTATTCCAATAGGAAATTAGTTTATATCATATTTGGGCCCTACTATTTGCAATTTTGTCCGATAAATATAAACGAAAATACTTCTAAATATTTAATTTAGAATGTTAGTTAAGAAAATCGTGCAATGTTTCACGTCCCTAACGCGAACAGTGTCTTAACACTATGTACTCTGGTTCCTACCCTGCGCTAAAAAATCCTACTACATTTTTTATAGAGAATAATACATAAGCCTTTAGGTGGTACCTGACGGTCTATTATCATAGCCCAATAAAAATACCAATTTAAAACATAGTACGGTCAAGGAGTTGTGGCTGTCCTGAAATTATCTGAAGACGGCAGCGTGACGAGACTGTTTAGGATCTTTTCTCCTTTTGGAGCGAACAACGCTTAACTGGCTTGCTTGTTATGCTTCTTATTCTTTTCTAGCACAGCTTCAGGGCGATTTCGATGTACTGTGCATTGCTAGGTACAGAAAACTGTTTCACTTAGAATGATGATAAATATTTTTTTGTTCATTCGTGATAAATGCCATAATAAGCGTAGATTTGCCCGAGATAAGTATGTCACTGATCCATATCATAAACTCTTAAAGATATGTACGTATGAATATCAAAAAGCCTTTTCACTGTAATAATACAAAAAATAAATTATGCATATTTTTTTATTAGGTTTTATATATTTATGGTATTCACGACAGGGCTTGAGCATAGGTACACGACTACACGACATTCAAGCCGTCACACTGTAGGTACTTATATTTATATTTAAAAATAACACATACAAAACTTTGCTTTTTTTTAGCTTCACGCTGTATCCCGCACACAACAGGGTAGGTAGAGGGAACCTAGCGTTAAGACACTCCGTTCCCCACTTTCTGCCAAATTCTGGAGGTATTGCGTGGTGTGGCAGAACTCAACGCCGCGCATTGCCTCGACATCAGAGTGAAGAAATGGAAATATAAACGTAAATAAATATTTCACTTCGTCGAGTGGGGATCGAACCGTGAACGGAATGTCGTCTGACTGAAAACGCGACGGTAATGGTTTCGATTCCCACTCAGGTGTATGAATCATTTTCATTTCCCCGCACAGGTACCCTCTGCCTTCCCTGTTGCATGCGTATAATAGAGCGTGAAGTTAAAGAAATGTCAATGAATGTATATTTAAATATTTTTAAAAGTGTTATCCACACATAAAGTCAACATTTTATCTCAAATATATATACAATGTTGCTTACAATCGTGATTATTGAGGAGACTAAAGCAACTGTTTGAATTTATTGATAAGCGATAAGAACGTCACGGTTAATACAGGGAACGTTATGTAAATGTACGAATAATATTTAGAAAGTACTGTAGAAATTACTTACTATAATATATATAGGTACTACCTACTTTTTTTAGAAAACATAAAAATTTAAACGTAGCGGGATTTGAACCCGATGCTAGCAACAATAAAGAAATTTGATGTAGCCCAATGAGAACGTATGGATTACTTAGTTTTAGTGCTTGGACGTTTTCTAAAAAAAGGAGTATTTTTCTACCAAGTGTGGAATAACACTTGAAAAATGTAAAACATAACATTTTATAACTTACCATAATTGTACACCATTATTATATAGAAATTATTATAAAAGTTGAGTTTATAAGTTTCAGAACCAACTCAATAAAAATCGAAAACAACCTGAATAAGGCGAAAAACACAAACAATCTATTAAAAAAGAAACTCACCAATAGCTACTCCAGTAGGCATTGTACTCAAATACACAACATCTAATATACCGACTCTTAAAGTTCGAGTCTTTATGGACGATACGTCGGCTATATAGGCGAAACAACCAGCGAATATCGCGAGGTCAGATCCCGTTAAGGCACTAGGAAACGCCGCGGTATATATAATGTATTCCACGGGCCAGGCTGAAAAGAATTTATTGGCTAGATATATTTCGCATATAGAATGGCTCCTAGTGATAATACACTCTGTTCTCCACTAGCCGCCGACTGTCGAGTGGCAGAAACCAACGTCGCGTCGGAAAATTAATATGTTTAATAATTTATTCCATTTCGTTTTCGTTTGGGGAATTTTTTTTTTTTCATTTATTTATGTACCACACAAGAAAGAAAGTACAGAAAACTTATGACATCAGAAAAAAATGTGTACAATCGATAACTTATGCGTAATAGAGATCTCTACCAGAAACCCTTGAATGTAGGAGATGTTAAAAGAAATGATTCGGGTGTGGTATTTTAATATTATGTAATTTAATTTTAATTTATTATTATTATTATTGTCATTTTTTATTTATATGTTTTAAATTTTCGCGCCGTCGTGACGCAGCGGCCCAATGGTGTGACTGTAACGCGACGGCTGTAGGTTCGATTCTCACTCGACGAATTGAAATATTTATTTACGTGTGTATTTTCCATTTCCTCGCTCTGGTTTCGCGGCGTTAAGTTCTGCCACTTAACAAGCAAAACCTTCAGAATTCGGCAGAGAGTAGGGAACTGATTGTCTTACAACTAGGTTCCCTCTGGCTACCCTGCTGTGTGCGGGGTACAGCGTGTAGCTGATTGAACTTGATTTAATTTTTAATTTCGTTCATAAGTGACAATTTTGAGTCATTGTGCTACAAGGTCACGAATGCCTCAAGATTATTATAGAATTATAGATTTATTATTAAAGTAGAAAATAATTGGTAGAAAAGTAGCCAGCAGGTAAACAAAAAAACCCAGAATTTAGATATTTTACCATTTTAAACTATGTTGGTATCTATATTAGATAAATAATTCAACGCAAGGCTGCAGTCTTATCATAATAGAGAAACATAATATATTAATTTTAATATAAATATGTAATACTTGAGGCCATAGTGGCGCTGTATAACTGACAGCGATAGGCGTGAGTTCGATTACCACTAGAAAGAATGAATTATTTTCATTTGACCCTAGCCTACCTACCACTAAAATACCATAAAAGTCGGCGTTAAATTTGTCACTCGACTAGCAATATCTTGAAAAGAAAACGGAAATCGGAGAACTAAGTATATGACACAAGAGCAATGAAATAATAATTTTTGAAACTTTCAACTCAATTAAAATTACTATTTGAAAAACTCTTAAAATTAGCCAATTTTTTACACACACTAAACCACTAACTAGTGTATTATTATCCAAAAAAAAAATACCATAAAAAATCATAATATAATAATAATAACTCACCCATCATAGTATTAATAGTAATAACGAAAGAAAAATAAAGTTTTCCCAAGAGGCCGCCGAGAAGCAGTACCTTACGACCTCTTCTATCACTATAGGCACCCAGGAAGAACGCCAGTAAGAGGGGCACAACGTGACTGGCTATGCCATTCCATTGGTGGAAAGTGGATACTGTCACCTACAAAGAAATTAATGGATGGTCATGGTCATTTTCATGAACTTTCTGCATTTAGGGTAGAGTAAATGCAGTTTCATTTAAGTACTGAGAACCTAATGTTAAAACACTCCGTCCTTCATGTTCCGTCAACTTCGTGCTTATTCTTCTAATACCCTCAGGAAGTGACTGACTGTAGAAGCGACGGTTGTGGTTTCGATCCCTGCTGGAAGGAAGGAATTATTCTTATTTACCGACTCTTGTGATAAACAAGACAAAGTGTGACGTTGAGTTTCACACAATACGCAATGAAAATTAGGCGGAAAGTGGGAAACGGAGTGTCTTAACACTTTTCGGATACAGCGTGAAGCTGATATAAAAAATCAGCGAAAAAAGGAAAAAAATCCCTATAAAAACTCTTTATTACTCCAATTTATTTACACGAATCTCTCCATTTGGACTCTACGTTTCATACTTTTAATTATTTTCTTCCATCAACCACCTATTAATTGCGTTTGTGTAAAGCGTTTCAATAAATTTCGCGAGGATTTAACGTTCCCAGGGAATACATAGAGGGAATTTGTAGTTTTTTTTTATTTTGTCGGTACAACTGCCTATTATGGCTTGACGTAATCGAATATAAAATACTACTTCGATACCCGCGTGATGCAAATATTAGGGTTAAAGGTAAAGACCAAGTATTAATACACTCCGTCGCACACTTTTCCAGAGGCATTGCGTGTGGAGAGGCGGAACTCAACTCAAAATATAAATAAATATTTAATTTCATCTAGAGGGGATCGAACACGCAACCAGTACTTGTGCCATGCTTGTGCCTCTTCGCCACGACTGGCTTCTATACTATTTGTTGGTTAAATTTAATTAACGATATTTCTGATATTTATATAAAATAAAAAAATAGGGAAATTGTAGATCGTCAAATTCTAATTAATTAATTTAATGAAGAAATCGCTAAATGTCCAATTTACTAACTATATATAAATTATTTAAGTGTTTAAGTTTCAACTGACGCCGTAGTGCCGCGACATAAGCGAGCGACTGTAATCGCCAATTTCCATCGAGTTGAGTTCTGTCACTCAACACGCATTTTCTCGAGAATTCGGCAGCAAGACAGGAACGGAAAATGGGAACGAGCACTACGTTCCCAGGTTCCACCGACCCTCTTACGATTTTATTATAAGTATGGATATAAATAATCAAGCAAGAGTATAGGGCATACTCTTCATTAATTAATGGACTATCTAACACAAAAAAAAACTCATTTTGCATTAGTAGCTCATAAAACTAGCGCGTTCGACCAAATTAAAATTAGTATAAAAATAAATAATAATAAAATTCAGCTTTATAATATTATTATAATTTGTTACTGTAATTAAGAAGCGAATAGATTTATAGAACAACGTTTGACTGTAAGCTTGAGTTGTAGGAATATAAACACACTGGGGAAATATTATATTTAGCGTATGTACGAAGCGCAGCGTGGAGTTTCGCCACTCAAAACGTATTGTCCCAAAAATTCGTCGAAAAGGGGGGAACTGATCATCTAAATACCACGTTCCCGGTCCCTATCCTATAAGCGGGATATATTATGAAGCTATACTTAGATTTATATCTTGAATAATTATTTAAACGAAGATACCATTGACGAAGTGGTCTTGCAATAGGGATATTGGGAAAAATAATTGAAATAAGAAAAAATAGAAAGATGTCGTAACTATATATCATAATAATATGGACATACGGAGGCCCTAATGTCCAAGGGCACCGATATATTTAAACGGCACTGACAGTAAGAAACCAAATAAATGATAAGTTATAGAGGTAGGCATTCGTGTGGTAGGCCTTAATGATGGACATACAGGCAGAAAAAGGGAAAATGGCAGGTATAACACAATTATGGAGCTTAAGTGCGGGAAATTAAAACTCACTTTGAGCTTCACGTTTTATTCAGCATATAGCAGGATAGGTAGAGAGAACAGTGTCAAGACACTTCGTTCTACATTCTCCACCACAAAGTGCGGCGTTGGTTCCCATCACTCAACGCGCAATATAACGCAAGTGTCTCAGGATAATAAAAAAAACATATTAGGGTAAATAGTTAAGAAAAAATATGAGTAGGAAAAGTATATGAGTAGGAAAATATATCATACCCATCTACATATTATATTTAATTAATTCTTATTAATTACTAGCGACCCATACTCGCGGATTCGCCCGCTTTTATTACACAATAATTTATTTACTAATCTATGTTACTAATTACTATCGTGTTCTAATAACAATACCGTTTTAAAGACAATATTCATATTTAATTAGGTATATTTGTTTTTACCTACGGCTTTGTTCGCGTTGTCAAATGGAAATAACTAAATATTGCGTATGACACGTGAGTCATGACACATTCTAATTGACAAAAGCAAGTGACCAAAAACACAACGAGTTACATCGAAAGGATTATAGTGTTGAAGGAGTAATAAACGAAGAAACGAAGTAAGAAACGAACGAAGGATGTTGGATTGAATATTACGTTTTCCATAAAAGTATCGACCAAGTAGTTCCTAAGATTAGCACATTATACAAACAAACACTTCAGTTTTATAATATTTGCATAGATATACACAAATTCGAAGTAATGTAAGTTTATCTATAAATCAACATCATATCATTTTACTCCCTGACATTTTTTAGCTTCATTTTGCAATTCCAGTAACGCTGACAAAGGAAAATAAAATTAACAGAATAACACAACGTGTGCAAAACGAATACAATAGACGTATAATTTTAAATTTACACGGAAAAATAAGTTATTATAGAATAATAATCTATTATTTATTGAGACCTGGCGTGGCGCAGTGGCACAATTGTGTCACTGTAGACGCGATTGGTTGTGGGTTTGATGCCCACTCGAGAAATGAAATATTTAATATTTTTATTTCTTCGCTCTGGTGTCGAGTCAAAGCGCGGCGTTGTGTTCTGCCATTCCACACTATGCCTCCAGATTTCGGCGGAAATGGGGAATGGAGTCTTAACATTAGGGTTCCTCTGCCTCTACCCTCCGATGAGCAGAATACAGCGTAAAACTGATTTATTTTATCTATTATTACAATTCTTAAGTAGCGTATGTGCACGTATTTAAATTTTGCAAATTTTGTATATATTTCTGCGAAGACAAACGAAATAGAGTACCACTGTATATGACGCATTCTAAGTATCCTAGAAACTGACCGCACGTGCAGTGGTTTACATCGAAACAATTAGTCTAATGTAAAATGGCTTACAACCTTCCTTGATAAAAGGAATATACAACACAAAATATCCAACAGATTTATACAGACAATTACTAAAAGGAGAGCTTTATGCTGTTTCAGGTATAGCATCATAGACAGAGGGAACCTAAGTTAAGAAACTCCTTTATGTACTAATTTGTATTAATGAAGACAATACAGGGTTGAGTTCCGAGAGTTCATATAATAAACCTTCATAGCAAACCATAAATATGCTTTAAAGAAAATATGCTGTTACGCTGTTGCAGACTTTTTTGTAGTTGGTTCTCATATATTTATACATTTTCATAATAAATTACTTTAATTTATCAAGTAAGGCTTAGCCAGCACATGCAACATAAAAATGTGTTCTTTGAGAAAGGCTTTACTTTTATATAATATACATAATATAAGCTTCATTGAGCCATTAGTTAGTGTTAGTTAACAAGGAACCTGGGAACTTTGTGTTAGGATACTCGGTTCCTAATAAGATACTTTGATCCCCTACTTTCCACTGAATTCTGGTGGCATACTGAGTAAAACAAAAATAACAATCATTTATAATTAACTAGTGTATGTGCAGCAGTCTGTATATGTATATATCATCCTAAGTTACATCATTGAATGTATTAAAACCTTTAATTTCTATGTTGATAATAGCACAAAACATTTTTATTTTTACTTTACAATCTATTTCATTTTACAGTCTGTTTATCTAGAGGCTTAAAATTAAAACAAAAAGTATTACTTACCTGTACTTCCTTATTAATATCTTCATATTCGTTAATAGAGTAGCAGACATTAGCGCTATAACCATGGTTTACAGTGCACGCTTGGAATCCATAGAATGTTTGTTCTATAACATTTGTTATCATGTATGCCATCATGTAAAAAAACATGACGGGTTCCACTGTTATATATTTGTACCATGGTTTTCTTTTGTCTTCCTAAAATATAAAAATAATGTGAAATATGTCATTATAATTGTTTGTTTTAAATTGTGTGTCGAGTGGCAGCATTGTGCTGCACTTCTTCTACTTACTAGAGTGAGTATGAAACAGAAAATAGTTTTGTCAAGAGGGAATGGAACCCACAACAGTCATTAGTTCAGTCAGACATTGTGCCATTGCACCACAATGGCTTCAATGATTGACTGATTATAAATATGATTTGAAATTAATTATAGATATTTAATTAATTTTAATGGTATTACTGTACACAATTCTTTTAATAGCAAGGAACTAGATAACAGACTAGTTGGTTTTCTGTAAACATGTATTAATTTAATAAGCAAATACTAATAAATGCTTTCAAAATTAAATTTTGAATATTGATCATTAACCAAATCTCTTTATCCAGCTGTATACGGTTTGTTTCTTAGTTTTTGTTTTTTCTTTAAGTCATAAGAAATATTTTGTTCCTTAATAATTGCATCACAATTTAATGCGGGTCTGAAAAGTTGAGGATAATTTTCGATAGTTTAATAAGTACAATGTTACGTTTTAAATAAATATATATAATAACGATTAAACGATAATTATTAGTTAGTTAACATAAAAAATATATCGAAGGTTATCTTAATGTTTTCTTAATAAAATAAATGTTGAACACTAACCAAGTAACATGTTTGTTCAGACTCCTTTGCATTCATTTATAAATTTATTATACCTAATATATTACCAAATATATTATTATAATCACTAATAGATTTGTTTAATATCACAAATTACACAACCACACTGTCGCGGCACGTTTAAAAAACAACATTGTAAACATTGCAATACGAGCATAATAATTGCCGCCTATTGACAAATGTAGATTATATAATATAATATTTGCGCACGACCAAATGTCAAATGTGTATTTACAGATAATAAATAGTTTATTGAAGAATTATTCAAATTACAATATTTAACATCGTAATATATTAAATACGCTATTGTAAATTGTCATTAATTTGTAGTAAAAATTGAATTTTATTAAGAAGCCAATTATTTAAAATAATGTATATAGGCATAAAAATACAGTCATTATAATATAAATACTAACAGTATTTTGAACACTGTCCGGTGTGCACTGCATCTAATTGTATCGAAACAACTTCATTATGGAGATATTGGCGGGAAATGAAAGTTTTTTATTTACAGAATAACTGAAGTCAGAACTGCAAATAAACTCTCAGAGGTAATAATCTCAACGTGCAATACATTTTTCATTAAGAGTTAACTTTTATCAGCGTTTTTTCCTTTACATTATATGTCAAATATATACAGCAGGTTTGCATATAATTTATATTTCTTTTAAAAATCTAATAAATGCCATCACATAATTTTGATAGAAGACAATATTTAAGAATATTTTGACATTTGTCAATCAAAGAATAAACATCGAATATATTATATGTTATACCAATAATATGCCTCCGGCTAAAAAAAAATATACTTTGAATACTAAACCGGTTTGTTTATATGTTTATTGTTTAGTTTTTATTTTATAAATAATTCTTTTATTATAAAATGAAATTTAGATTTCAAAGACCGATTCGTTGAGAAGTTAATGTATAAGAATATAATATGTACATTTTTGCCTACAAATCTGATTGCTTTGCGATCGACTCCAAGATTTGTAATAAGTAATTATAAATATTTGGCACTGTAGTGCAATTTCACAACTATAATATTACAATATAAATAACTTATTCTTACTCAATAATAATAACAAAATATATTTTTTTACTTTACCTGACTTAAACTTCCAGAATAATTACGGCGCCAGTATATTTAACAAATATTGTCTGTCAACGCAAATTTGCTGTTTTTGCATCTTACCTAGAACGGCCACTATTATTATATCTGTTGGCGGCTTATTTATAAGTTTATGTTATATATATATTTATTTCATCGGCGAAGAGATGTTACTCAAAATAGGCTTTAGTCCTGTATCAGCACAGGTAGTAGTTCATATTTATACTGCAGCAGGTATTTTAATGTTCTCAGCGTACCTTATATTGCTTATTGCTGCTGTAAGTCATAATGAGTCGTTAATTTTATTGTATCAGTGCACTGTTGTTTTATTCAGTGTGGTAGATTTGATTGTTATTTCATATATCAGTGTTATATTAATTATACACGATGATTTAATATTTGGAATAGTTTTATTCTTTTTGACAGTTTTTTATTGGATATTTTTTTATTTATTAATATTTCCTGTAATAAACGGTTTTAGAAGAAGCATTCATACGATTGTTATAGTTTTGGCGTAGATTCAAATTTAACTGTGTAACTTATTTTATATTTAAATACCTATATAAGGATTAGGTTTCATTAAATCTAAATGGGACTAATTATATACTGATGTTATTTTTATATAGATTTTTTATTATACACTTAAGATTTTCTTACTGGTGTAGGTTATTTTTCTTCAGCTTCACGCTGTATCCCGTCAATAGCAGGGTAGACAGAGGGAATCTAGTGGTAAGTGACACCGGTGCCCACTTTTCGCCGCATATCCGAGGCACTGCGAGTAGCGAAACTCAACACGTAATGCCTTGAAAATTCGGCTTGGTAAGAGCACTGCACTGGAAACATGAAGTTTATTAACAACAAAATATATAGGCTTGCGTTCCTTCTCTCTTCTTTCTTCTAAAAATGAGCAGAAATAGCGAAGGATATTAGCATATTCTCTCGACATACCTCTAATGGTTTGAGATATATACATGCCAATAACATTGCATACAATTTATTATCTATACTTTTAAAGTAATATTACAAAGGTAAAAAGATATATTTATATAAAAATAGGTTTATATTGATACCGGATTAAGAGATGCACAGACCACCTAATCAAAAGCAAAAAGCTCAGCAAAAGACCGTGCAAAGTGGAGTAGGTTGAGTAGGAGGCAGACCCTGGCAATAGCCGGGATTAATGCCAGGAGGAAGAAGACCACCTAATATTGTTGTGAAAGCATTTTAATTAGACAACTAACTTTGTGGTCACATTGTACCATAATGATGAATTGAATCTTTGACTGACTGACTAGTTTCCGTATTCATTTCTGTAAATAAAAATAATCTAGTCATATTATGTATCTGTGTAGTTCAATTGACACATAAATCAATTCGTTTTCCACCTCTAGCTAACATTTTCGAGAACACATGATAGATGACAATGGAGGAAAATGGGTGGAGACAGGAGATGAGGAGAGGACGAGGAGAAATAGATATGCAGGGTCCGTAGCATTTGGCACTCCATTAGGGAAAGCGTGACATCAAGTTTCAGAACCTAGATATATTTATACCTTTTAATTGGCTTCTTAAATTTGATTGGACTTTAAGATTTGGCTGTTAAATATATCTGCGTTGCGACATTATTAACATAAAATAATATAAAACATTTATAGTTATTTGATTTCGAATAATGTAAATTTTAAAATAAATAATGAATTGAAATAATAAAACATATTATATTTATTAAATTATGAAGTAAATTAATTTACAAAAAATAATAATATGATACAAAATTAATATTGTTCACAAATTTCAATATGAAATTCCCGTTGTTTGTAAAAAGATAGTGTATAAATTATTCGTTGAACATATTGTAGCATAATATTAGATTTGGGACGAGTAAGTAATTATACAATCTATTAATAATATGACATTAGGTGGCTTACACTTTAACTATAGAATGTCAAAATATTACAACAGGCAAAAAAGTTTGGTGAGCACATATTTATTGATATACTTTTTTTATATACATTATTATTAATCTTAGAACGATGGTATTTATTAAATAATTGAAAATGACTACTGACATTGACTAGAATATTATTTAATATTTTTTTACTATATATGTAATTATCAAAAATGTCATTTAATTACTTATGATAACTTAATTTGTAAACTTATATTTTATACACAGACTAAAAATATAGTTACAACTTTTTGTAGAAGATTCAGGGAATTCCCAAAATAAGTTTTATCATTTTTATTCTTTTACAGACAATAAATTTATATTTAAAAAAATATAATAAGTACCCAATAAGTTATTTTATTATTAATGAACATTGAAAAAAAAACAATCTCCCGTAAAATAACTTTGCTTACATCTATACAAAGATATGTACAATTCCGCAATAATAAAGTTTGATTTAATAAAAACAAATCTTCGGACACCTTTTTTATATAAAATTAAGCCACAGTATATGCTAATATTCTACAAAGTATCGCATTGATATCTTCATTAGAGGAAGTAGAAAATAGAAGATGTTCCAAGAGATCGGTGTTAGCGAGACAACAGATGCTGGGCAATACTAGCATGAGTCTTGCGAACCTTAACTCCTTTCCGGAACAGTGTCGCTGTAACTGCACTAATATCTTTTCTTGGGTCATCTCCATTTGTGTAGTTGATATATCCAGACAATCTGTTGGGATATAATATTTTTATAATATAAGACTTAAATAGCTTCACGCTGTATTCCGTATATATCACGGTTGACCGAGTGAAACTAGTGTTGAGACACTCTCACGCCCGGCCAAAGAACCGAAACGTAGCGTGTTGAATGGGTATATATTAAATTGCGGGACATAAAGCTAAAAAAAGAAAATAAAGTCGTAAAAATATATTGAAAAAATATTTTACATACAAGAATTTTTTCAACCAATTCCTTTATCAATAAGGAAAATTACCTGTCCGAAACAATAGTGATGTTTTCAAGCATTCGTATTCGGTTTTATCTAATCTACACTGCACTATCCTCTTTAGAAGAGCTGTCAATTTCCTGAGCTCCTCTTTGATTCTGGGCCGCTTCGATGCGATAACTGATGTTACGTAATCTGGAAATGATTTGTTTTAATAAAAATATATATTAGTATTAAAATAAAAAATATAAAATATTGTAGAGTAGCCGTAGCGCTTGGCGCTCCGTTCTCTCTGCCTCTCTCTCTACATATCTCTATATATATAGGCTATACAACTCAAAAATAATTCAATTTCCACCCAGTCCTGAGAATAACACTTTCTAACATTGTTATTAATAGACAGAACATTAGTATTAATAGATAGACAGAATCTAATTTATTTTGAAGTATACGTTTATATATTGGTATAGTTAAATTTCCGTTTATTCCGTTGAAGTTAAGGCAATGTTTACAGACCCAGTGCCACATTTTGTCAAACGAAGGACTCGTTGGGCGAACGTACTCGTATATTACAAACATAAACGTATGCTAGAGTGAGGCTCTCAACTAATTATTGGTAAAGCTCAAGGTTGATGACCTTTCTATACAGTCTTCTTAAATAACTAACTATGACCTTTCAATATTTAATTTTATAGCAATTACGTTTTTATTATACTTTTGAATAAATTGTTTTTCTTTTATGTTTTGCATGATAATTATTTATAATATGTAAGAGAAACAACGTATATGATATTTATTATATATTAAGGCAAAAAAAGTATTTGCAGAAGTTGTAGCGCAGCGGCACGGAGTCTGATTGCGGCGTTGAGTTCTGCCACTCAACACACAATGCCTCCAAAATTTGGCAGAAAGTAGAAAGCGGAGTGTCTTAACATTAGCTTCTCTCTACTTACCTTGTTATATATGGCAGCATGAAGCTAAAAAAATCTTTTTAACAACAATAACAATCTGTCATACAAATTCAATATAGTACTTACCTACTCTAACACAATTTATAGTGTATGTATGTATATATCCTATAAAAAAAAATCAGCTTCACGCTGTATCCCGTACACAGCAGGGTAGGCAGAGGGAACCTAGTGTTAAGATATTCCGTTCCCCACTTTCTGCAGAATTCTGGAGGCATTGCGTGCTTATTGGCAGAACTCAACGCCGCGCTTTGTTCGACACCAGAGCGAATATAAAATATAAACGTTAATAAATATTTCACCTCCTCGAGTGGGGATCGAACCCACAATCGTCGCGTTGCAGTCACAAGCTTGCGCCGCTGCGCCGCGACGGCCGCGTATATCCTATATACTTGATATAAATACCAATAAATATTGTATAATTCTGTTTACCTTCATCGAAATAAAAGGAGTATTGGGCCGCGTGCATTATAAAGAGCTCTTTCCAGTTGGTCTGCAGCAAGCTTGTTTGTTCACTTTGGGTGATCTGTTCAAACGGTGCCACACTGTGTAACCACTTCACTGTCGCTACCAACACTTTGGCCGCCGGGTCGTACATCTCCATGTCGGTGAGCAGTGGACTGTGAACCTTCATTTTACTTCCGGTATCGTCGATGCCTTGTGTAGTGGTTTCCGCTTGGAACGTTCTAGAAGTGTCTATGAGGGTTAGGTCGTTCTTTTGTATGTTCGTACCAAAATGTTGCTTCTCGTTTCTTGCTACGTAATGAACGGGTGGTTCGTATTTGCTTGAGTTTTGAATATTTTCTGTGGAAACAGTGTATTGTTGTTATATGGGCATAGGAATAAGACCCCAGAAATTTTACTAACAAAAAAAATATCCTGAAAAATTTAATAATAATACGAACAAAATCTATTCAAAGTTCAAGTCCATCCTTCTCCCTGAAATATATCTGTAGATACGTTCACGGTTATTAAGAAGTCCAAAATTGCCTTTAACCAATTTAAAAATAAGCCATAAAAAAACAGGACTTATTTCCTGTCAAAAGTATTTTTATTACCACTGTATGTGCTGCTGTCCAGGCTGAGAGTGAGAGTGAGATTGATTAACATAAAGTATACAATGACTACGACATGCATTATACGCGCTAAGTGTAGCGGAATGGGAACAATAGGCGTTAAATTTCGCTATCAAATCATAGAATTCATCAAATATCGCGTTAACGGTGTCGCGTTGCGCAGTATGCGGGGCAGCTTAATCGCAATGCTCGCATTGAAAATTCGCTATGGCTTGTTGAGTTATTTACTTTAGTATATAATGAATAATATTTATTTATTTATTGTACATAGTGTTAAGACACTCCGCTCTGGTGATGCTCTCCATTTTCTGGTGAATTCTGGATGTATTGCGTGGCTTGAACTCAACACTGCGATTTGCCTCGACGTCAGAGTGAAGAAATGATAATATTAAATACTAGCTGAACCGGCGAAATTCGTACCGCCTAACAGTCATTCTTTATTTTTTGTTCTTTAATACTTATGCTGCTATTCGGGACTCCGGGGCGAGGATATAATAATAATATTTTGTTGCACTAAAAAACAAAGAAACAATACAGTAAAAATATTTACAAAAAGACAAAAAAAAGTGCAATGGCGGGCTTACAGGCAACCATTTGACAGAACTTATTACATACATAAAGGATAGCAGAAGCAGAATAAGAGTAAATAGTAATAATAAATATGATATTTTTAAATACAAATAAGTTATTTATCCTATAAACATACATACACTGATAAAAACACAACATACATACATAAAAAAAAATATACATACATACTATATATATTTTGGTAGAATAAAGTGATTGCAATTAAATAAAATAAATTAAAAAAAGTAAAAATTATCTTAAATTACGCACTATTTTTATGTGTAAAAGTTATGTAGGTACATCAGTTTTTTACTTTTTAAAACTTTTAAAAATTAGATTACGTAGATTTAACTGTCCTTTAACGCCCTGGCATTTCTTTTTCTAATATTTTCAACAGAAATACAGATTCAATGAATCTGTATCTCCCATATGTATGTCCCATATAATGTATATGGGTAGATTAACTAAATCACTCAACATTCAACTATGTTAATCAAAAATATTATGTATTACTAAATTTTTGAGATGATTACTTCTTTTCCGATGTAATTAATTTTTAACAAATAATAATTAATAAAGCAACAATATGTTTAGAATGGTGGAAAAAGATTCTGTTAATTGTCCTTTAACACCCTAGCTATTTTATTTTAAATGTTTTCAATGTACAGAAATGACTTTTCTACAGATTTATTATAAGTATAGATTTCATTTCCTCAAGTTGGCATCGAACCCATAACCTGTCCGTTTACAGTCGCACGTCTGTGACCCTGCGCCACGGGTAGCCTAAAATAAATAGTGATCAAATTTAATTTTTTTTTTGTGCCAAATAACTTACCTTAAAGACTTCTCCAATCCTATAATACAAAATTTCCGCATACAATACTAGACGCTTTTACAAATACTCACTACTCTCCACATTAGATTCCGTTTTGCAAGCCTCCTCTGAACTGGACACTTCATCTTCCTTTATTATGTCATTAAATTGTGAATCCGGTTTTTCTGATATATCATTACTAAAAGTCTCATGATATTTGTTTGAGCACAAATGATTGGTTAATGCACCTTAAACGCAAGTAAACTTGTTAATAAAAGACAGAGAGTAAGAGTCAACAGAGAAAGATCTGTATTTTAAACAATTCTTTATTTAAAGGAAATTTGACGATCAAAATATGGCAGAGGACTGACGTATAGAACTCCTAATCTGTGTAATATAAAAAAAATAATTTAATTTTATTCTGCATTTCAATATACTTTTACATTTTACTAATAAATAAAATAAGGAAAGAATATTTACTTTGACCGTCCATGCATAAAGGTGAATTGTTTTCCGGCGATAATATGGGCGGGTAGAAAATGTTTGTGCTTAAATATCTCGGATGCGGAACAGAATAGTGCATCGGCGCCGGGAAGAGAGGAATCTTGAATGGATTTAAGGGATTTAATGGGTTAGGACTATTGAAAAGAGGTCCCAAGTTGGCAATATCCATTGACAAGGGGTCGGGAGGTCGCGGGAAAGCTTGGAATGCTGGATTCTCTAAAAAGTTGTGTGTGCGATCTGACAATGAACCGTATTGGTAGTGGGGGAAATTAGGAAGGCCTACAGGAGTGGGGGTGGGGAAGAATGAAGGCCGAGCCAAGCTGTAGCTCAGCTTTTGTAGAGCAAGCTGGTGTTGGTTCGTTATTTGTCTCGGTGCTCGTTCGTGTTGGACAGCTGGAAAAGAAAACATTTTAGAATAATATTTTTTTCAACTTCACTCTGTATTCCGCAAGTAGCAGGGTAGTCGGAGAGAACTTAGTATTAAGACATTCCGTTATCCAAATTCCCCTTAGTTTTTGAGACATTATATCTTAAATGACTGAACTTAACGCTTTATGTTTTGTCTGGCCACCAGAACGAGGAAATGAAAATAAGACAATATATTAAAATCAATTTAAAAAAAAATATATTTGCAAAGTCAATCCATGGCTTGAATTAAATATAATAAAATTGTAACTCATCGTTGTCTGTATATAGAAGATATATCAGCTTCATGCTTTTTCCCGCACATAGCAGGGTTTCCGATCCCGTTCCCTACTTTCTGCCAAATTCTGGAGGCATTGCGTGTTGAGTGGCAGAACTCAAGGTCGCGCTTTGCCTCGACACCAGAGCGAAGAAATGGAAATGGAATGGAAACCCACAACTAGTCGGTTTACAGTTTACACTTTGCGCCTCTACGCTACGAGGAACATGGAAGATAAGTATAAACTATAAGTATAGATAGATATAGATTAGTTCATAAATAAAAAAGTTATTTCATTGTAAAATTGCATGCGACAATATCGCTCCGAAACGAGTGTTTTCTTGGTTTGGTTAAAACTTTAATTTTCAATGTATGCCAATAATACCTTTAAAATGATAAATTTATAGTACAAGCGGGCGAAGCCGCGAGCTGGTCGTTTATATAATATAAGTAAGGGGGGCAATAGGTGTTGACATGTTACACGATTATGAACGAAAGTAAATATTGCGTAGGTTTTGTGCATGACGTATTGAGAGGCTCTTCTGGGCTTGATATGTTTATTTTGGGTATGTAGATCTGACTATGAAGATCTTTTATCTAAAAATAATATAATAATTACATATATAATAATAGTTGGGGCCACTCGGGGATTAAATTATGACTTATTAATATTTTCATTTCCCCGCTCTGGTGACAAGGCAAAGCACAGTGTTGACTTCTGCCACTCTACACTCAATGCCATATACGGCGAAAAATGAGGAATGGAGTGTTTTAACTCAAGGTTAACCCTCTGCTTATGCTGCTGTAGGTATTGTTAAATTTAAAAATTAAAATTAAATTAAATCAGCTCCGCACTGTATCCCGCTCATCAGGATAGGGAGAGGGAACCTAGTGTTAAGACACTCCGTTCCCCACTTTCTGCCGAATTTTTTAGGTATTCCGTGTTGAGTGGCAGAACTCAACACCGCTCTTTGCATCGTCACCAGAGCGAAGAAATGGAAATATAAACGTAAATAAATATTTCACTTTCTCGAGTGGGGATCGAACCCAAAACCGTCGCGTTACAGTCACACCCTTGTGCCGCTGCACCACGACGCCCTAATGTTGTTAACTACGCAATAGTGATATAAAACTATAGGATAATTTCGAATGAATGGAGCATAAATGGGATTTGTAGATATTTTTGATATTCTAAAGATAATAAAAAAACAAGTGGAAATCTAACCTACAACCGTTGCCTTTCCAGTTACACGCTAGTGCCACTTTAACAATATAGTATATCCAACCGTACTAAGTGGCGTGACGTCACATGTCATATGTAAGCTTGCGGGCTACCAGCGTATCGACGCCTGCCTATCGTCACCCATTGTTGAAAGGACGTGGTAACAAAAGGCTATCTATGTATTGTATGTATGTATAACATGTTAAAAATATTGGCTCGTAAATATACATATAAATAAATATTAAAAGTCTGTTTGTGTTGTCAAAATAAACATGTTTTTCCAAGTGCATACAACTATGGACAAGATAGCAAAACAAATAATTTAAAAAATATTATCTTTGGTGCTGTCTTTCTGTTTGTCTGGGCAATCTTAGTTGTGAGACCAACACTGAAAGAGAGGATGTTTTGGAGCAACATATAGGCTACCTTTTATCGAGAAAGATGTGAAATAACTATATATTTTTCTATAAATAAGATATTTTGCGAGCAAAATCAAATAATCCCAAAAGACTTAAATTACGGTTTAGTTAAAGTTTAATACTAAAATAATTTCTATTATTTTCTTAAATACATTTAAATAAATATTTGGATAGTTCAAGCGGGCGAAGAAAATTTTCGATTTTCCGTCTGTTTAAAGATAATTTATACTGGAATAGATATTAGGATTTTTCTACAGTTTAACGCTGAGCAAGAGCTGCCTGCTCTTATACTAGGGGACCTAGTATTAAGACACTCGACACATATCGACGCTGTTTGTCTACCAGAGCAAGGATATGAAAAAATATATATAATCACTTCCCTTAATGGGAACAGAACATACAGCACCTCTATAAAATAAAATTGACAAAGAAAAAGAATTTAACTTATTTCCAAAGGAGATGGATCTTAAAAAAAAAAACACTTAATACAAACACCATACGAACTCAGTGCATATCATTTACATTTACCTAAAAAAAACAAACTCCCCCACCAATCTATTAAATTAAACAACTTGCACTGTCACAGCTATAAAATTACATCATAAAAAGACTAAAGCAATATGATATTGCGACATCTTCCCAAAATCTAATGGAAATTGATCATAATATAATGGTTAGAACAAGGCGGTTCGTGAGAAATCGCGGGCTGCGGTGTAAATCAAACATCCACTTGCCTTCCCTGCCCTTCCCTAGCCTTCCTTTACAATTTTTTTCCCCACTCTAACACTTCTGTTCCCGCAAATACTTCAAGTGTCTCCTAATGGAAAATACATGCTAGAGATCGGAGGCCTGGATAAATACTTTATTTGATAGGCAAGTGGGTGTTTGCCGCGAGAATTTTTGCGATCATTTTTCTTGTTTGCTATATATATATATATATATATAGTATGTCTACTATAAGGGTAAGTTTAGTGGTTAGTTTCAAACGGACGGATTTAGAGTTGATTTTGGTGTTATATTATAGATTTGAATATCACATTAACATTCATTTTTATTTCTACTTTACGTTGTATCACGCATATAGTAGAGTAAGCGGAGGGAACCTGGTATTGACTGGTTAGCGACTTTCCGCCGAATCTTTGCCTCGTTATAGAACAAGTACTTACTTTGAGGTCGTCATAGCCTAGCGGCACAGTACTACTGACTGTAAGCGGGGCGGCTGTGGGTTCCATTCACAATTAGGAAAATGAAACTATTTTTCAATAAAAATACTTTCACAATTCATCATTCATTTCCTCGACGAATTGATTTGGTTTTGTTAACAGAGCGACATATATTATTACAAAACTGACACATGATTAGGTATACCTACTAAATTCTATATGAACTATGATTGCGAAATATGCGAAGTCTGAGTTGCTGGCCACTCCTACAGATGTGCTGATATTAACTCATAAGGTCATTTCGTAAACGATATGTTTGCCACTTGATGGAATGTATTAACACTATGTTCCGTCTATATGCAAGTAAAAGGGTGAGGCTAAAAAAAGTGTTTTAGATGTTCATATTTGCACAAGTTTAATATCAATTAAAAATATATTGGATATTCTGTTACTGTAACTGTAAAAAGTTTGGTAATAAAATACAATATACATCCGCATTCGTACGTACCACAGATACTTTATAAATTCAATTTCCTGTAGTGGAAAATTGTTCTTCAATCCACTCTTGTGTCAACGACTCTCTGTTACATCAATTCGATACATTTAAATATTTTTCCCTAGTTTTTTTTTCTGTTGCTAGTATTATTTACAAGATTATTGGAAATTTTGTTTTTTTATTTACAGATTACTAGCGACCCAAAAGCGGCTTCGCCGGCTTAAGTTTGTTGTACAACAGTTTGAAGTTTGTTTGTTTCAAGGCGATTTTTTAAATTTAAATAAACAATCTTACAAAAATATTGTGTAAATATCAAACAGCTGACCTTTTAACTTGGTGTACTTACCGTCCTTTTTCATGTTGACGCGCAGGCACTTGGAAAACCGACACGCCTGACATTGATTCCGACGACTGACATCGACCACACACCGCCCATTCTCTTTACACACGTAGTCCAAGTTCCTAATTATAATATTTATATTTTAAAATATGATTAAAGAAAAGTAATCATAATTGGAAAAAAATGAAAAGAAAATTTGTATTGACATATCCCTGAAGATAGTAGGCTAGAGCAAGGAAACATAGTATTAAGACACTCTCTGTATTAATTATAATATTCTCTGCGAATGAAGATCGAAGTCAGAACCATTGCGCTTTCAGTTACACGCTATCCCACTACGTCATGATGGCTTCATGCTATTCTTATGGTTTTTACTGGCCGCCCGTAATCTCGTTTATGTGAACTACAAAAGGTAAAATCTCATTTTTTTAAATATTTTCATTTAGACTTAAAACACACCGTTTCCGACGAATTCTGGAGACATTACGTGTCGAGTGGCGGAATTCAAAGCCTCGCTTTTCCTCGTTATTAGAGCGAGGAAATAAAATATCTAATATAAAATAATAATACTATAAATATAAAGAATACAGTTAGGCAGAAAATGAACAGAATGACTTATCTCCAGGCTTGCCAATCCCCCATAATGCGGGAGATGCGTGAAGATAAACGTTCACGGCTTTCAGTTGGTGCGATATGCGCCATTTTACGCTTTTTGGAATTTTTAACTGTATTGCATAAAATAGCATTATTTTTAGATTCATGTGCATATTGCTATATTATGACTAAAAAGTAATTATCCATACTAATTGTATATATTAACACCGTATACCTACAGGAAATCCATCAATTTATTTTATATTATTCATGTAAATATCTTAGTAATTATTAAAATTTGAGTATTTAATTAAGTTAGTAACTATAAAAACATTTTTTTTTACTTTTGGAACCTAGTGAACCTAGTGTTAACACAATCGTCCAATTATCGAGACATACCGAGTTTAGTGGTATTGCTCAAATTCGCACTTTATCTTGTTACTAGAGAGACGATATCCACCACGGCACGTATTTTAGACCTATTTTATTACGAAAATTATATTAACATATGAATTTTATTTTTTATAAAAAAAATACACTAATATAGTACCCAATGTTGGCCGAAATCAGTTACAAATTTTAACATAAATCTGTAAAATTTGCATAATAATGATTTACTTCGCTAATTCTGCCATTTCACAATCCTTAATTGGTGTTCAATCAAAATGGCATTCAATTATTATTCTAATGAATTTGTAAAGCGCAAATTGTGAATTACATGCATAGTTGTCCGTCAAATGTGAAATAACTATAAATCATAATAATTAAGAACTAACTATTTATTATTAGATATATTTATTTGTTATTATTATTAATACTTTTCTTGTATCCCTCCAGGTACTATCGTGAAGTCAGTCATGGCGTACACGTACAGGTACAAGCATGTGATTGTAAATGCTATAGGTTTTGGGTTTTAGTCTCACATTCACAGTCTCTCATTCTCAGGAATTGAAATATTTAATATTTTCATTTCTTCGCTCTGGTGTCGGGACAAAGCGCGGCGTTCAGCGCCGCCATTCCTCCAGACGCAACTCACAATGCCTCCAGTATACGCCAGATTGTGGGAAACGGGGTATCTTAACAATAGGTTCCCTTTGCCTACCATGCTGTGTGCGGGATACAGCGTGAAGCTCAAACTCGCACTCAAACTGTATAAATCGATGTCTTTAGAATTACTGATGGTTTTTCTAATAATTGATTCAATACATTTCATTGTCTGTTATGACTTTGAATGATATGTTATGAATTGTATACAGTCACTTGGTTCTACCTACGCCTTTACCCCCATGGTGGTACGGTACGAAAACGGTACGAAATATATGATTTTTTTGGTGCACGCTGTGTTCCGAATATAGCAGCGTAGGCATGGGAACCTGGGAATCTAGTGTTAAGGCACTCTGTACCAATTAAGACACTTCCGTTCCCCATTTTCGACGGAACTGAAACGCAAGCACTAAACAATCTAATTTAATATAACATGTATTACTTTTGTCATTCATACGATGGACTCTTTGTTTGTAAATTCAACTTTGATTTCAGAGTTAGTTAATGTACCTAGAAAATTCAACTGAAACTGCAAAATAATTAATATATTTCCTTGATTTATACATTAAACACTAATGGTATTCTGTAAGAAAATCGCTTCTATGTATGAAAATGGCTTGAATTGCTTCGAGCTGCTGAATTACTGCTGCTAAAGGATGATAAGGTCGTGCCGCTTCCTACTTGAACTGCATTAGTGCCCTCTGCTATGCCCCTAGGTTCAGGACCAATTCTAAATGTCCAAGGTAACTCTGGTATTATAGCGTTCTTCAATAAATAGACTATGTAACACAAAAATATTTTCTCAATTAAACCACCAGCAGCAGTTCTCGCGTTAAAACATACAAACTCTTTAGCTCCAAAATATTACTAAAAAATACTATCGAAGTTTCATATTCTTAATTATAAATAATTGCATAAATTGGATAGAATGCTTAGATGATGTCTCTAGTCGCAGAGTTCACAGTTAATTATTGTTAATGAGCATTAAACTTTGTAAAAAACCGACCTAAAAAACATTAAAAACTTAACCTGTAAGTAACTAAATCAAAGCACTTTAATTTTACACAAAAATAAAAACTACAAATCTAACGCAAAACATAAAAAAAATCTAATAAAATAAAGAATAACATGAAATGCAACTAAAACAAAACAAAACCTAATGTTGAACGTATCTTAACCGAAATATATAACCGATACGGTCTATTAAGCCATAAAATCTTAATTACTGCGACTGCAAGGAATCAAACCAACTATAGCGCTTTCCACAAAACTTATAAGACAATACAATCTAGAACATTAAAAAACAACAAAAAAAACTTTAAGTAAAATAAAAAACACATGAAGAGCAAAAAAATAACCGGAAATGGTCAGCATCACAACTATACCGGCGGATGCTGCGCTTGAAGAACCCCCTGCACCCGTCGCACGAGGGCACTCCGTAGTGCTTCCCGGACGCCTTGTCCCCGCATACTCGACACAGCGCCTCTGGCTTGCCGTCCATCTCCTGGAAAGATGAATAGTATTGGGATACTTCACGGATGGAAATTTATTGTAGAATGGACGATATTGGTTGTTTTTTGAGTTATTACTAATATTTGGAAATCGAGTCCTCAAGAAAGGTTATGGGCACCTTAAATCAGTCAAGTACGAGTCGGGGTATGGACACACTTATGATTAGGTTTCGTTATATCATAAAAATGGTTAACATACAACTTCAATAAACAATAAAGCTATACGAAATAATGAACACCAAGAATGTGATATGAATATGCCCACAACGAATGATCCACGCTTGTCTCGTGAGAAGTATAAAAAAATAATCATAAAAACGGCTTAACTTATAACACAAGGATTCGTAATCGGAAAAAATTATACAAATATTTCAAACACTCGCTTACCCACCCGCTTAATATAAATTTCTATTCTATTCTTCTATAAAATTCTGATATATTCTATTCACATTAAATTTTTATCAAACACTTGTCCCCAAAAAGAATCGACTATCTACAAAACTTACAAAAAAAAACGTACCAAATTTAAAAATATGTGCATTTTAAATATTTTTTATACAATAGCCCAATCAATTTCTCGTCAGATTCTCGCAAGTTCTGCAACTTTGAAAGAATTTTGTCGCATCATCGGTTTCGCTGCATTAATAATACATCGGTGGCCTGAAAGGGATCGGGTGACATACGGCTTACCACGTTATAATGTACATTTTATGTAGAATACATTATTTATTATAATAGACTTATTTTTTAATTTAAATAAATTTTACTTTGTTCCTGGGTTGTAACTGGGTAGGCAGCATAAACCTAGTGATGAGTCTCCGTACTCTGCATGCGGGACATTATACGTTGTAAAGCGCGTCGTAAAGCGCGGCATAGAGTTCCGCCAATCAATAAGCAATGCTTCCAAAATCCGGCGGAAAGTGAGGAACGGAATGTCTTAACACTAAGTTCCCTCTGCCTACCCTGCTGTGTGCGGGAATGAACACCAACGAACTATTTCTTAAAAGCTATTTTTGGTATATATAATGACATAGTTGAGGCTAATTGATTTTGATGTTATATAGATTGCATAGAAAACAAGCCAAATCAACGAAAGTAGAGTGGTTTAGAGAGTGAAATTCGATTGTACATTGTGTAAAGATAAAAAAGGAAAAAATTGAAAATCTTTTTCTATTGATTTATAATAAAAAAACTGATCACGTCGACGATAAAGCGTACTTTTATAAATAATTCCATGAAGTAAATTACATAGTTAAACCTTCACGTGTGGATATTTTTGTATTTAGCGGTAAAGGTATCAAACAACCAATAGTCATCGTTATTATATAAGCCTACCTAACTTTTCACAACACTACCTGTATTATTTCCTTTATTGCTATACTAGTCTATCATTAGTGGTATATAAATGAATTTGAACCTTATACCTAAGAAATACGGAAACCCAGTGGAACATATGCCCAGGTTCCCACAAAAAGGGGATTTGACTTACGAAAGGCTATGTAGAGATATAGTTACGTATATTTAATTCTATGTGATGATTTAAAGTTATACTCTTAAAGCCATTATAGTTCTGAAGCTATTATTTACCACCTTTTTGATATCAGTTACTTATCGTCATATTATAGACAAGTGACATTTTTTAATTAGACAGAGGATTTTATTATACATTGTTTAAATGTTTTTTTTTCAGTTTCACGCTGTATCCCGTTTGTAGCAGGGTAGGCAGAGGGAGTATAGTGTTAAGACACTCCGCTTCACACTTTGTGTCCCTCAGCCACGACTTTCCTCTAACAAGTGTTATTATGCTATAGGAAGGAAAGAAAAACAGGTTTTTTTAACTTCACGCTAACCCACATATTACGTATAATATACAGCGTATGAATGTAATTGCGGCGATTGTAGGTTCGATTTTCACTCAATAGAATTAATCATTCTCATTTCTGTGTGAGATACTGGATACTGTATGAAGCTATAAAAATTTTGATGAGAGAAAACATGTTATTTCAGATCTAAAGACATAATAATCACCAATCAATTTCAAACGCGATTTTAAACCCTATGGTACATATTTAAAACATTGAAACCTAAATGTTTTAACTTACAAAAATCTACTCCTCAAAGTGTTAAGCTAAAATAAACAAAAAAGTCTTATCATAATCGATCTAACCCTTAAAAAGCTGTCCCCCAAAGCTAACTAACCTCAAAATCCGAAGCATAATGAGGGTCACGTGTTCAAATCCCAGCCCTTCGATATATCCGATCCGCGTATAATATTTATAAGTCAAATGCAAAACGGCCAACATGTTTTCATAATTTGTGGGACAACTTTCTGACTTACAATTACACCGTATGTTGAATACGAGACACCCTCGATAGAAATTTTGTATTTATTAATGATAGAATAGGCTTTAATTGATGTTTAATTATGTTTAAGAACCATTGACTGTTAACGCGACGGTTGTGAGTTTGATTCCTATCCGGAGAAATAAGATATTTTAGTTGATTTGCTCTGTCGAGAAAAGGAGTGGAGTAAGGAGTGGAGTGTCTCGACACTAGCATCTCTCTCTTTACCTATTGTGCTATATGCGAGATTAAGCGTGAAGAGAAATGATTTTTAATCTCCAAATTGTACGTTTAAGCGAAAACGTGTTTTGAGGAAATGAAGTTAGGAATGGGGAAATAGCCTGCGCGTTGCATGTAATGTCATCATATCGCTGTAGAGGTATTTGGAACATTTATGTGTTCTCTTTTTTATTTAAACAGAACAGCTCCACCTAAAGTCGAGAGCTTCACCTAAAACCTAATATGGAGCTCTGTTCGTGGTATTGCAAGTTGAATGGATCTTCCCAAGGCGGGGAAATGAAAATTCACACCCCGGAGTGAGGTTCGAATTCATAACTGTTGCGTTTACGTCAGTGGCACACACTGCACCATGATGCCCTCTACTGACTACATTTGAATTTTGAATTTAATGAATTAAAAGTAATTCATAGCCCCTAGCGAGAATGAAGCCGACCACCGTCGCGTTTATTCTAAATTGTGTATAAAAAAATATATGTAGTTCAAAAAATTGAACATAGATTATTTATAATGAAACAATAAGCTTCAATCACTACGAAATGAAGTGAGCCGTATGCACCTTAGAATTGAAATACAGTTGTAATCATAAGTCAGTCGTTTACAAGTCTGACATGTGACAAAATTCACAAACGCAGTTAGTTGAAAATTGACGTACCTACGACTTAACAAGGGGTCCTTTGGAGTATGAAAATAGAAAAGATTTTAAACGTTTTATGTTTAGTTATATACAACTTACTATCCTATTATTTATTATTTATTCTGCCAATTAATTGATATTAATTAACTTATAATCATATTAATATTATAAATGTGAATGTAAGTTTATTTATTGTGCCAAAATTATTGAACCGGTTTTTGTTAATAAAATAATAATAACTTGTTTGTTTGTTAAGTAATCATGAAACTTTGTACACATATTCTTAGAAATATAAGAAAGGACATAGGATACTTTCACAAAAAAATATTTTACCTTTGGCTGTAAGTAATATAAAAAGAAAAAAATAAAGCGCGTGAAGGCGCGCTTTAGTCTCTAGTACAAATGTGAATGTTAGTGAGGATGGAAGCTTCTTCCAGTTTTAGGATGAAAATTTCTTTCAGTTTCATATAGTTTATATATGAAAATAATACATAGGTTACTATTTTCTCGGAACTCCCACTATCTCCCTGGACTGCCTCTGAGATTTTTTACAGGCGACACAATAATTTAATATAGGTAGCATACAATTCAGGTTTTGTATAATTTGGCTTTATTATAACAATAAGATTAAGCAGGCGAAGCCGCTCGCTTGTAATGATTGAAACGAGCTTATTATTTTGACATTGCATTTAGTTAAAAAAAAATGCAGTGTTTAGTCATTCTGTTATTAAGTAAGTACCTACCCATAATATATTTAAAATTTAAAAGCATATGCGGCCGGTCGTGACGCAGAAGCAACAGTGCGTACAGCTGTAAACGCGACAGGTTGTGGGGTCCATTCGACTCGAGGAAAATATTGAATTGAATTTTCATTTCTTCGTTATGGTAACGAGGTAAAGCGCGGCGTACTACTACTGCTACTCAAGTCTCAATACGTAATGCTTCCAAAATTTGGCGGAAAGGGGGGATCGGAAGTGCCAATTTTAACTGGATGGATTCTTAGATTCCATCTTCCCTGCCATGTACGGGATACAGCGTGAAGATAAAAAAAATTGATGATTAGAGTGATTTAATTTGAAATTTAAAGATTTTTCGCGCTTACCCCTCATTACCAGAAAGAGGAAATGCAAATTATAAAAAATTTCATTTCCTCGACAGTACATCAAACCCAAAACTTGTCGCCGGTACAGTCGTTCGCTCGCAGTCCTCAAATATTATATTATGCGAGCAAAAGATAATAGGTATACCTATTTTTAAAAAAAATATTGTTCTTTATTACATTTAAGAAATATCAAAAATACCTTCACTGCAAAGATACAGCAAAAAATTAAAAAAAATAGTAGAAACAACTAAACACTTAAACCTGTGTACTATTAAGTGCTATAACATTTGGTTTGCATGCCTTACCTACTCTAGTGGCGCGTGCTGACATTTGGCCCCTAACCCCTGCAATATTTAACACGAGGCACGAATACAAACATATTGAAATAATTATTTGATAATAAGGCCGTCGTTCTTATTGTTTGATTATTGGGATATTACAGGACGATAGCAAGTTCGATTCCCGCTCGGGGGAAGGAATTAATGGATTATTTTGATGTTCTCGTTTTGGTGGCAAATCGTGGCGTTGAAGTTCTCTATTCATCACGCAATGTCTCGGAAATTAGGTGAAAAATGGGGAACGGTGTCTTAATACTAGCTTTTTTCTATTTCTAATCCTATAATAAACTACAATATAATAAATTACTGTATAATAAATTACTCCATAATAAACTAGTCATTGGCCGTAACTTTGTTTTGGGTGTCGTCGTCAAACGTCATTTGTAAGTCCAGTACACAGATGAACTGTGTATCTGTAAGTTACTCATTAAGAGTTTTATATATTATAGTTTTTAGAGAATTATTAGTATAACACACAGTAGATTCGAATTAAATTTGAATTTGGAAGCTAAAAATTACTTCTTAAGTTTAATAAATGTCGGTCATAAGTCTGTCAGCCTTTCAATATTAATATGAATTAAACCACATTTTTAGATAAACAGGTAGGTTTCTACGCTGTATTTCTACGTTGATATGGGTGTTTAGCTTTGTGCTTTATTTCGCAAATAACGGACCAGGTAGGTGTCAAGACACTCCACTCTCTGTTAACGCTACCTACTGAAAAAAGAAAATTACCCAAAATGCTAACTCCTATGAACAAATTAAAATTTATCTCAGACTTCAGACTTTGCAAAAATCTAATTTTCCTAATAATATTAGTAAATAATAAAATAATACGGAAAGGTACAAAATACTAGAGCTACATATTTACAAAGCGAGTAATTAATAAAAACAAATACAAATCTTGTACACTGTTACACATATAAATTTAAAATTATTTTTCAAGTACAGTTTTAGGTTTTAGTTTAAATTTAAAGTGATATAGATTTTTTATTATTTTCTAAAAGAAAGAAATGTTAATTTACTTTGTTTATTAATATGCGATTTCTGAATCGTTCGTAAATGAAGGTGGCTCATAGAATTTAAGAGATCGATCTTGAGATGCCGTTTTTATCTAGGCATAGATATGTCTATCATGTAAATTTTTTTTCTTTAAATTATTAGGTAAATGTAATGTGTAAGAGGGCATGTATGAAGAGGTTGATGACAGTGGACGAGGCGAAAGAGGTATGTAGAGAACGTAGCGCTTGGCGCTCCGTTCTCTCTGACTACCTCGCTAGGGATAAAGCGTGAAGCTAAATATATGAAGTAAAATTAACACTAAGATTTATATGAATTTAGCTATTGCTAGCGACTTCGCCCTTGTAGTCAAACATCTGAGATATCTGAGCACAAGTGAACCGTTAACGGATTCGCCCGCGTAAACTTATTAACTATATTATATAGGTATATAAATTGTAGTTTTATCTAAATCCATTTAGTAGTTTTTGCGTAGAAAAGGAACAAACATGCATTCATCACACATTTTAAATATTTATAACGTTATTAGGATAGGACTAAAAATTGTGTATAACATATTATAAGTGCCTAAGATAGCTCTGTCCTAGCCTTAAACGATGAATGAACTTTTCAACGAAATTTATTTTCAATGAGAACCAATAGTTCCTGAGATCAGTGTGTCCAATCAAACAAGCTCTTCAATTTTATGATATTCGTAGGGAATCAGTTCATTGTGCGAAAAAAGGACTTGTGGAACCAAAAAGTAATAGATTTCCTCGTTTCTATGTCATTAATGAGGAACAGAGTAATAAAGAGTTTTTATATCACTCCGTTCCTCATTTTCCGCCAAATTCGGGTAGTAATGCGTGTTGACTGGCGGAATTCAACGCTGAGCTTTGCCTCGTTTTGAGAGCGAAAAAAATACAAATATTATACATTTAATTTCCTCGAGCTGGAATCGAATCCCCAAGCTGTAGCGTTGTCGCGTCTACTTTGACTGGACTCACATATTATTTCGAATACTAAAACAAATCCTAAGCTCCGCGCAAATAACGAGCGAAAAGTTATCTAAACAGTATAATATTTACTGTTTTTAACTACGGTTACGCCCTTTGCTGCTTTGTACAGATTTTCAATATGACATGCCGTAGTTCAGTGTAAAAATTGTTTCGAAAAGCAAAATCTAGTTCCATTGTTCATCAGTGAACCAGAATTGTGAAAATTGAAACGTCGATTTCATGATTTAAATGCAAAATGGGCGCGTTGTTACTGCAAAATTGTATTAGCGCTAAAAACACGAGGACTAGAATATTTTTATTATTATTGTAACGATATATTTTAGGTTTAAATTTTAATTCCTATAGATTTTTTTTATTATTTTCCTAGAGAAAAAAATATTAACTTACTTTGTTTATTAATATGCGAGTTTGTTTTGAATCTTTCGGATACAGAGGCGGCTCATACAATTTAACGTCCGTATCTATAAGCCGCTCTCAATTCCGAGATCGGTCTTGAGATGCAGTTTTAATTTATAGATATATCTATTGGGTGTGCGTGTTACTTATGGTAGACAGTATTTAAAGACAGACTGCTAAAACTAGCTAAAATAAAAGTTGTATTATATATTTTTAATTAAATTAGTTAAAATAGTGAAACAATGATATTATTACTTAGTACTAAGATATCTTATATTAAAAGTTCATATAAAAAAATATTTAACGTTTCATTTAAAAGCAAAAAACCTCAACAATACGCACCTTGCTACATCAAACAAAAGAACTTAACACACAAAAAACCAAAAAACAAACTACAAAAAAAAGCGTAACCTACAAATAAAAAAAAACAAACGTAACTCACCTCAATTCACCCGGTCTCTAAGCTTTATTCACCGCAAGTGACTCGCATGGGCGGCGTCCCCGTCTAAGGCGGGGCGACACTTGGGCCCCTTTAAGACTTCGATTGGACGACCGCAATAGGGCGGTAGCTTACGTCAAGTATTATTATAAAATATTTTTCAGTGCGTGCTTACAGTAAGCTTAAGCAATTGACGGAAAAAATGCAGTTTAAATTTTCATTATTGTTATTTTAATATAAATCTGGTTAAATATTCTCATTTTTTGTAGAGAGAACGTGAAGAAAGAATTGATAGAAAAAAATAGGATAAAATCCTATTACTATTGTTATTTTCATATTTACGTCTTGTTGTGTTTTTTCTAAAGTGTTAAGTTTTTTTATTAATGTTATGCAATGTAAGTAAATAATACAACGTTAGTATAAAGGACTGTAGTTTATTTTTCAGTGTAACACATTTTGGCACTAATTAAATAAAAGTGCATAGTTAAATTAAATTAAGATATAAATAAATATGTCAATTATATACATTTTTAGTGAGCAGTGTGAAATCAAGAATTAAGATATTAAGAAGCACCGTTGACGGTATTATAATGCAAAGAAAAAACTATAAGTACATCGTTGGCATTCAAAGATTTTTATTTTGTTTCTTATTTTATTATAGAGTACAAAGGTCTTTCTGTGGACACCAGAGCCAAGAAATGAAAATATTAGATACGTCATTGAGTTAGATATCATCCTATTGTCTACTAATAAAAATAAATAGCAGGATAATTAAAAAAAACTATATTTAAATTTTATTTATGTATTGGTTTGTCACATAAGCATTGTAAAATTGGCACATTTATACTTTTAAAAAATTACAGAACTATAGGCTAAATAGAGTATGTTTGTAACGAAAAACACCGCATGCAAATACATTTTGTGAGAAGAAGATTAATAACAAAACAAATGATAATTAATAATATTAACCTTAAAACTAAAACTAAAAGTGCATAAAAGTAACTTCTAAATTACAAACAATGACAAAAAAAAATTCACAATAACAGGGTGACGTTTACTTCAACTTGTGAAATTTAAAAACTTTAATTGTTTGTGTTTTATTCATTTTCTAAAATGGAGAAACTTATTGTTTTCCTGTTCTCGTCGAAGTTGCGAGAAAACCTTCTTAAGAGGGCGTTCCTTATACATTCTAAATTAATAATAAATGTAATTATTATTTAACTTTCCAAGTAGGTATAGTAGTTTTGCTAATACGTCTGTCAGTCAGTCAGTAACAGAAGAGTCTTACACATATACTTAGATTAAATAGGTACTTTAAGTAATAACATTTGCCCCAAATCATCGGCGTCAGTGCAGGGCCTTGTAACTGCAATTATTGCAATTTTTTCCGTGAAAATTATCATCTACCTGAAGAAAAACAGTGCCATCTAGTATATCTTTAAAAGTAATTTAATAATTTCCATTCCCTCGCTCTGTTAAAAGCAAAGCGCGGCGTTAAGCCCTGCCACTTAATACTTCATGTCTCCAGAATTCGACGGGAAGTGTAGAACGGAAGTGTCTTAATTGGAACGGAGTGTCTTAAGGCTAGTTTCTCAGGACCTCTATGCCCAACCTATTATGTGCGGTAGCGTGAAGCTAAATAATAATATAAAACGGAGCGTCTTAACACAGCGTGAAGCTGAAAATAAATAAGAAATAAAATAATAATAAATAAATAAATAATCTTTTTACTGTTTATAATACGAGTATATCTAGAGCACAAGCACATATCCCAACATACCATACTCTAAATAGTTACGGTTAGGCTACAGTATTCCACATTGATCCGCTTAACTAATAGCATTTCACGTAAAGCCCGGTTCCCACTGAGAGCGGAGCGGGCCCATTAATGACTACGTTCAACTCGCAAGAGCAAGCCGCATACTAGTATTTCCACCATTAAACATGAGGCCAGTCGTGGTGCAGTGTGACAGTAAGCGGTTGTGCGTTGGCATCCCACTCGAGGAAATGAGATATTTAATTTCTTCGCTCTGACGTCGAGGAATAGAGCGGCGTTCAGTACAGCCACTCAACACACAATACCTCCAGAATTCAGCGGAAAATGGGGAACGCAGTGTCGTAACACTAGGTTCCCTTTACCTATCCTGCAATGTGCGGCGTGAGGTTAATAAAATAGTCGGGCGGAAAGGACCAAGCGAGCAGAAAGAGTTGAAATGACGAATGATATCATTTTGTTAGTTCTAGGGAGCGGAGCGAAGTAAGTACAAAATACAAAATTCTTTATTGGTGGTTATGTAAACCTATTTTATTTTAAAGGAGTCCCTTCCGCCTTCACGGTGAAGACCGGGCTTTAAGGCAGGTGCAGGCCTATACAGGTACTAGGAACCCGCTATCACAATCAGCCTGCGCAATACGTTGCAGGTTTAAATGTATTCATCAGACCGTGTAAACACTGCATAGCGTTGTAAAGTCCGAATTGGCACTTGGAAACAACGTGCGTGTGCCTTTGAGATGTACGATTGTACGATGTAAGGTAGATGTTCATCAAAATCGGTTGAATAAGTTCAAATGCATTTATGTTGGTAGGGCCCTAATGGATTATATTATATAGATACATTATTTGCTTGCTATAATTTTGTTTTCAGGTTTTGAGGCTATTACTATTATTATTATTTGAGGATATTTTTCAAAGGCCGGCAACGCACCTGTAGCACCTCTGGTGCTGCACGGGGTCGTGGGCGGCGGTGATCACCGCCAGGTGACCCGTACGCTCGTTTGCCTTGTCCTTTTTCCATAAAAAAAAAAAATCTTTCAGAACATCATTTGGTTATATGCGATAGTTGTGAGTTCGATTCTCATTTCGGGGAATGATTATATTTAAATTATTTTCCGCTAACTAGAGGTTATGGGACTCCGCGCTCGTTCCGTTCTACCGAATTCGAGTCATTCCGTGTTGACGTGACGTTGATGTGTTATTGTTTTCGAAATTAAGATTAATGCTATTATTCCTATTGGCCTTTACAGCGACACCAGTTGGGGAGGAAACAGGGTACTCTGTCCCTGAGACATTGCAAGCACTACGTGGCTGCTTGAGAGCATGTTGATGGCGGCAATGGCGCCCTGAGGGACTAGAACCTAGGCTTCCAGCCGTCTATCGGGCTGGAAAATAAAAATGATAAGTACATTAAACTTTTATATTTTAAGTTATTAAGCAATACAAAATATTAATCTTCGAAATATGAGACAAAAAATTATCAATTGTATATTTAATAAATATGTAGTTTCCTCGAGTGGAAATCGAACCCACAATGTGTTGTGTTGTCGCAACACAAATCTAATAAAATATATAAATTTCCGTCAGTATTTACATTTTTACTAGCAAAACGATGGTCGTGGCCAATATCAGAGTTCAGTACAGCTCGATCGACTGTTGATGAACATTTTAATGCCTTTATGGTATTTCGACGCAATTCAATTAATTACCGCGGCTATCTCTCAATCTGGCGCCGAGCCGATTGAAAATATTTTTGCATTTATATTTTATATATATTCACACATTTTTTTTTAAAGCAAACATTAAGTCTTCAGCTTACAGTATGTGTTTTTATTTATTTTCAAAATACATAGGGTACCTACATACTATATATGTCAAAATTTAAATCTTTTAAAAAATATATATTTCGTATTTTATCATAAATTTATTTGTTTGTTTTAGTTTCACGCTTTGAACCTAGTTACGAGACAATCCGTTACACGCGTGTTTCATACCTTCACTTGACAGATGACGGCTTATTACTATAGTCTATAGCTAGTGGAGAAATTCTTCTATTCTTTTCTATTTTACGCATGAATTTTATCGGTAAAAACAAATTTGCTTACTAAGAATATAAATAATTGAAGATTCCAAGTTTTAAATTTCAATTTTAAGTAGACGCTATCGTAAAGGTACATATTGAAATAAAAGGTACCTACTTTAAATATTAGAATTAGTAAGACTTAAAGGCAGTCATGTCGCAGTGGAACAACGTCTGGCTGCAAACGCGATTGTGCGGGTTCGATCCACGTTCAATACTCGAACGCATAACTATTTTTAAATTATTTTCATTTTCCCGCTTATACAAAGTTCCGATACGCAACTCACCCAAATGCCCCCAAATTGGAGGCAAACGAGCGAATCAGTTATAGGATGGTAAATGATCATAGCCGCCCATGACCCCATGTAACGTCAGAGCTGGTACAGGGTTTAGCGGGAATGAAGCGTCTTAACACTAGGTTCCCTCCGCCTTTCCTGATATGAAAAAAAAAGCTAGAAGTTGCGGCCATAGTGTGCCGCCTTATACAACCATATATATACCTAAAGTTATGAGACACTCTGTTCCCATTAAGACACTTATGTTCACCATTTTTACCGAATTCTTCTCCACATTGCATGTTAAGTGAGAGTTACCAGAGAGAGGAAATGAAAATATTATATATTTTATCATCGAGTGGGGATCGAACCCACTTCCTGTCGCGTTTACAGTCACACGATCGTGCCTCAAAATTCTCAAATCCTCTTACACTTAATAATTGCTTTATTTCATAAAATACATATTAGATGTGGTGTTTGACTTCCTCACAACTTCATAAAAATTTTAAGCGGCGTGACTGGCTTCAATACTTCAAAACAAAAATTATAAGGAACGTAGTGTTTTAACACTACGTACCCTGTGTCTACTCTCCTATACATATATGGAACGCAGCGTGAAGCCAATGAAAAATAAACATTTAGTTAATTTCTGGACTTCCATAAAGATAATTAATTGATTTAATATTTTAAGCTTAGTGGTTAGACCCACTGGGAGCAGGTAATTTACTTCATTAAAACAATTAATATCCAAAAAAATATATAAATTCAATTCTAATATTATAATTGTATGTACAGATGTAAACAAATTTAATATATTACTCAGACGAACTCGTAGCAAAATACTAATCTTTATAAAATTTAAAAGAAAAATTTACTGATACATCAAAGTTCTGGAGAATCAAGGCCATGGAGGGTCAAGAATGGTCAGAAATTGTATTTTGCGTATAGGTAACGATACTTGCATTAGCAAGGATTTTCATAAAATCATTCTCTGGTGTAATTTTCAATTTAGTAAACTATAACGCTTTTTAACCGACTGCGTGACGAAAAGGAGGGTAGCATGCCTAACAGTTTACGTATGTATGACCCATTTAAATTTTAAAGATATAGATAGGTACTTGAAAATATTTAATTGACTGAAAAATAAATATGTCTTGACTGTTAATCCTTATAAAATATTGTGTTTGTATTTTCTTTGTAGTTTATTCAGGGCAGGTAAAAAAACGTAGTGTTAAAGCACTTATCTTCACTGAGAAATTTTGGGATTTGTTACATTCCGTCTATATAAAAGTGTAACATACTAAGCTACCGCCCTTGTCAACGACAATTACATCCTCTCAACACGCGCGCGCTTGTACTTTTTCAGAAGCAGAGTACCCCCTTCCGTATCAGAAGTGTCAGAACCGTATCAGTGTAGCTGCAAAGTCCAATGGGGCTAACAGAATAAACCTCAAGACAAAAACAAAGGCTCGATAGATCCAGCGTCGATCAAAAAAGGTAGAATAGCATACATTTCAATCTTGTACATATAAATAAAAATAAAGTGTCTGTCTGTTATTTTAAAATACTTGCTTTTTCACATCGATATACATAATCAAAGAATAATATATTTTTTTCTGATTTTCACTGAAAGATTGAGGGAGTTATAGAGCAACATACAGCCTACTTTTTATCCCAAAATACCGGGATTATTTCATAACAATCCCAGTATTTTGCTTATGCAAAATAAACATTTTTCTATTAATTACGATAAATTTGCAAGCAAATTACGATTTATTAACCGTATAACAGTACATATAACCATACTAAAATAACCAACGAATTGTCCCTAATTACACTTAAATAATATTTAATAACATATATATATATATATATATATATATATAAAACATTTTTTTTATTTCCCGACAATTTCAATAAGCAGTGCATTTAACAAATCCGCTAGTATTTCGGCACAGTTCAGCTCAGTTCAGTACAATTTTGTTTAAAGGTTTTTTCGCGAGCGAATGAAACGCAAATAGGTTGGTTATTCGATTTTGTACTCTTTATATTTCGACATGTCAAAGGCTTCTTTGCGGGCCGTGCGTGAGAGAGACGATGTTTATTATTATTTACATTCTATGAAATTTTATATCGTGAAACTTAAATAGAAATGGGGTCATGTTTTGGATCGAAAATTATTTTATTTCATTTTAACTAATATTAAAATATTATAACGTCCTAGTAGAGACTTACGTTTATTATTTTATCTTTAATTGTTTTTGTAAGGCACGAGTTATAATATATTTTTTAACATCAGGCTAAATCATGCACAAAGCAGGGTAGGCAGAGGGAACCTAGGAACCTATTGTAAAGACAATCCATTCCCATGAAGTTCCATTCTAAACATTTCGACAACGCAAAGGCCAATATACGATGTCTCTTAATTGAAGAGAAAGAAAAGATGTGAGTTAACACCTAATTTTAATTATTTACCTGCTATCCTGATCCATTCCGTCGGGGCGCAGCGATACAGCATCTGACTGTAAATACGACGATTCTGGGTTCAATAATCAATCGAGAAATTAATATTTTCATGTTCTCCCTCTCTGATAAAAATAAAAGCACGCACGCACGCACGACGTAGAGTTCCGTCAATTAATAGGCAATGTTGTGCACTTAATTGGGTATCGGAGTGTCTTAACACTTCCCTTAGCTATGTAGATGCGGGACAAAGCGTGAAGCTAACGTGAAATTAAATCAATTTATCAAATTATCACTATTTTATTAATAACTAGCGGCCCGTCCGCGGCTTCGCCTGCGTGGACTGTGTTATTATTAATTTCTGTCTCCATGAGACCACTCCACGTTCTATAAGTGACGTCCATGCAAAATTTGAGACTCGTAGCATTTGTAGTAACTAAGTTTCATAAAAACTTTCAACCCCAAAAACAACCCCTTAAGAGTCGAATATTGCAAATTCCCGTCTTAGCGAGCACCTATGTCCGATAAGTAACTCCTATACAAAATTTGAGATTCCTTGCACTTGTAATTTCTGAGATTTCGTGATGTTTCAATTTTATATATGACCTTTCAATTTTATATATATATATAGATTTAAAAGACTTACCTTAGGTTGCAGCTAGCTGTCCGCACTGCTTGCAGGTACAGGATATTCTGAATATTCTGAACAGTACCATAGATTCACTCCATAGGAGAATATCGAATATTTAATGGACTATATCTTGTATGTAGTATATATATTGTGTACTACAAATGGAATTAGGGTAAAGTGGTATAAGGCTATTTTATAAATTTTATAAATTCAGCGATTGCAAGCGATTTTTAACCGACTTCTGTAAGAAAAGGAGGTTATCAATTCGACTGTATTTTTTTTTATGTTTGTTACCTCATAACTTTTGACTGGGTGAACCAATTTTGAATTTTTTTTTTGTTTGAAAGGTGAAGCTTCCCGAATAGTCCCATTTTTTTTGGTCCATGTCTGACAATGGTATCTATGAGAAAATCACATAAGTATTTAATTTGCATTAGGAATGTGCGCGACAAATAGACGAATAAGTCAATGTCACGCCAACCGATTTTGATGATTCTTTTTTTATTTGAAAGGATACACTTCAAGGATAATTTGGTGAAAGTTGGATACACTTCAAGGATACACTTCAAGGATAATTTGGTTAGGTTCCGATAATGGGATCCGGTGAAAATTGAGAAAGTTTGTTTTTTTTGGTAAAAAATTGATTATACTGTAATAGTTACAAGCAAAAACTTTTTAAATTGATGTCAGAGATTAGATTCCTGATCGTTGCATTTCTTTTCAACCAACCTCAAAAAA
>JAAIXI010000199.1:581498-933772 GCA_013403645.1 Heliconius nattereri
GGCGCGCCGCGCAGTGATTGTCGACGTTACTATCCCACATGATGACAATCTCGTGAAGGCCGAAAAAGAAAAACTATCTAAATATTTGGACCTAGCCCATGAGATTACCGCCATGTGGGATGTCAATGCGACTATCATTGTACCGATAGTGGTTTCGGTTAACGGCTTAATAGCGAAAAGCCTCGACCAACATGTTTTTTTTTTTATAATAATTTATATTTAAAAATGTAAAATTAATTCACTAGTTTAACAAAAGTATATTCAGATACAAAGGCTAATGAGTTCTATGTATTAAATTTTAACCTATTTCAATCTATGTTTTCTGTCCTCAATCTTAAAAATAAAGATAATTTTAACGAATTATACTAAAAAAATACATTGAAAAAATTAAACAGAGAGTTACACCGAGAAACGTACATACATATATTCAGACTTAACGTTTTGAGGTAGAATACTGCTGCATCTTGGCGTGCCTTTTAAAGGCTCAACCTAAGTCGCTTTGAACCATTTACTCTAGATACGGGATTTTGCACATTGACTAATGGAACTTCTTGTATTTGTGTGTAATAACCAAATGTACATATGGTTATTACTTAGAGATAACGGGAACCTCGATCCCTCTCCGCACAGTGGGGAAATAACGTAATGTATTTTGGTAGTTACGAGTTTGATTTACATTTAGAGCATACTAGTATTAGAATTGTGATGATTTTGATTATTAAGTTAAATAAGTGCAGCGTTGAGCTCCGTCCCTGCCACGCGATGCCTGAAATAGGTGAAAAAAGGTCACTTGTGAAATTAGTCAGGTTAGCTATGTAAATCAATACACTGAGATATAACATGTTAATTTTAATATACATAGAGCATATGAACATATTATAATTATTTATTATATATATTAAGTTATATACATATTATAATTATTATATATATATATATATATTATATATATTTTATTTCTTTTCTCTTTTCTTGTTAGTTTAACTATGGAGGAGGTGCTTGATTGCTATGCTTGTTTGTTTTGTTATTATGCTTATATGTAGAGTTAAGTACAAAATTTAATTCTCCTTGTTTTAAAAGTCCTTCTGAAAGGCGGTTTGATGTTTTAGAATTATTTTTCCATATAATATTTGATTACAGCTGTTTCCTTTATCTATTTTCAATTGTAATTGTTGTTCACTTCTTTTCTCTAGTATCGGTTTTGGATAGTCTTCTTTGATGTAATAAATTTATATTTTCATTTTTTTTGCTCTGGTGAAGAGGCAAAGCGCGGCATTGAATTCTGCCACTCAACGCGCCATGCCTATAGAATTCAGCCGGAAGTGGAGAACGGAGTGTCTTAACACGAGGTTCCCTTTGCCTACTCTGTGCGCGAGACAGTGTGAAACTGAAGAAAAATGTAAATATAAATAAAGGTTCCAATTCTACTCCTGAAAATAAATTATTTTTAATTCTCCTCGTTAGTTAGGTGAAGTATGGCGTTTAGTTCCGCCATTTAACAAGCAATGTCTTGAATTCGGACTCAGAGCTTTTGAGCGCCAATATCTAGACACAAGCTATACCATACAAAAACAAATAAAATTCTCCCTGCACTCCGTGCTTGCTATATACGGGATGAATCGTGAAGTTTAAAATATATATATATTATGTATAATATACGACAAACATAATAAAAGATATATCAATAACTAAAAATAACTAACTAACTTATAGTACTTGCTTAATGTGTAATGGTTTGGGTGCGTCGAGAGATTTACTGACGAAAAATTAGCATTCATAAAGCAATAGTGACTGGTCAAAGAGACCGAGGAAGAACTCGCTTGACCTTCGAGACACAATATTGATATTAGAGGAAGGCCATGTAAAAAGCAAGAGGTGCCCCCGGAGGGCATGTATGAAAAGGATGATGACAGTGGTCGAGGCGAAAGTGGTATGCAGGGACGTTAGCGTTTGGTGCTCCATTTTCTCTGGCTACCCTGAATAAAAAAACTGACTTTAAACAGTAAATTAAAAAGTTAAAATTGAGTTATTTATCGTTTTGTCAAGCATATATTTTATGCAAATTAGTAGACTTGTATGTCTCATGTCATCAAACAGGGTTCACCCAGTCGAAAGTTCTGAGGTAGCAAACATTAAAAAATACACTCGAATATGTCCTCCTTTTACAGAATTCGGTTAAAAAACGATTTCAGATATCGTAAAGCGTGTTATAAATTTTTAATTCAGTAAATGGAAAGTATCGATAGCTTAACATCTGTACTCAATTTGTGTTAACAGATATATATATATATATATATATATATATATATATATATATATTATATGGCTGTTCACCTAACACACAACACAAGGACATCTAAAACTAACTTTGAAAAGCTAAAATTGCTCGATGTTGCCATCAAAATTATATTTCACTGCAAATATTAAATACGTGGTATTTACATTAATAAATAAAGAGAGAGTTAAGCTATTACGATATGTCGTACAAGCTTTCAAAGAATAATTTACTTTTCATGTGTGAATTTTCCCAATTTTCTTTCGTCGTGGCTCATTGGCACAAGCGCGTACGTAACTGTAAATGCGATAGTAGTAGGGTCGATTTTCACTCGGGGAAATGAATAATTTATTAATATTTTAATTTCCTAGGTAACCTTGTGTTAAAAACTCTGTTTTCCACTTTCTGCTGAATTCTGGAGCCATTGTGCATTGTTCGTTCCTCTCAGTGGCTCTCATTTGAGAACCTACTTATTATACCGTATTTCTCTAGTGCGAGTCGGGATGTTACAGGGCCACTTCTCGCAGGCTAGCTAGTTCATCATTATCGTTTCCTACCTTCTTCCTCCTTACCTCCTTGCTGGACAAAGGCATCCAAGTATCTTCACGCCGATCGTTCCTGCAATGCCCATCCAGTGCTTAGAGAACGCCTTTCCCAGATTAACGAGTAAGAGTGCCGAAACAGGCGTGTTAGCGCTGGTGTCAACTCAGGAGTACATGAACGGAAAATAAATGAGAAAATCTATTATTGTAATTTATCGATGTAACAGAAACTAAAACAATGACTTTTATTATTTTTCTCTGCGTTCACGCTAATCTCAGAATCGGCTTAACCGATTAAGTGCAGTTTTCACTATTGTATTTAGGCTAACTTTTCTTGACATTAAGTATTTGTTTTGTTTAAAGCTTTTCTAAATAGATTAGATTCATATCAATATAAAGTACCTATTTGGATCGACAAAATAATATTGGATGTATGTTATTGAATTTCGTGAAAAATTCTCTTTCAATATATGGAAATTGTCTTTATAATAATAATGTTATAAACAATTGTGTAGTGCTAGCGGGCAAAGCCGCGAGCAGAGTGCCAGTAAGAAATAAAACAACATAATTTCAGAATCTATTTATTTCCGATTCCAATTTTTATAAAACAGAATGTCTAACTTATATTTAGTGTTACGAGAGTGCATTACATGCTTTACGATGCAACCTTTATTATACATATAATATATGTATAATGTATAATTTAACAGACCGCTATTAACTTTAGTAAATAAATAAATATCGCTACCGACTTAACATTACACAATTAGACAATTATACACAGGAAAAAATAACACTGTATAAAAAATAACAGATTAATAATAATAATAAATAATTATACACTATGTTTAAAATGAAATATATTGAAGTTATTTTATTATAATATAAACAGATAATGTCGTTAACGCTGCACGCAATTATATTATTTTTATTTTAAATATGTTTTAGTTCAAGGCGTCCGATTGACTACGCGACATAATTAAAATGACACGTTAGAGGCAGCTAAAGCTAATTTGAACTCGTGAATGTTTTACAAAATACAAAATTCTTAGTTATGAAAATGTAAACTTATTTTATTTAAAAGGAGTCCGTTCAGCCTAACCTCTTCTGCCATTTTAACATGCCATTTTCATCATTTCGAGTCCACCTAGTTTTACCTGCTTGCCTGATATCAAAGAAATTGATATTTCCATAAGTTCCATTGTATCGAACACCACGTATTCAGTGTCGATATATAAAATATTGATATAAACAAACATCCCTAACGACGACCGACCCATAATAATAAACAGATATATCATATTCGTAGATGTCGATATAATAATATTGTACTTTAATTTTATCATAACAATAATTAATTGTCTCTAAACGTTAATCATTTGTACAGCACGTGATATTAAGTATAATGAAGAGATAATTTTAACATACATACAGACAGACAATTTTAAACGATAACGGCGCCGTACTCAGAAAGGTGGATTAATCATGACGTATACTACAAGATTTCCTTTCGTTACAACTTAACAAATTGGCACCGCTATACGAATTACTAGTACATTTATGAATAATACAAAATTTGGCTAGACATATACATTTTTGTTTGATTTAAGCATATAGTGATTGTACCATACCTTGTCTATAGGATACCAAGCTCTGTAAGACTAACGACACTACTCAGTCGTGCGCGCGGCGCGCTAACTAACAACACTAGGTCTACACGCTACAAGTAATATTACAATGACATCGATTGAGATTTGAGCTTTTCATTAATATTACAAACTAAATTTGATTTAAACATTAGCGATGGCGGCCGCATGGGGTATCTAATATTATAAATGTTAGTACAAAAATTAATGACATTGATCATTGTAAAGTTTATTACACTACTAAAGGCATTATCATAAGAAGATTCTACTCAACATAGCTTGCCTTGGTGTTAAATTACCAAATTTTAAACTGGCAAGGCAGTGCACTTTTGGATGACTTTAGACATGGGCGTGTCCAGATTTTTTTTTAAAGTGGGGCCTGGACTTCAGCTTGAACAAATATGTTCGTGTTTCCGCAAGTTTCTGGGGTGGGCACCATACTATTCTATGGTGGGCACAGACTGACCGACCCCCCTATTCCTAGGCCCATGTTTTTAGATCAATCTATGTCGATTTTTTCGTTACCACGATTAAAATTGACCATAAAAGTTATAACTACAAACATTATTGGCAGTTAACAACCTACTATCTAACTTAGCACTATGAAAACATATTGTTTACGCCTTAAGTAAAGCAATCTAAATATAATATGTATCACGATGTTTATTTTGCAAATTCAAGTGACATTGAGTGAAAAAGAGACAGATACAACTAACAATTGGGAATCGTTGATATTACTATATCTAGATCGAAAGGTCTAGGTCTAGGCCGAAGGGTCTCAACCAATCAATTGATCGTACCATATTAGTGTTCTGTTTCAACGGAACACAACGGAACATTAGTTCTCCGGATCATCAGATAGGATACACTAATATGGACTGATGGTCGGGACACTATCTGATGATCCGGAGAAAAATTGGAAAACTGTGAAAAATTGGAGTCTGTGTAGAAATGTTTTTTTTTAATGCAAAACTGTCAATGAGTAACAACATAATATCATTTTCACTGCAATAAGACCATAAGTTGAAGACGTCCCAACGAGGAATTAAAGCGCTTCTATACTGTGCCAAGTCTCTAGGATGTCAGGTAAATAAATAATGAGTAAAGGACATTTTATATGCTGCACTAGCTCCATAGACTCTCACGGGATCTATGACAGGGACAACCTAACAGATGGTCTTCCGCGTAATTGGCGAAGTCCTAAACGTCCTGAAGATTAGCCACTACGGCATAGAGAAGTACCCCTCTCGCCTCATTGGACGTAGTCAACGCATTTATCAGTCTGACGTTTAAGGGGCACTTCGGAACCAATCTGCCGGTACATCTCCACGGGCTGTAAGATGACACCTCTAAGAAAGAGTCGTATGGAAAGACGAAGAAGAAAATAGCCAGGTTGGTCGAAGAAGTGTGAGAGTCTGCATAAGTGCATTTCCCAGCGTCAAAAGAAAAGGATAAGTTATCATTTCCAAATTCAGAAACATGAGCATAAAACACATTTACGAATATTTCAAGACATCGTCGGCGTGGAGTCACATTAAAATTAACATCATTATTGACCGATCGAACTGCTATTAACGCGGAAATTGCAACGTTACCTGTTCTACAAGCCATAAGTATAACTTCGTACGAAAACTGTCTTTTGTACTACATTATATTTTACTGTTCATCGTCTGTTTTTTTTTGTTTGCGTGAACTTTTAGATGTAAGGAACCTACAGGCCTACAAGTGTTTAAGACCTCGAATTATTATTTGACGATTAAATCGACCTGACTGAATCGAACGACGACCTCCTATTATTATTTGACGATTAGATAAAAACTAAAACGAACTTTTATAATTTAAATAACTCAGAAAAAAACTGATTCCTAACCTATCGTTATTCGTTCTCCATGATCTTGGAATAGAATTTGTAAATTTCAATTCTATACAGAAGTTAACTAAAAAATTTGGCAGTTTTAACCAATGTTATGTAATAATTATACAGCACTATCAATAATTTTATCTCGAGGACAAGGCTATACATTAATATGACACTATAAAGATTGTTATAATACAAAAAATATCGACTAACAACTTTTTACAATATTATTGTACCTAAATTACACTCCACGTTTAAAAATTACTAATTCACGATATTTTTACTAAAAATAATTAAGAATGGTTTGTCGATTATTCACGTTCAACAACACAACGCAACAAACAGAGTATTTTTTTTAGTCTACACATAATTGTACGTAGAGAAGGCGTGACTTATAATCAAAATATGCAAAATACGAATTAGGTTTTTAAATAACAACTAAGCCACTTATTTCAAAACTGTTAGAAAACAAATTTTGGAATTAGACATTTTAAGGGAAAAAAGGGGCTTCACGCTTTTTCCCGCATTACAGGTAGACTGAACTGGAATGAAATATTTTATATTTACATTTAGTTGCTTTGGTACCGTCCCTCAATAGCAATGCCTCAAGAATTCAGCCGAAAGTGAGGAACGAAAGTGACAGTCTTAACAATAGGCTCCCAGGTTTGCACGCCAACTCTGCTATATGAGGGATACAGCGTGAAGCTAAACAACGAAAAATATCGTGTCTACAGTCCGCTGTCTCACTGTATGACTGTTTCACAAACACGAAAGATATGTAAAATAGTTTTAAAAACATACTCAGTTTTTCCTAATACATCACAAAAAGGAAAATATTATTTGAAATCTCATTAAAACATACAGTAGTTAACAGTCTTGAAATAAAACAAAACATATTTTCGTTGTTAAAACATCTAAATACGAAATGAAAATTTTCAACATTAACATCGACGCCGAATTAAAAAAAATGTTGATAAAGTATTATTAAAACATAAAACAAAAACATCTATATTTATCATGTACGTATAGAAAATTGAATTTGTACCAGAGGTGACTCGCTTTTATTGCTCTTTAGATACAGTCTAATCATTCAATCCTGAGATCGATCTTAAAATGCCGTTTTCCTTATATTCCGTTATATATATAATTATTATAATATAATTTAGTAATGAAAACGGCATCTCAATATCCATCTCAGAGTTACGGATCCAAGAATCAAAGTATTAAGCGAAAAAATCAAGAACGATTTCTTAGTATACACGCTATTCTATTACCTACAAGAGCCTAAAATCCTTGATAAAGAAGGTACAATCACTTTAGAACGTTACGTTTAAAGCCACAGTCACATCAAATATTGTTTACTTTAAGGCTATATTTGAATAATGTGACAATATATATAAATGGTGTTCAAAAAACTGCAATAGTAAGTAGTACTAACAAGGTCACTGTCAGTCAGATCGACATCTAATATGTACAATGACAGTCTGTTCTCTTTACTTATTATATATACACGATTCTATTTTATATGTTAGAAAAATGCGCTTATAGCTTTTTAACTTTGAATATTCTGTGCGATGGAACGATCTAATAAAATTAAATATTAATATTAAATAATTCTTCCATAAGCCCAAACTTTCAATATTCATTTTAAATTCAAATTCATATCACTGATAAAAACATGAAATGATATTCTTATTCTAACTCCAATTACTTGGCAGGGGCACAAAGTGTGATTGTATACGCGTTTATGGGTTTATTTTCCACTCGAGGAAAAGATATTATTAATATTTTCATTTTTTCACTGTGGTGTATAATAATTTTGCGGAAAATATGGGTCGGAGTGTCTTAACACTTTACGACGGTTCCGTCTACCTACCCTGCTGTGTGCGGTATATCGCCTCCATTTAATCAATTTAACAACAGATATTTCGTGAACAAGTTACAAGCGCTTCAACCTGCTGCCTCTACCATACCATTGCAGTTGTCCGAATAAAACTTACATACTATACGAAAGAAAACCGTGCAATTTAACCTAAACGTGAGAACGACATACGACGTACGGCCATCTACATCGACGCACCTACATACATACTTTACATTCATATTTTAAGCTACTTTGGCAAGATTTCTATTTGTACTCGTGTGCGTATAGTGCGTAGAGATAAGCTGAGTTAGTTGAATATTATCAAAGTCAATTCCTGTCTAGTCCAAAATGGGTATATACTCCGTAAACTAACTATTATTGTGTGAATAAAGCACATTTTTTCTGTTACATTTATATTGAATCGCACTTTACGACGTACAAAGTCATAATGTTAGACTTGACTTTAGCGTATAGCGTAGCTTTAGCGCGCCAATGTTCTACGCTTTCAACGAATACTTGCCTCCAAATCGCATATTATAAATATGGATCGTTAGAGGACTTTCCCATAATATTAACTGTAAAAACTACTTGTACGTTTATACTCAACCAAAGGCAAGCAAATACAAATAACCTATATAAATAAAATATGAATATAATCAACCTTGAGTGACATGATTAAAAAAGTAGTGTAAAGTGTTAGCCCTTATACAAATTGTTCAGAAATATAAAATTACAATATAAAATTTCATTATTTCTCATATGTGTATTTCAAATAAATAAAAAAAAAATAGATTTGCAAACATTACATAATTATCCATTTTTCAGAAGTACAGTTTTTAATGACCACACACGTATAGTTTTCCATATGAGGCCTACATTCCATACATACATAGAAACAAATAAGCAATACATGAACGACCCAAACATTTACATTACAATAATTCTATTACATCAATTTTCATTAATATATTTATAATAAGATTACTTCTTAGAATAAGGTGATATGTATTTTATTTGTTAATTATGACAAGAAGTCTTTATTTTACACTAAAACTGATGAGATCCACAAAACAACAAGAAGATACGTTGTTTCATTTTTAATCTTATTATTTTCTTTAATAAGATTTTTCCTTCTGTCATAATTATTCGTTCTTTGTAATTATAGCGATAATGATAGTAACTAACTAAGTAATAATGTTGAATATATCTTCGTATGTGTGTGTGGCTAACACTTGTTGAAGACTCGACATGCGCTCACGCAGAGGTCCACATACACTATACTGTTGACCCCGAGTTTGGACAATTTCCGTTGAGAAAACAGTGAAAAGCGCAACCGTACCACGCCCTACAACCAGTGTTGGGGCACGGTCGATAGAAAATGTCGATGTGTTTCGTGTTGGTGTCAAGGTGCCACCATTTTGGGGAGAAGAGCCAGATATCTGGAATCACTAGTGATGTGACCAAATTTAATTATGTAATTGGGCATTTCGATAATCAACATTCCAGGGAAGTGAAAGATATTATCCACCACTGACAGAAAAGTATGAAAAATTAATTAAAAGATTAAGTGCTTCGAAAGAAAATAAAATTAAGCAATTACTAATGCACGAAAACCTTGGTGACCGAAAAGCTTCCCAGTTTATGCGACGTCTGCAAAGTCTGACAGGATTGGATATTCCCGACGATTTCTTAAGAACGATATGGATAAGTCGTCTACCACATGGTATTCAGACAGTGTTAGCTGGACAAGCCAGTACAGCTTCACTCGAAAACTTGGCGGATTTAGCAGATAGAGTGAATGACCTCGCCTCATCTACTCCAAAGGTAGCCACATATATACTTAAAATGCTTTACAATCACCTTACACCAGCCCCTACGAAGTTCTAAAACATGGTGATAAAACATTTAAAATACCCATAAAGGGAAAAGGCGTGACAGTATCAACAGACCGCATCAAACCACCCTACATACTGTCCGATCCTTCTCCTAATTCTATTTCCACGCCTACTCCTAAATCCAATCCTGATTTTTCTTCCCATTCCTCCGTTCAAGATGGTTTAAGGCGAAGTCGCTCAAACAGAATTGTTCGGTTTCCCGAATATTATCGCCCTTGACAATCTCTGATGGTGGGTGGTGTGGCTAACACTTGTTGAAGATTCTACATGCGCTCACGCAGAGGTCAAACCAGTCGTTTCTATTAATCCGATGTGAGCGTATGTCTCTCACTTGCGTATCGCTGCCGCCACGTACTTTATTTATTAAACACATTACACATATACTATATGTGTAAAGAGGAAACGAGATTTTGTTAGAAATAAAAAAAAATCTCTACTAATTATAAAAATAAATCGAAATACAGTATATACTACAATATACTACAAGACGTTATATTAATAAACTAGTGGACCCGGACGCGGCTACGCCTGCTTGAAATATAAGAATATTTATCAATATTTATGAAATTATCGTCAGCGGGCCACAGTGGCTGGAATTGCTTTTAATATGCGATATGTATTTAATGGTATGTATAAAATAAAATAAGTTGCTAATGTTTTTAAATAAAAAATAAGATAAAGTGAAATTCAAGAGTAAATAAAAGAAACATATGATGCTTTATTTATTAATGCCATTGTGACGCTGTATTGACTGACTTTTATTGTAATTCCAACTTCCACAAAAGCAATTAGGTATTTATATGTAAAATATGTTAAATCTGTACATAAGAGTAATTAAGATTAAACTAAATACAAAAATAATTCATATACGTGGAGTATACGGTGTAAAAGCGTTTGCGCTCCTTTTACGGAAGCAACAGACAGGGAAAAATATTTCAAACCCATACCTAAAAGAAAAAAATAAGATACGTCAACAGTTAAGACGCAGATATAGATACTTTCTACGCTGCGCCAAGACTGGCCACTAGTTTTTTCATCATAGGTTTTTATATTATTTTTTTCATTTAGTATGTTATAAATCAAAAGCGTCCAATTCGTAACACAAATAAAAGTCACTTTTTGCTTGTGAACACTTCCTTTACTCCTTGACCAATGATATTTTATAAGACTAGTCTTGATGCCGAGCTCGGAATAACTCTGCATTGTTTTTTTTTTTTCTTCCGGTAATGAGGTTAATGCTGTTGACCTTTTTAACCATATCTTGAACACTGGTAAGATGCCGCATCAGTGGCGGCTTAGCTTTATTACCCCTATTTACAAAGGAAGGGGCAGTGTTCAAGATTGTGGTAGTTATAGGGGCATTAAGCTTATGAGTCATACCATGAAGCTCTTCGAGCGCATGATCGACCTCAGGCTCCGCCGAGAGTGTACTATCTCTGAGTCTCAATATGGATTTCAGCCAGGATCGGGCACCATGGACGCCATTTTCGCCCTCAGAACTTTGATGGAGGCATACAGGGAAAAAAGGAGAGCTCTGCATGTGGCCTTTTTAGATCTGCAGAAGGCCTTTGACTGTGTGCCTCGTCAGTGTATCTGGTGGGCATTGCGATCCAAAGGGATCCCTGAGGCCTATATTGAGATTATCAGAGACATGTACCACGATTCCGCTTCTATGGTTAGGACTGCTGTTGGCGATACTAGACCCTTCCCGATTACAGTGGGGGTTCACCAGGGCTCGGCTCTTAGTCCGTTCTTATTCAATGTAGTGCTCGATACTGTCTCGGCTCACATCCAGGACCAGCCTCCATGGCTGATGATGTATGCCGATGACATAGCACTCATTGCCGAGAACCGACTGACGCTGGAGCGTAAAGTGAACCTCTGGAAGGGTACGCTTGAGAACGGCGGTCTTAAACTAAATGTGTCGAAGACAGAGTNCGTTATGTAAATTAAATACATATCCGATTTCCATTTGAAGGCATGAATCAGTTTCGTTTCAGTCAATCAGTTTTAATTAAAAAGCACATTTTGTATTATATAAAATAATAATAATTCAGTGATCATAATTAGATTCAATTCTTTCACGTAAAATGATCGTCCGTAAACGACTTTACAGATAACCAGTTTTTTCTATTAATTAATAGAAACAATTTATTATAAGAAAATAATGAAATAATTGACACTAGGGGTTTTGTTTAATCTGACCTCTTCAGTTAATTGTTAATTATAACTAACTGCATAGGACTCTACTAGCAGTCAACAAAGTAACTAAGGTACGTATGTGTTGTGATAATCATGAAATCTGATATCCTATAATATTGTAATGATATTATATTTTTATGTATTTTTTCTTATGCCTCACGCTGTATCCCGCACCCTGGTAACCTAGTGTTAAGATACTCCGTTCTCCACTTCCCGCCTAATTCTGGAGGCATCGTGCCCCTGAGCCTCGCTGGCCTGCTCGCCCATGCATTTTTTTTTTTTCGGTTATGAGGTTAATGCTGTTAGCCCTATTGGCCTTTACAGCGACACCGGGTGGGTAGGGAAGAGGGTACTCTGTCCCTGAAAATATGCAGGCACTGTGTGGCTGCCTGTGGGAGTACCGACGACGCAAGGGCGCCCCCTGCGGGGCTCGAACCTCGGCTTGCGGTCGTCGAGCGGACTGGTGTCTCTGCATTGACGATATCCGTCCCTTTTATACCATCTTTTGTCTGTCATAGTGACAACTACCTTCTTCATTTTGGAAAACCCTAATGCTATCATAATAAAAAAATATGAACGTTTTCATGTTATTTCTATTTTGTTTCAGAAATCAACAAGAATGGATATAAGAAGAAATAATTAGTTAAGTAATATTATTTAATAATATTTTTAAAAAGAAAATGTGATATTCTACGGTAAGATATTAAGATGCATCACTAATTATAATCTTATATCTATATTTTGATACGCAATCCGTGCATAATCTTTATCGCTATATTTTAGATTTTTAAAGGATAAAATTCTTCAATGTTATCTAGAGATCGCTGCATGGCCTGTTTACTAATATAATAAAGTTGAAGAGTTTGTTTTGTTCAGTTCGCGACCCCGCGAGCCTCGAGCTCTCTCTTATACCCTCATTCAGTCCGTAAGAGTGGTGTCCTTCTCCCCCTTTCCTTAATTCCCTCCTCCTTTTACCTATCCTACCCTTCTATTCTATTTTCCTCCGAACCGAACAATGACCAGACTGGATACGGCTAGGGCGTCCCCGCATAACGACGCGCAGGCACATCACCCTACACCTGCGACAAGTGGGCAAGGGCTACCGTGCCACGTACGGGCACGGCTAAAGACATTAGCAACCAGACGGTAACTCTGATTTACAACTCTCCAAGAACAGTTGCTGATCTGCGGTCGGTGGTGTAATATAGCGCTCGGTGTCACAGGAGGATAACTTATTTAGTATTATAATGTGTCCGTCTGATAGACTGCCGAGCTCCACAAAATGCTGACAAGAGAGAGATCAGGAAAATAATTTCTTTTTTTCCACACTTATTATTCCATCGTGGATTAATTAAGTCGTAGGTTAAGCTAGATTAATTTAGGTTTAGATAGATTACCAAGGGAGTTGCTGGTCTCCTACTGGGCGCGTCCCCAGGTGGCGGATAGGGGACACCACTAGCACTTGCAGGCGAGTGGAACGGGAAGGAATTTATTCCCGGCGCGGAACAAAACCAGGTAGGCATGGGCGTGCCCTTAGCCCATTGTTATATACACAGCCTAGGAAGCACACCCCGACAGAAAAGCCCCACTGTGGAACAGTAACAAACATGTCGGACAAGCAGAATAGTAATTCATTACCCCAGGAGGGTTCCGGTCTGGGGGGGGGGGTCAATCTTGCCGATATGTTGCTGGGGAAGGGCCCGAGATGGGCGGAGTAGAGGGATTGCCTGGGAAGGGCGGAGAAGGAGAAGGAGAAGTTGGGCCCGGGAAGGGCGAAGGTGTTGGAAGTGCAATGGGCGTGGTTGTGGACACACGTGAAGGTGAACAGCGGAGAAAGTAGTGTCAAGTAGTGTGGCATTTGGGCCAGAATATGGTGGCCAATTCGTAGAGAAGGAGCCGTGAGTGGTTTTGACCAGAGTCGATCTTGACGATAAGTGTGAGTGTCTATCACGGGTGGTAGTATTAGATCGAGGCGAGGATCTGGTTCCTCGTATGGGCGGCTATGGGGAGCTTCGGAGTCGAAAGAGTCTGATTCCGAAAGCTTTATGTCGGTTGGGTCGCAGATAGCAAACGTTCGGTCACACTATGTAAAGGAGAGGAGGATAAGACCTCGGAAACCGAATGGCCAATCAGGGTCGCGTGAAAGGCGAATCACACGACCAGATGCTCGCGGGAATAGACCAAGACGCGTTTGGCACGCCTTACCGTATGGTACTTGGCAAGCTACGGGCTTGGGCTCCGCCACTGACGCAGACACTCCAACCGGAGGGGTTCTGTCGTCACTATTCCCGCAGCGGGCGAATTTTTCACCACTTTCTATGGCCCGCTCTGCACCGCAAGAGGAGGAGGACAGTGTCGCACCACAGTGTCGCACACAGTGCGCCGATCTCGCGGCAAGAGCACCGCACCTGGTCTTGATGGCGTTCCCGGGAGGGCGTTAACTCTGGCCCTTTACATCCTTGGGCCCAGAGTGCCAGGACTATTCTTTGCCTGTCTGGCTCAAGCCATAATTCCACAGCGGCAGAAGACAGGCACGTTAGTCCTCCTTAAGAAGGAGGGACGCCCGGTTGACTCGGCCTTCGCCTACAGGCCAATTGTGCTCCTGAGCGAGATTGCCAAACTCTTCGAGCGGGTTGTGACGAGGAGGTTGCAGCGTCATTTGGAGCGGACTGGTCCAAATCTCTCGGACCACCAGTATGGTTTTCGCAGTGGGCGCTCGACGGTGGATGCTATACTGAGGGTGAAGTCCCATGCGCAAGATGCGGTGGCCCTGGGCGATGGAGTCTTGGCGTTGTCTTTAGACATCGCCGACGCCTTCAACTCCCTGCCCTGGCCCTGCATTGAGGAGGCACATATCTATCACCGCGTGCCTGCGCCGCGTCATCGGGGCTTACCTGTCCGGAAGGTCTGTGACCTTTCCGGCTCCTGGAGGAGGATGGGAGGAGCATGAAGTGTAGTGCGATGTTCCACAAGGCTCAGTTCCGGGCCGCTCCTGTGGAACATCGGGTACGACTGGGTGTTGAGAGGCGACTCCCTACGAGGAGTCCTCTGCTACGCCGATGACACGCTGGTCTTGGCACAGCAGAGGACTTATCGCGAGGCAGCAGTGCTCGCAACGGCCGGAGTGGCCGACGTCGCCAGCCGAATTAGAAGGTTGGGCTTGGAGGTTGCCCTGAACAAGTCCGAGGCGTTATACTTCCATGCTCCTCGAAAGGGCCCACCGGCAGATGCCCACATCGTCGTCGGTGGCGTCCGAATCGACGTCAAGAGGAGTATGAAGTACCTCGGACTTGTTCTAGACCACTTTACATCCTTGGCCCCGAAACGGTTGATGACAGCGGCGGCATTGGCGCGCCTTTTGCCCAACGTCGATGGGCCTAGCGCCTCTAGCCGTCGGCTGTATACCGGAGTGGTCCGATCGATGGCGCTCTACGGTGCTCCCGTATGGGCAGACGCCCATGAATCGACACAACATCACTCTGCTGCGACGTGCGCAGAGGGTGATGGCCATCCGGGCGATACGGGGGTACCGGACCATCACCGGTGAGGTGGCGTGCGTGCTGGCTGGATTCATGCCGTGGGACCTGAATGCGCTTTCTCTGGCGTCGGTCTATTGCCGACGTCGGGGCCTAGCGTCCGGGGAACCGGCTAGCTAAGCACGCACCGAGGAGGAGCGGGAATCCCGTCTGGCGACTCCATCTGCCGGCCGGTTGACGATCAAGGCGGTTCGTCCAGTATTCCGCCAGTGGTTAGCGCGGTGTCACGGCGTCCTAACCTTCCGCACCACACAGGTGCTCACGGGGCATGGTTGCTTCGGGGGTTACCTGTGTCGGATCGCTGGGAGGGAGCCCGACGCTCGCTGCCACCACTGCGACGACTGCCTAGACGAGATGGCCCAGCTCACGTTGGAGGTGTGCACAGCCTGTGCGTCTCGACGTTGCACTTTGCGCGACATCATTGGGGACGACCTTTCCCTGCCGGCCGTGGTCAAGGCCATGGCCGGTAGCGAGACGTCGTGGGATGCGGTCTCATTCTTCTGCGAGGCATTGGTGCTGGAGAAGGAATCGGCGGAACGGGCGAGGGAGGCTTTTGCCTAAGTCGCCATCCGCCGTAAGATACCGGGTCGCCGGGGGGCGGCACACGATCGCCGCCTTCCACCCTAATGAGCCAGAGAGTGGAGGGAGCTTGGGGAAGCTGGCCGCCTACCAACCTGGCCCAAGTAGGCGCGCGCAAGTTGCTCCCACGCTACTCCGAGCTGGCCGTCGAGGGTGCCCACACAACCTTGACTCCGCGACGTGCCTAGCAGGCTCCCGCCGTCGCGTTTCGTGGACGATTCTAGTCCCCACGTCTCTCGGCCAGTGGCGGTCGAGAAGGAGCACCGTGAGGTTTTAGTGGGTATTGGGACGGCCTTCAGCCAGTCCGCGAGCCCCACATAACCCGCTCGAGTCCCCACTCGGGCTGGTTTCCGTAAAAGGATTTCCTCACGTAAAAAAAAGGTTTAGATAGATTATTGTTTTTCTAATATTGAAAGCAGTAGTCTTCTTAGATATGGTTAAGTTTTAGATTTAATTTGTACTTCCATTTAAAATTTTATCAATATAACCCTCTAACTGCAGCCCTCGTAACTATTTAGATAATATTAACGTTTTAAATGTAAATGATAAACCAAGAACGGTAAACGCGTTGTTAGGTGCGGTCCGGGGGTGTCGGGTTGTATTCCTGATCTGCGGAGGGAGGTGTTATATAGCGCTCGTTGTCACAGACGGGTAACTTATTTAGTATTACAATGTGTCCGACTGATAGACTGCCGAGCTCCACAAAATGCTGCTCCAAAAAATCGTCAACTGTACAAGAGTTGCAAAAGCAAATCGTTGCAGTCCGCGACCCAGGTCAATTGTAGTGCAATTTAACTCACCACTTACGAGAGATACTTTCTTGTCATCAGTAATAAAGTTTAATAAGAAAAATCAAAATGACAAACTGCATACTACGCACTTAAGTATGAGCGGGGATAAAAAAACAATTTTCGTGATGGAACATTTATCGCCCTCGAATAAGACGCTTCATGCAGCAGCAAGAATAAAGACGAAAGAAAAAAATGTATACACACGTGTGGGTTAGGAACGGTCGAATTTTAATGAGGAAAGATGATCGATCCGATCCAATAATAGTTAAAAACATGAACCATCTTAGTGAGTTGTTATAGTGGCGTGGTAGTTGCATGTATAATGTGTCTATATAAAATTCGCTTGTTCAAATGTTCAAATGTTCTAACATAATCTTATGAAATCTTACGAAACGTTTCAATTAATAATTATGATGCAATAATTTTAACAGAAACCGTGCAATGTATTATGTTTATAGAAAAGACCGAAGCAGTTGTAACTTTAGTAATAAGATGGATGGTGGAGGAGTCTTAGCAGCGGTAGTGTGGGCAACGACTATAGTGGCGATGTTGATCAGACGAGACTAAATATTCAACTCTTTTATTGTATATTTAATTTGGTTATTTATACGCTACAAAACAATAGTGGAACATAATTTCACAATTGCATTTGTAGCTAATAAATTCAGGGCGCTGATATAGCGTATTTATAAAGAATATAATAAGACTTGTGCAATAGCCCTACAGTAGAAAAAAGTATGAATTCTCGTAGAATTAAAGAGTGGAAAGGTGATTGTGAACATATTTGGCTTATAATAGAGGTCCCAAACATAAAATTTTTTCAACAGCTTGCTTTATGTGCAGTGTATCTTCCACCACACATAAATAGAAAACTATTAGAACTTTTTATAGGTAATTGTAATAGAGTTTTTGATCAACATGACGTGTATAAATTAATTGTTGGGGATTTTTTTTGACATGATTGTTTAATTATAAGTTGTGCAGCCGAACACAGAAAGTGCACGTAGTGTTTGCTTTAAACAGGCTATGAATAAGTGCAAGACTTTCGCATAATAACTTTAACAATGTAATAGCCACTAGCAAATCTTAATAAACAAATAAATTACGAAGCAAGTTGTATCTTTCAATAACTGAAAAAAGGAGAACAGAGTGATTTCACAATAGTTTTCTTTTCATCTACTTTGTGAAATATGAGAATTGCGTAATAAAATAATATACATAATATCCCGTAGAAAAGTGATAGTATTTGAAAAAACCGACGAGTAATTCCATATAAAAATCTATAAAAAATCTCGTTTCCCACTACGTAGCCCTACGTTATAAATTTAATACAATAATATTACAAAATCATATCTAATCTTTGGTGATGTTTAAATAAATAATAATACATAACACACGTTTACGTTTAAAATGAGCCATTATTAAAAAAAATCACGTATACACTAGACTTAACCACATTTTAGGCAAATCCTCTATACAAATACACGAAACAACCTAATTTTATGAAATATTTATCAATTCACAATGTTTACAAACTATTTACAAAAAATATATTAATAATATATTGTTATGAATTTAGACAAATAAAATCGTATGAGTGGTGCGCTTTAGTACATTTTTAAATGAGTTCACTACGATATAAAGAAAACATTGAAACTATTACAACAGTTAATATACAAGTGGTTTTTTTATTATAATATTAAATAAAACGCCCTACAAATAGACGTATTAATATATAGGCGCTAGCGGGCCCTGCAACGCCGAATACGCCGATTGTACAATAGTATATGAATCCAATCAATCCAATGATAAAAAAGTCGTACACTAACTAACTTCCTTACAAAATCACTATAAGAAACCAAACACATTCGCGACACCCAGCCATGGTTGTATTCATACAATATTATTGAATCAGAGAACTCATAGAAATTTTTGTTACAAAAAGTCAACTTTAATTTCATATATTTCGTTCCAACATTCACTTCGTTTCTATCGTCACCTTTAATATTTCTATTTGTAGGCACAGTATGAAATGGATATTTTAAATATTCATGGTAAAATAATGTGTTTTTTTTTTGTATTGATTCAGCTATTACAATTTCACTAAAAATATTATTCTACTGTTTATATTTTGTTTAATGATATTTAAAAATTAATATTTTTTTAAAGTAGAAAACTACCTACCTATAGAATAGATGTATTATCACGACTATAGTTTCATTAAAATCATTTCGATTATATATATTTTTAATAAATAAAATGTGTATAACAATTTGATTAATTAAAACAATGATAATTTAAAAAAAATCTTGAGTTATATTTGAAATCATTAAATAAAACGTTAATTACATAGTTACAAACATAATTAAAATAAATTAAAAAATATATTACAATTAATATTGCCCAAACGTCAAAGATATATCGATACAGATAACAATATAATACTGCTTAGTTCGCACAGCCAGGGTTAAATAATATGCAGATTTAAATTATATAAAAAAGGTAAACTTTAAAGAAGGGACGATATGTAAAAAAAAAAAAAAAACAAAATATCCGATCATTTTCCTTTCAAAACACAAAAACTTAACAGTCATGCCTCATTAAAAACTTTTTTGGTGTTACAGCATACCAATGTTCTATCTAGGTCAGGGATGGCTTTATTCAAACTAAAACTTTACGTAAGTATAAATTAATAAACAAATAAAAGCGATGCTTCTTTAACCAATTCTTATTTTTATTAATCAATATTTTACAAAAAGGAATGCAATGCATGCAGTATGCTAGAAACAAAATACACGTTATTTTTTTTATGGAAAAAAACAAGCCAAACGAGCGTACGCGTAACCTGATGGTAAGTGATCACCGCCGCCAACGACCCCGTTAATCACCAGAAGGTACAGGGCCTTGGGCGACGAGTTAACACGGAGCCAATTTTGAGCGTTCCGACCTTCGAACGATGACGGAAATTTAAGTCCTCCCTAACGAACACTCCCTGTCTTAATGCGTCGATAAGGCATACAATTATTTTGTAGCCGGGGCATTAGAGATAGGATGCGTCGCTCGGTCTGAGTCTCCGTCAGAAACAACAAGGCCGGCCATGCTGTCTCAAAACCTTGGTAGACGGATTCAGGTTGGAACGTAGACCCTGATATTACAAAAGTCCACGTAAAGCATGGTAGGGGTTACGGTGGAGCGTACGCCCTGTTTGCCTTGTCTGTAGCGGGGTTCTTTGCCTTCCCCGGAATTCGACTCGTTTCGGATAAATTAAAAAAAGATTTTAATCTCAAAAAAATATTTTAAATTAAGTTAAAAAAACCATTTTAATCTAAAAAATATTTTAAAGTAAAACAAAATAAAAAATATTTTAATGTTATAAAGAAAAAAGAAAATTTTGACCCGGTTTCAGTCAGGTGAAGTTTAGTAGATTAAAAATAATTTTTAATTCATTGTTATTAAATAAGATCACTTACAAAAAAACCCTTTTGTTTTTGTGCGTGCCACAAAAATTGGTTCGCTATCCCTGTTCTAGGTTCCTTTTGATTTTTTATTTTTTTTATATATCGCCCTAAGTGATTTGTGCTAACTTATTTCACTATGAGGTTACATTTACGTACACTAAACACATCGTTAAACGGAAAAGCAACGGAATAGTAGAAAAGAATTTGGACGTATTATGTAAAAGCAAGGAATCTTGAAGGAATCGAAATTTAAGACTCGTATTCAAAGACAAGTTAGTTTGTTATTTAAAATGAGGAAGGTAATTATTAAACTTAAGCATATAAATCATTAAGTGCAATAAAAGTTTCAATGTATACTAGGAGAAAGTGCTCGGAGGCATTTTAAACTTTAAATTTCATCTCTATACAAAAATCGCAAGGTAATCTTTTAGAAGTATGAAAACAGCGTTTAATTTATGCATTTTCAATACGAAAAAACCTTGCAAGAATATACGAACAACGGAGAAAAGACAAAAAAATTCTTCGAAATAAGCTAAAACAATATAATATATATAACCTTACATTCGAAATGACCGATTAGATTTCGGCCAATAGTTCCGAGTAGTAATGAGTGGCGCTCAGGTAGTCGAGGAGCCGTCGCGGCAGAGGCAGGCTACTGATCAAATCCCGCCTCACATACTTCAGTATGACAAATCTGAAACAAATTAAAAATACATATGTATATAAAAGAGTGGAGTGTCTTAGCACTACGTTAATAAAAATAATAATTCAATCTTTACCTAAATAACTTGAACTATATATATATATATATATATATATAAATATAACTATAACTTCACAAAAAAATGTGATAAAATAATATTAATAATAACATATCAATTCCATAAGCGGATACGTGGAGTCAGATTAGCTACTCGAATCCGCAATGAAGAGATTCTCAGAAGGGCGTCACGGTGAGAATGAAAAAGAACGTGCTCAGCTGGTTTGGGCACGTCGAACGAATGAGTGATGAAAGAATGGCAAAAAAGATCTATGATGGAATAGTGCTGTAAGAGAGGTAGTGGGAGACCTCGGTTAACCTTCGAAAACTCAGTATCAAAGATACTGGAGGAAGGTCACGTATGAAGAGGTTGATGACAGTGGACGAGTCGAAAGAGGTATATAGAGACCGTAGCGTTTGGCGCTCCGTTCTCTCTGACTGACCCGCTAGGGATAAAGCGTGAAGTTAAGTAAGTAACATATCAATCAATAATCAAACAACTTTTAAACCTAAAGATATATAATTAACATACTAAATATACCCGTAGCGTAAACCAACACCAATTAAGGAAAATTTAATTAAGCACTGCCGGTTGGAGTTAATGGATAATTTCCTATCTGAGATAACGTTATACGATGCGAAATATAATGTAATCAATAATAAAACATATTGCGGCGTTAAGCTCCGCAAGCAGACATACAATGTCTGATACGAAACAGGGTACAAAACAAGGATATCATATATCGTACATCGTATAGCCGTCGCTGGAATCACTTTTATATGGTAGCTTGTTATTATTGAGTTTCCTCTGTTAAGCAAGTTACTAGGAAGCTCCTATGTTATCGAACGGAAAAATTGCAAGCCTTTTAAATAATAAAAAGTCTATAGTTCTTTCCATTATGGGTAAATATAAATAAAAAAATATTTAAAAGCTAGTTACGTCATCAAAACTGCCGAGTCATAAGCATTCTCAGTATTAAAATAAAGTGTTAAGAAATAATTATTAGAATTAAGAATATAAACAATGAGTTATCCCAGCTTGCTCACACAAAATTAACTTCAACCTCTGCTGACAATCGCTAAATGTTTAAAAATAACTTAAAACTCTTACAAAAATGAAAATTAAAAAACTAGAAAAACAAACACTCGTACACAACGCAAATTGAATATTACAATAGTATGTAAATATGAGAGATTTGATATATCCTTTCAAAAGGCATGTAACGGGAACTTTAAAAAAAACCGACGGCCAGTCTGGCAGATCTGTTTATTAAATTTTCGTTGTGTGTGTGTACGTCTCAAACGATAGTGACGACTGCGATCGAATCACACTCCAAGATTCTACGTTTGTAAGCCTTTGTTATTTATTTTGTCAGTATAGAGGAGCTAGTGACAAGAATTATGTCCAAATAGGTCGTGGGTTTGATTTCTGTTTACCAGAGCGAAGAAATGAAAGTATTATATATTTAATTTCCTCCAGTCGGGACTCATACAGGGCTTCTTGGCGATATTTAATTAGTTCAAGAATGGATCCCGAAACCCGACTGTTAATCTTACATACCTAATACTTACTAACTTATAATTATGATTTATTTTTCTTTTTATTTTTATTTTTATGTCTTTTGATTTTTTTTTGTATGGAATGTTTAAGACATATTGGATGTTTACTGAAACGATAGTTGCGATGATAGTTGCGCGCGAAACCCTACTACAGAAAAACCCCGTAAATATTTCATATTAAACGTGACGTCTAAAATTCCAATATTTCCAATTTGAAGTAGGCACAACGACAGTGTGCCTGACCGCAGGCGCGACCGTTGTAGATTCGATTTCAATTACGGGAATGAATCTATAACAATTTTAATATTTTAATTTACGCGCTCTGGTAACAAGACAAAGCACGGCGTTGAGCTCCATTACTCAAAGTCTTAGTAGTAGTAGTAGTAAGTAGAGATCACCGTGAAGCAATGGGAGTGTCTCGTGCAAGACGGCGTTGAGTTACGCCACGCTATATGATTTAGTATTCGGCACGAACGAACACAACTTAGACTATATTTATATACTAGAGACTCGAGCGCGGCATTGCTCGCTTACATTTATTTTTATTTATATACATTATATATAGCTAAAGGATAATAATTTTGTGTGCCTATGTCCTTTCCAGTATATCTAAGAATACGTGTACAAAGTGTCATGATAATCGGTGGAGTAGATCGGCGTGAAAGCGTAACAAACAAACTTACATCCACATATCTAATATTAGTATAAAAACAACTAAAATCTGCCTCATAATTATTACTACGCCATTGTATAATTTCATGTATAAAAAATTCGTCCACGTCCACCGCGCGAATGTTGCGAACTAAATAAAAACGTAAAAGGGAGCGGAGTCAGTTGACGTACCATATAACAATGTTATTGGTTTGTTTTACGCGGAGTTTTCAAAACAAAAATTACTAAAGCAGTGTCCTACGAGAACCATTTTTTTTTTCAATAATGTAAAATATGATGAGTAGTGCTTCATCATTCACTTGATTAGTTAATTAACTTAAATAGGGTTCTTAATGTATAGGTACATATATATATATATATATATATATATATATATATAACTAGCCAACCTACGGTTCGCGGCGGCTTCGCCCGTTTGCACTACACGAATATTTATTTGAAGCGAAATGCAACGTCGCGCCTTATGTTGTTACCAGAACTAGAAAATGAAATAGTTTCAATTCCTCGAGTATGAATCGAATCCAGAACCGAGCAAGTCGAGATAATTCTCGACTCAAAAAGTCAAAAGTACTATGGCCATCTCGAGTAAGTATTGTAAAAATAAATTAACCAGTCAACTTTCCTCCTATCAAAATTAGCTTATCTCGCGCTTTTATTCGCTCATTCAACGCAATGACCGGAACGGTGCAGCACCAGGCTTATCATATCAATTAGATGACACATTACATACAATGCGTTGTGTATGAGTGAGTGGATATAGCGTGTAGGTATTATAAAGCAATCTCACAGTCCACACCTATATCCGTTATTAATACCCGCATTAGTCGTTCAATTATTATAAGCGATAGCCCCTTATGAGTGGTAAGGTCGTTTCCTTTTTATTTATATTAAACTTCCAATATTTTATAACAGCTTTGTCTGAAAAAGCGGCGTCGAGTTCCGCCACACCACTAATCCCATGAATCCTTCCATGCAATGGCAAAATGGGGCTCGAAAATTGGCAGAAAATGGGGAACGGAGTGTTATCACTAGGTACCTTCTGTCTACCCTGCTAAAATATAGAAGTTAGAAAAACTAGCCTTTATAAAAATCTGTATTTTTTTTTAAATTATTATTTTTTTAAGATACTAAAGTTTTTGCTAAAGTTCCTCCCCAAGATTATCAGATGGTATAATATCTAGAACATCTAATTTAATACGTAGAGGTAAAATAATTTCCTGCCCTTTGAGTTTTGGTAGACTGCAAGCAACGCTGTCATACGAAAACTTAATTTTTGTGCGATGCCGACGACGCTAATTTAGTTCGATTAATACGTTTAACGCCGTAAATCGATAACCGTGTAACGGCGTTAGGTATGAAAGATTTTTTATATTTTACCTACTATCAAGTGGAGTTCATAATTGTATGGAGTCCGGAACTGTAGAAAGTTTCGAGTGGTGGAATAAAATTTACAACAATTTAAATCTGCCTTACTGATATAATCTGGGAACGTTTGTACTTTGTATGTATAATTGTATGTATGTACGAGTTAAGATGAGATTCGAGTTGTAACTGTCATTGGAATTAGTCAATAATCCGTATTTTGTATAACAAGGATTATTTTGATATACTTAGGTTAAAATATAAAACAGTAGTACAGATTTTTAAAAGGTCAACTAAAATAATCTTTCGATTCTATAAAAATTAATAATAACTAATCCCCGAAAGGGCTCGAATCCACAAATCCATACTGTCAGACGTTGTACCATTGAGCCACGATGCCCTCATAATTTGTATATACTATGGATGGACTAATTTGCACAACTTGGATTACACACTATATGTAGATAATTCTATTTCTTATTCTCAGAAAAACATATTTTTTTCCTTTGATATTTATCTAAGTTATATTTTCTGCATAATTAAAATTAATTAATTTATCCTTCACTGTTCAATCATTGTCGTCAATTAATAGAGTAATAATTGTACTTGTAGCATTGTTGATATTCTATAAATAACTAGCAACTAGGGAAATAGAATTATTCTTTTATTGATAAATTTTATGATATTTATTGTAGATAAATGTTATGCATTGTTAATTTGATATTCTTATCACTTGTAGTTAATTAATAATTTGATTTACTGTTTACAAGCTATTTTTAGCTAGACGCTGAATCCTGCACATAGCAGGGTAGGCATATGGAACCTAGGAACCTAGTGGTAAAAAAATCCGTTACCTACCGATTTATTTCTGAGATATTGAGTGGCGATAATCAACGCTGCGCGTCTTGTTCCTGGTAAAGAACCACCTACTGTACCAAAACACATACATTATAATAATAAAATTAAATTAAATCCTTTAAATACGTATTATACGTGTGTTTTTTTAAAAATATGCTTACATATTTTTTTGTGATATATTAATCACAATTGAATAATATAGTTTCTCAGACATATTTAGGATTATTGTTTTTTACTTTCCACCGAATACAGATTATTCGGTGGAAAGTGGAGAACAGAACATTTAATAAGAACGGAGTATTTTAACAATAAGACCCCAGGTGCCCACTATCTACGCTGCTATACGCGGAAACCATACTACTCCCTACACCCTTTGACCATAGTAACCAAGTTTCGCACTATAAAATAAAATAAATGACAAGACAAGTAGGCCGTCCGCCGGATGGCCGGCGTCACGTCTGTCGGCGACAACTGCAAGTTTACATTGATGTGTACAATGTCTCATATTCACAATAGTTTCATGCACTGTTATTTAACTTGTACTGAAACTCAGTTATTAATATTTTTGTGATAAATTGAAACGAATTAATTATTATTTATTAATATGTTAATTTCATCGCTCTGGTACCAAGGAGAAAGCCCGGCAGCGTTGAGTTTCGGCACTTAGTATGGAACGCAGTTTTTTAACACTTGGTTCCCTCAGCCTATCAGGCTGTGTGCAGGAACAGCGCGACCCTGATTTTTTTCCTATGTGTACTTTTCAATAGAATACTCTTATCTCATATGTTATATGCATAAGCCATGTTATATGTATAGTAGTTTTTGGGGTGGGCAGAGGTGATTGTGAGCAAGTAAATATTTGAACTAGGAACCAAAATAGACTTGAACATTTCCGTCGTAATGGAAGCGCCGTCCAAGTTTCCCCGAGGTCTCCCGGAATAAAACCCATTGAATATTTACAGCTACAGTGCAGAAGTACAGTGCACACTCTCAATCACAACAAAAATTGGCTCAGGATTTTCCCAAACAAACTTACTACTTAATGTTATAGAGATAAAAAATATTTTGAAAGTGAAACGAAGTGAAATGTTTTCAACATATTCAATCACACATAAGCTGTTTTTTAATGTTTTTACAGCGCCTGTGGCGCACCGCCCACCACGTGCCAGCCTCGCCGTCGTCAAATATAACTCCAGTAGGTACTGTGCACTGGGAATATGCACAAAATTTAAATTCAACCACAAAAACGACATAAAAATATGATATTAATATAAGAATATTTTTAATTTGTGAAACTCGGAAAAGAGGGATATTTAACTTGCTGTTTTATGAGTTTATATCCTCTTGACTTGTTAAATAATATCTCCTAGAAAGTTTTCATATTTATTTATCAAAGAAAATTGTTGTTCATGACTTTGTCGTTCCGTTTGTTTGTCTGTACACTTGGATGCTCACGAATTACCCTGTATTCGGCTTCACTTCAGACAGAGGGAAGCCAGTGTCAAGACACTCCGCTCCTCGCTGCTCCTCAATTTTCGACATTTTCTGTTTGGTGGCAGATGCTTGGTATTTTTACCTGAGGCGCCATAGCGACGAAATCAAATTCATTTCTCCAAGAATCGAACTCCAAATAATCATTTATATTTTCATTTTATATAGGATTGTCTCTTTCAGCGTTACTTAGTATTGGCAATAAATGAAAATGTAAATGTATATATATATAAAAAAACATAGATAGCTATATATATATATATATATATATAGCTATCTATGTTTTCTTACTATTTATAAATTATTATACTACTATTTTTAAATTTAATATTGAACTATAAACAGAATTTATTTTAAAGTTTCATCGGCAATTTTGTATAAAATTTAAAGCTATTTTATTTTCACCACAGCATATAAAATAATAAAACAATTTAAATAACACAAGTAACGCTTATGGCGGCGATAGCGATGTGGGTAACGTAACATTAATTAAATAATTAACCACAATAATGAAATTTGTATGTTGCCTGCGACACGACAATTTTGTGTATTATAATATTTTTTATCTTAGTCTTGTTTTTTTATTGGCATAGGGAAACCTAGTTAAGACACTCTGTTTTCGAGGCATTGTGTGTTGATTGTCATTTAATAGATATTTTCTCGCAAGTAACGTAATGACTTCGTTTTCCTTTGAAACACTTTGAATTTAATTACAACCCCGAGCGGGTATCGAACGTAAAACCGACTAACCGATAGTTAAAAAATAATTGGTAATAATTTCAGCGTTATAGTTTATTCCTTCTCACCATACAAACATACACATAATATTTTATATATTGCCCAAATAAATCCACGAGAGCATACATCTGTAGCATTTCAGTTGAACACAACGGATTTTCCAATCCATTTGAATAATCGTTTACACGTTTTACTATTAATTTACTCGTTTTATGAAAACAATCGCTACATACGTACTGAGGTCATTCGTGGCGCAGGGGCGTGTAAACTGTGTGTTCGATTCCCACTCGAGGAATTTAAATATTTTCAGTTTTTCACTCTGGTTTCGGGGCAAAATGAGTCATATGAATTCTGAAACTCAACTGACATTGTGAGTTCAAAATGCCTATAGAATTCGACAAAAAGTGGGGAACAGGAACGGAGTGTCTTAACACTAGGTTCCCTCTACCTACTAGGTTATATGAGGCATACAGAGTTATGCTAAAAATAACAATCGCTAAATACATTTCGACAAAAATCTTTCTTTTTTAGTAGAAGCCTGATAATTGATTTTGCATTTACACTTTTGTTTAATTGAATGAAATAGGTATAGCAGCTTTTAATCGAATCCTATTATTTATACTGAAGTCATCTAGATGCAAAGTACCATTATGTTTAAGTCAAGTTTATTCCCCGTGAGCGATGAGTTCCGCTACTCAATATCCCAATCACTAGTGGGGAACTTTCTGTTTTAGATGAATTCTCAAGAATTCGGCGGAAATTGGGAAACGGAGTGTCTTTTTCACTAGGTTCCCATGATCTTCATGCCTACGCCAAGAAATATATATTTTGCGGAGTAGATAAATAAGTAAGATAGCAATTAACTTTTTTTAATTATTAGCTCCACCGTTTATTTAAGCAAAAGCACCCACCAACCACCAAATTAGCTTCCCCTTTTTTAAACTAAGCCCCAAAAAAAGGAAAATATATATTGACAGTAACAATATAAATATTCCACCTAGCTAGTGGTGATCTTCATATGTATGGACAATAACAAATACTAAACGCGAAACAGACAACACTATTAAACAGATGCTCTGTCCGTACAAACAACAGTTCGTGCGTATCCACTCGCTCCTCTATTTGAACTCTTCCTGTTACTAAATCCCCAATAAACCTGCCGGATCAGCCCGTCGGGGTTTAACTGCGTCATCGACGGCAATTGCTGGGTTAGTTTACGTTTATATTGTATTATGATTTGAATATAGCATTCCAATAATATTATAAATGCGAATATTCGTGTGAATGAATGTTTGTTCCACTTTCACGCGCAATTCACTGAATGGATTTAGATTCAAATTCAAAATATTCTTTATTCAAATAGGCAATTATTACAAGCACTTTTGAATCGTCGAATGAACAAATGAATAAAAAGCTACCACCGGTTCGGAAGGCAGTTCTGCTGAGAAGAGCCTGCAAGAAACTCAACAGTTGCTCTTTTCAAAATCAATGGTACAATCTATTACATTAGCTGGCAGATGTTTTTTTACGTTATTATAATAGCTTCATTAGAATGAGATAAAGGACAGTAATAGAATATATTCAGATACGCATAATTAGGCTAAAATATAACAATATTTGAGGCCGTCGTGACGCAGCGGCACAAGGGTGTGACTGTAAGGTGACGATTGTGGGTTCGATCCCCACTCGAGGAGGTGAAATATTTATTCACGTTTATATTTCCATTTCTTCGCTCTGGTGTCGAGGCAAAGCGCGGATTTGTAATTGAGTCAAATTGAATTCCTTACATTTCACTATATAGCTAGCTACAAACATAGAAGTCGTGTAAATAAAACAATAATAATGCTATAATCATTTTAAAACTTGTATAAGAAAAAAAGTACATTTTTCCACGCCCCGTGGGACACGGCACTGGTTCCCTAGACTACCGGTTATTCTGTAACCCAAGATTGTACCTCAACTATTATAGTGTATTTGATTCCCAAACGTAGCTTTGCCCGCTTTAATTTTTAAAAATATTGTTATATAAAATAAATAAATCAGCTTCACGCTGTATGCCGCACAGCAAGGTAGGCAGAGGGAACCTGGTGTTAAGATTATAATATTTGTTAAGATAAAAAATATTATAATACACAAAATTGTCGTGTCGCNCGAATTCTGGAGGCATTGCGTGTTGAGTGGCAGAACTCAATGCCGTACTTTACCTCGCCACCAGAAACACCAGAAAGAAAAAAAATAATATAAAATATTTCATTCTCAAGTGGCAATCGAACCCATAATCTGTCGCATTTACAGTCATATTTTGTGCCCCTGCGCCACGAGTGTGCTAAAAATATATATTAATGTTTAAGATATTTTCTTAGTTTCGTATATAGTATATCACAAGTATATATATAAGTACCCAGGGGAAACATAGTGTCAAGACACTTCGTTAACCATTCACCATCGAATTATCGAGAACATAAATGTTGTAACATTAGAGACAAAACTATTTTCTATTTTGTTATACCTGTCAGGCATCCAAATCGTAATTAGTCTCGAATAATATTGCAATAATTATTTACCTTTATTGGAATAATAGTTCATATAGTAACTACATAATATATGTATTCACATCCTTTGTTACATTTGAAACTGGATTTTATTATCGAAAATTCTACGAACAGCTTTCATGTACGTTCAATATAATACATTGAAAACGAGATCTGTATTTCTAATTATTAGAAATCAGTCATATCATTGTCTCACATATGGCTTAGTTGGGTCAGGTTGGGCGGTTACCAAGTAGGCGCAGGTTCAAGTCTGCTACGTTCAATATTTTTAATTTTTATATATTTTCTAAAAAAAAGTATTTTTCTTTCTTAAGTATGGAATAACATCATAAAAATAAAATATATTCATATATTTGCATCTAAACGTACCAAAGCCAAATCCTACACGGCAAGCTACCTACATATTTGCTTTGATGAAAAATCACGAGATAAATTCATGAAATACATCGAATTCGTTCAGCGTTAAAATAGACCAATTAAAAGAAGAATTTAATAAAAAAAACCGTTTGTATAGGCGACCGGCTTTTAATTTAGGATTAGTTTAGGTGCAGAACCATATTGTAATCGAACGTCGTCCTATTGTACGCGGCAATCTGTGGGTTTGAATCCCACTAGGGGGAATCAGTTCTGTCTGAAATCTCTCTGGTAAGCAGGCAAAGAGCGGTGATACACTCGGACACTTAACCCAACCTGACCTAAGATAGTTAACGAGTTATATTGTAATCGAACGTACAAACATGTAAAGGACGTCGCATGACAATGTTCTCGTTGCGGTGGATGGTACAGACAGGGAGGTATCTATATTTTAATATACTTTTTAGCGTGATAAATTTGTAATGGGAGGAAAAAATATTGGTATAGGTACATACGTACGCATCGCGTGCTAAGAAGAGGTGGAACTCAATTCCGCCATTTGTATCGTTACCAGAACGTGGAAACGAATATATTAAATATTTCTATCTAAGTCGAAATCGAACCCACACTCTGTGGCGATTCCAGTCACACGCTTGTGCCCCTGCGCTACGACTCGCCTCAGTCGACGTCAGTAGGTATATATGTATGAATTATGTCAAAAAAACTTAATTATTCCATATATGAGTATGTACATAGTATGTATAATGACGTCTTTAAAAAATAATATAGAGCTATGTCCTTAAAATTAATTAGGAAGACTCGTTATACAATAATACGGGGTTATACAAACTTAGGTTTGAAATATTTCTGAACTTAGTATACCTAGAATTAATGTAAATGTTGCTACGTGTTTCTATTGAGAACTATATATGTTTTTCTTTTAAAATTTCATGCTACATCCTGTATATAACAATATAGACAGAGAGAGCCTAGTGTAAAGACACTCCAATGTCGGAATGAAATAATTCATTTCCCTGGGTTTGAATCGAACCCACAACCGTCGCGTATACAGTTCAGTACATGCCTCAATTATAATAGCTAAATTATTTTAAATATGTAAGGTTTTTTTATATAATAATTCGAGCACATCTAATAATACTGTCACCAGATGTTTACTACGCACTTGCCAAATAACGTGACTCGCGCAGTCCGATTTAATATAAACAATGATACATATTTATAAATCTATCCATACCTATATTATAAATTCGAAAGTAACTCTGTCTGTCTGTCTGTCTTTTACGCAATCAGGGCCAAACCGCTAATTTAATTGTGATAAAATACTCATATAGAGATACTTGAGGGTCTCGGGATGAACATAGGATACTTTTTTTTCTCATATTTGTAATATTTTCGATATATACCAATATATTAAAATACTTATTAATTTGACATGCAATTTATTCCGCCATGTTAATAACAACCGCCGTTGCTAAGCAACGATTTGCAAAGTTTGTTGTTAGAAAACGTCACTCAAAATGAGCTTGCTTAACGCATCTCTCTTTTGAAAACTGACAATGATTTCATAAAGATATTTAATAAATATTCGTATAGTTCAAGCGGGCGTGGCCGCGTTCGTGTCCACTAGTATCATATATGAATAATAATATTATAAGAACATACGTCTTTTCTTTTTAGTACTAGATGATCACATTTTTCTTATTTATTGGACATTTACATACGGAAAGAAATTTATAATCTCCTCCTTTTAAAGTCGATCCTCTCTTTTGAAATCGGTTCATAATAAATATAATTGGGGACTTTTAGTAAAGTTTGAAATGATAATTGATTAAAATGATAATGTGTAGTAGTTCCAGTGGGCGAAGCCGGCAGCGGGTCGCTAGTGCAATATAAAACTAAATCTTTCCTTGTAAGCTCATTATATATTAGAAAACAATATTTTATAGTTCAAGAGCTGAAAAATACAATTTAATAACAAATGTTTATCATTTTCTGCTTCAGATAATTGTGAAGAGTACTTCAACGGTCTAGTATTTGCTTGTTGTGTATCACGTAGGCGATGGCAACATTATTATGTTATTTTACATGTAGATTTATTAATTTACACGTCTGTTAAGAGGTAAACACGATGGTTTTAGGTACGATTTTCACTCGGAATGGTTTCTTATTTTGCTTAAAGATTCCCTTTCTTAGACTGTTCGTCCATGTATCTAGGACATGACTTTAGTTGTAATAAAATACACTTTATATATGGCCAAGTTATAAAGCTTAAACTATCTAAAATGTAGTAAATCTCATCTAAATATTAGTATTGGTATTTGAACTTTTTTATCTTCCATAAATGTTTATGTTTAGCTGAGAATATCTAGTGATAAATTTAATAAAATTGAATCCCAAACTTGCGTGCGTACGATCGGAAACTGCGCCACGATGGCCTCATAAATCAACTGTCAATAATTTGCACATAAGTTTTTGCTAAGACTAGCAACCCTTTCGCAGCTTCGCCCGCTTGAAATACATAATATAAATTTAATTATAATATTAATTTACTTATCTGTTCAGACACCGATGCCTTACAATTTTATTATAAGTATATATATAGAATACGTGAAGTTTAAATAAAATTATTAAGGAAAAATTTTCAGCAATAAATTAAAAAAAGACCACCGTAAGTTCGTCTTAATGCATTAAAAACATGTAATTAAAGGGTGGCCGCCCGTCGCTACATCAATAGACTATAATTTAAGTACTTAGTTATCGCTTTATAGGAAATACTGTCCTGACGGAAAATTTTAACGAGGCCCGACATTTGAAGACATCGCCGAATACCGGGGAGTTGAAAATGAAGTTTGTAAACTTCATTAAGATGATAATATGAAGTTTCAGATTCAGTATCTCACAAATGTTCAACATTCTGTAATGTAAGTGGAGTGTGTAGGTTTATACTTCAAACGCTCTTATACTATACGAATATCATAAAGCTGAAGATTTTGTTTTGTTGAATGCGTTTGCAAATTGAATTTATTATTGTGTTGGATATCTTCGGTCAAAGTAATGTCGGGCATTTAGGATCTGTCATGTGTAAACACTGTCAAGACCGGTTATCTCCATTTGACCACAAAGAAACTGTAGGTAAAAGATAGTAATGTTATAAATGAGGAGATAGCCTTCACTGGTTCTTTTTTTAACATGTAAAGTTAAAATTAGACTGTTTTTTACGCTATAGTTACACAGTGAGTCGGCATCCCTCCCCGTTCAGGAAACGGAGGAGGCACATCACGTGTTGAGTGGCAGAACTCAACGCCGCGCTTTGCCTCGACACCAGTGCGACGAAATGAAAATATAAATTTAAATAAATATTTAATTTCCTCGAGTGGGGATCGAACCCAGAACCAGTCGATTTAACAGTCACACTTTATGCCTTTGCCTTTATCTCGAAAATTTGGCGATGCATAGAGAACGGAGTGTCTTAACACTGGATTCCCTCTACCTACCTGCTGTAAGAGGGATACAGCGTGAAGCCATTTTGGCGTTTAACCCTACTACCATATTCCTGTTCCACGCCCCATAACCGCCTGCCATAACTTGATGATAGATCCATAATAGATTTCGTAGCCGAGCGAGTCCTTTGACGGGCGCCGTTCCCAACAAATACTAAGCACTATACCAAAAGCACGTTTGAGCTTATCGCTGCTGTAACTTGCATGTACTCGCACTCGATATGAGATGCTAGAGTTAAATAACGTTTTACTATACCTAATATTGGACGAATAAGCTTTGTGTTGGTACTTGTGGTTGAATCTAAATTTTCGTTTAAGTAACGGATTAATGGTATTTTAGAAAATTATATTTCAAGAATTGGTAGATTCGCGGAGAACGGAGTGCCTTAATTAACACTAGGTTCCCTCTGACTATCGTGCTAAATGCCAAGGGTCTGGCAAACAAAACGCGGTAATTGCAAATATTTTGAGCAAAAAAATAAATCAAAACACGCTGAATGCGATGTGTAACGAAGAATTTTGTAGAATTTATTTAATTTTCCTGGTGGTTCAGTGGTTATTTTGACCGCTAATCAGCGGTCGCGGGTTGGTTATTGAAAATTTGCTAACACATATACCTACAGCTCCTCAGGTTTTTCTCGCATAGTAATTAGTCTACCAGAGTGGGGAAATGGATATATTCACAATCATCCTCCCGAGAGGGGATCCAACCCACAATCATCGCGTTTCCTGCTCGAGTCTGTCCCGCTGTACCACGAGAGGCTAAATATAATAAATCAGCTTCACGCTGTATACTGCTCACAGCAAGGTAGATAGAGTGAACCTAGTGTTAAGACACTCCATTCCCCGCTTTCCGCCGAATTTTGGAGGCATGAGTGGCAGAACTCAACGCCGCGCTTTGCCTCGACACCAGAGCGAAGAAATGGAAATATGAATAAAATTTTTAAATTATAACAGTTTGTTTTTTGTTTAAAAATTAATAATAAACGACTGACTTTACTTGATAAACGACTTAAATATGAGAATAAATCAACTGAATTATCAAAAATTTATCAATAAATTTAAATCTTCTTTATTTTATTGTTAATTAATTATGTAAGTTTTCACTTGAGTCATAATAACTTATTAGATATTAGGTTTCCTCATTTACTAAGATAAAGCACCGCGTCAATATCCTTTGAGATGTCAGAGCAACGTCTCTAGATAATATCTTGCAAATAGACTGAGTATTATAATTTAGTTAGCTGGTTTATAATGATACTGTATTATATAGACTATAAACGCGACGGATGTGGGTTTGCTCCTCATTCGGGGCAATTGATTGTTATTATTTCGTAGATCTGTTAACGAGACCAAGTGCGGGGTAGAAATCCGCAATTCAACACCCGATGTCACAAAAATTAGACGACGCGTGGACATCCGAGTGCTTTTATAGTAGATTCTCTCTGCCTATCCAGCGTGAAGCTAAAAGTATACTTATGTAAACAAACTTATGTATATATAAAATATACTTATGTATATATAAACTATACTTATGTATATATTATATATTAGTATAAAATTATTCTTTTATCCCAATACTTGAAAATAAATGTTTTGTCTTCTCCATTATAAAGGCATCATAAAATTAAACTTCGATGCCCCTTACATTCATTTCATTTAAACATTCAGTCTTATTATAATCTATCGTTTTAATAGTACCTACGTGTGATTATCTCTTGGTAATATCATTCGATTGTCCAAAAATATATTTTATGTTTATTTATTGATACTTGTTACAATTTTATTTCATTTTATTTTAAATGTTCGATATTTTCATTCCTTCGCTCTGGTGTCGAAGCAAACGCGGCATTGACTTCCGACAGTCAACATGCAAAGCATCTTTAAAACTAGGTTCCCCCTGCCTAGTATGCTGTGTGCAGGATACAGCGTGAAGCGGATAATTAAGTTTATATCCTTACTAGCATTTACCTGCAGCTTCGTCCCCAGGGTCATTGAAGGATTATGTATGAAACATGATGACATGACATATTGACATATTCTAAGTGCTTTCCAAAACAAAAAAAGATATCGAACCAGTAGTTCCTGAGATTAGCTGGTTTAACCAAAAAACCTTTGAAGCGTTATGTCGGCAATTAAATCATACATCTATACTAATATAATAAAGCGGAAGAGTTTGTTTGCTTGTTTGTTTGAACGCTAAGATCTCTGGATCTACTGGTCCGATTTACTTTGTTTTTGTTATATATGAAAGCTGCATTCTTCAGAAGTGCTATATGTAATGACATTACACATATGTACTAATAAATTAAAATACTTTCTAATTTGACATGCAATTTATTCTGCCATGTTAATAACAACCGCCTTTGCTAAGCAGCGGTTTCCAAAGTTTGTTTGTTTTTTTAAGAATACGTCACCCAAAATGAACTTATATTTTGATATTCATCCTTATAAAAATAAATATAATATTCATTTTTAGCATTTTATCTAGATTGAAATTATAGTTTACTGTATAACATTCTAATAAATAATTATGGAGATGGCACTGATTCGAAATGACCTAGTCCTACCTAGCCTTCTGGCGACATAGTCCGACGCGAACGGGAAGATGACGGTTTTATAAATTTTCATACATTTTCGAACTATTGTTATTTTTTATGTAATTATTTCCTGTTTATAATTTATTTAAGCTATACTTTAGTTCTCTTCTTATTTTATTTGATACTGCTCGCAAAAATTAACCTATTTAACATAGAAAAATATTTAGTTATTTCAAAGAGTCGCTATCTACGAGTATGTACGCTCGCACGGAAAACTTTTGGTACTTTTTCTAATATTAAGAATATCCTTTAGTTACTTTTACGTAATTTTTTTTGTAGATTTACTAAATAAATAGTTATATGTAGCTCGACTCGTCTCACCGATTAAAATGTAATACATAATTAAAATGAACTTAGCCTATGTGTATAACGTAAATACGATATCCAAAACAAACGAGACGATGCGATGGCGGATGGTTGATAAATGAATTATTTCTGTTTTGTTGGTTCATTTCAATAACTCAGATATTTTTTTTAATAATATGTCTCTACATATTATTCTTTTTGATTATTTTGGCTTATATTTTTTTAGTAATTCTATTGAAAACTGAATATAATTTCATAAATATATTTAATAAATATTCTTTAAGTTCAAGCAGGCGTAGCCGCGTCCGGGTCCACTAGTTTATGTATATAATTAGTGGTGATATCGCCACTATTTTCTCTGCCGCCACTCTTTACTCAACGTGCAATATTATATTTGAATATTAAAAGCCAGCAATTACATCCATTTCTGAAAGAACTAGGATATCCTAGAATACTTTATAGAATGTTTACCGGATTATATCTATATCCTTCCACGACAAAGAGGCGTTGCCGCTATAAGACTCCATTCTCTGTATATCTTCAATACGGTATAGGACGACAGTGGATTTATTTTATTAGATATTTTTTTCAGCTCTTGCCAGAGGTTTAATTTTCTCGAGTTGGAATCGAACTCACAACCTGTCTCCTGCGAGATTACAGCCAGACTTTGTGCCCATGCGACAGAGGAGCAAAAATTTTTCTTGCTGATATTTTGATGATCTATTCTTGGGTCATATGTCAAAGAAATGAAGTAAAACCCAAAACTAATATTTTTAAATTTGTCAGCTTCTCTGTTTGTCTGTGCGTCTGTGCACGTTAATCACAAAAACGCATTAACCGATTTAAATAATAGCAATAATAATAGCAATTTTCACAATTGTATTTTGGTAATAAAAATTATGTTAAACTAAATAACTGTTTTATTGAATGATGAAACTTTAGTTTCCAATGTATGGATTGTCTTCAAAATGTTAATGTTAATAGAGCACGGAAGTAATTTAAATTAGTAAAAAAATCTATGTGAAATTGAAGCGGGCGAAGCCTCAAGCAGGTAGCATATATACTTATATATTATACCTACTATAAGCAGAGTCGCCTCCTCTGCCGACACTCAGTCTACCCCTCGTCCAGAAATAATTCATTTATCAACCATCCGCCATCGCATCGTCTCGTTTGTTTTGGATATCGTATTTACGTTATACACATAGGCTAAGTTCATTTTAATTATGTATTACATTTTAATCGGTGAGACGAGTCGAGCTACATATAACTATTTATTTAGTAAATCTACAAAAAAAAATACGTAGAAGGATTTGAACTAAGTACCAAAATATTTACATAACTGACCGAATTAAATATCATAAAAACTATTTTTCATTTAAAATCTTCAAAATGCAAAATTGGCATCAATTTTTATTAGGAAATCCTTTGTTACCTATATACCAAGTTTAAGCGGGCGAAGCCACACACGCAGTTTCGCCCGCTTAAACTTATCGTTACATGACAGGCAAAATTAAAAAAAATGTTCACATAAATTGTAGGCTATGCGTTGGTCTGATCTGTAAACTATATTGTAAATTTGAGCCAAAGTGGAACAAACATCAAAAGTCATCGTCAATACCCTCCATTCATTACTAATAACTGACAGCAGAAAAAAAAAAACAAAAAAAAAGAATCAAACGTCAGAAACAATTGAATCGCACAACTTTACTAAGCCACAGCGGCCTAGCTGGCCCCGATAGCGTGTATCGCACTACAATAGAGATAGAGACGAGTGATGGGTCCGCCGCGTGCGGCCGGTATTGCCCACACGAATTCTGCGTTTGTCCGCAAAATGATTTGATGGCCCCCGTTAGCGTGGACCATTTGGTAGATAGAAGATTTTCGTATTTTTTTTTTCAAAGGGGAGAGTATATATAAATTGCTAATGGTAAGGTTTGAAACTAGCTCCGCCCCTCGAAAATAACGTGTATTTTTTTAGTATTTATAAAGAATCTTGATTTTTTTGATTATTGTCTTTAATAACATAGAGTTATAGAGTATTATCAAAATTTATTCTAGCAAATTAAAAACCATGATAAATATGTCGATACAGAAAGAATATTTTGAAAGAAATTGTTTACAATAAAATTTTACGGGTTTCGTCTCTGTATTCAAATGGAAATAACTACACAAAGTACGAAAACTACGAAAGTTTTGTACACAACATTTCTTATTTTCCGAGGTAACTCTGTCATGTCATATACACTATGGTGAGTTAGATAGAAATCATTAACGTGAGCGTAATATAACTTCCTTGACTGAATAATGATGATAATAAATTTAAGAAGAAAACAGTTTTTGTCTTTACCCCGGTAGTTCCTGAGCTTATCGCGTTAACAAAAAAAAACTTTCTAATTTTAAAATATTAGTATAAATAATTCAAATATATTATTGAATTAACGTTTTAATATACGAGTACATTACCATTGTTTGAGTTTATTTTATATAAGAAATCCGTCAAAAGTTGCATGTTATTTTAAGATTGACGCTGTAACTATCGCGCACATATCAGGGTAGGGAGAAAAGCTGGGAACCTAGGATTAAAATACTAAAACTCTGCCAGTCCTCACTTTCCGCTGAATTCTGGGAACATAACGACGTTGATTAGCGGAATTCAACGCCACGTTTTGCATCGTTACCAGAGTCCGGAATAAAATAATAAGTCTAAATTATATTAAAGCGTATACCTACAATGTGATTAACGCTGCTGGTATATACCTAGCGTTATCCAGAAGACCTGTCAACATAATTGCTAATTCGATTAGTTTGCTGTGTATGTGAAATTCTTTGGTTTCATCGATTAATAGAAACATTAAATGCAGCTCCTGAAGTTGAGACCAGAGGTACAATCGTGCGAATGTAAACGCGACAACTTGTGGGTTCGATTTCCTCTCGAAGAAATGAAATATTTATATTTCCTCGCCCTGGTAACGAGGCATAGCGTGGCGTTGAGTTCAGTTGAGCCATTCAACACACAATGCCTGCAGAATTCAGCGAAAAGTGGAAATCGGAAGTGTCTTAATTGGAACGGAGTGTCTTAACACTAAGTTATCAGCTTCCCGTCGCCTACCAAACTACGTGCGGAATATAGAGCAAAGCTAATTAGAAGTTTTAGTTCTGTTGACGTCAATCGTTTCTAAAAGGCTCATAGATTTAAATGTTTTTTTTAATTTTATTTTCATACACAGTGACTAACAAAATGTACCTAATCGTATATATCGCCCAGATATTGCGTGGTGGACAAATAAAAACAGTGGTCTAGTGGTCTAGCGAATATTGCTAGATAAACCTAGTGAATCGTTATATTGTAATATTTTCTAAAATTCGAACATATCAGAAATTACAGTCAGTGTCGCTAAACTTTTCAGCCATAAAATCATAGACTAATTATTTGATTAGAAATAACGAATTACACACTTTTTATTTTGTACGTCCAAATAATTTACCACTGATTCACCAAACGATATGCGTCAAACCTGAGAACCTTTCATTCGCAAAAAAATATACGATTTGTCATAATAATAAGTTTATCATTCGGTGAACCTTTCTTATTAAGCCAAAAACCTAATCCATAAAATTTATTTATATTCAATATTTAAAATGAGGCCGCCGTGTTCTTGTGTACTAGCGTACGACGGTTAACGCGAGGATTGTGGGTTCGAATTCCACACGCTTCTGCACCTGGGCCATGACAGGCCTCTAATTAAAACATAATATATAAAAACATTTCATTATAACATGTCATACATATAAAGGGATATAGATAAAATAGGATTTTGTAATATATATTAGGTATGTAGAGCAATTATATTGATGTGTAATGCGTAGAACCGCAGGCTAGCTATAAATGACAAATTGAGTTAGCTTCACAACTCTGTACTATACAGGTATAACTACAGGTTATAGGCGTAGAGCGGTGTATGAAATATTGTGCAATCGATTATTAAATTTAAGATAAAAAAAAATGTATTCATTAATAATTAACCATTACATTATAGATAAAATAATAAAGAGAATAATATAGAATAATAAAGAGAAACCACCATCAAGAACTTTTTTAAAGATCTTCGTGGTGGTGATTCATCCGTCCAATTTTTAAGACATTAAATGTTGAGTGGCGGAACTTGACTCCGCAGTTTTACCGACCAGAGGGAGGAAACGGAAATAATTTAACTTTTAACTTTAAACTTAGACTTCAGACACTCTGTTTCTCATTAAGCTATTCCACTCCCCATTTTCTGCCGAATTTCGGAGACATTGTGTGTTGAGTGGCGGAATTTAACGCCGCGCTTTACCTCGTGGAAAAGAGAGCGTAAATGAAAATATTAAATATTTCTTTGTGGGAAGAATGGGAATCTCTAGAGTGGGAATCGAACCTACAACTATCGCGTTTACAGTCGCACGCTTGTGACCCTGCTCCACGATGGACTCACTAATTTAAATATAATGAGCGAAAATTTTCTAAAATACTTTTTTGCAAGATCTCAAATACAAATCACCAGTTAAAACTACACGAACATTTCACAATAATTTTACCTATACACCCTGTCGATCCACCGAATAGATATCTGCGATGCTGTCATATCTTGTTCTTGTTAACGGGAAATAGGCAGTCTCGCAAATATCTGTCAGGTAAGTTAACGGAAACTTATCAGACAAGGCAGCCGAGGAAAGTTTAGATAGGTAATTAATATCATAAATAACATATTAAAAATTATTTATAGAATTTAAGAATATTCCATTATTTTTCATTTCCAAGTACTCAAATAAATAATGTATTATTCGCAATGAAAATAACGTCGAATAAATTTAATAAATTAATTTGTATGATGTACGATATGCGAATAAAACACCACCGTAACCCGCCGTAGATGCATGAACTATTAACAGCATTTCAATCAAACAATTACTTGGAAATGTATTATTTATCGGAAAAAAATACATCATGTTTATTTTAAATTTGAACTTATAAGTTATTTANATATATATTTATATGTATATTATTGAAACTTACAGACAACGAAGCCAAAGACTGTAGCAGTTATTTAATTTAACTATATCACATAGAATCTAAACACGAACTTGATTAATTAAGACAAAAAATTAGGTTGAAATATTAGAAATTTAATTAACACGTATGAAAACCTAAAGGAATTTGTCGATATGGACGTAATTAGAGTACAGTGAAAACGAAATCATACCAACACGACATTCGCTTCGATCCGACATAGCGGGGCTACCAAAAATGTGATTAGCTGACGATCCTCATTTCATACTCATCGAGTAATGGCAATTGTATTTTCTGTTCTGTAGCTACTACATATTTCAATATTTCGTAATAATTTGCTATTTCCACTTAGGATATTAGTCGGTTCGATGCCCATTCAAGGAAATGCAGAATGGGCACCATTTAGTTTTCCTCCTTGGTCTCGCAAAAAATGACGAAGGTTCGCGAAGAAAATCAAATTTATAATTTATCAAATTTTATTTTTTTTTAAAATCAAAGTTCTTTATTATTTTAAATATTTCGTATAATTCGGGAGATGTCGGTTGACCTTCCGAGGCCACAATATCCATGATACTGGAGGAAGATCACGTAAAAAGGGCCGTTGGAGGACATGTATGTGTCGAGATACTAGAGGCTGTAACTCTTTTTTTTTGTTACTTGCTAGGTATAAAGAGTGAAACAAAAACGCTTGGTTTTTTAAACTTTTTTGAATTTCTTTTGATAATAATAATTTTTCACTTCTTTTAGTAAAAAGTTCTTACTTTGAATTTGTTTATTAGTTTGTCTTCAGTATAGCTAGAAGGAAATAAGATTACAAAGGAAGATAAAACGGAATATGATATTAAAGGAGCGAAATGAAGGAATAGCGTGGCGTTAAAAAAAATTGTACAATTGAAGAATTTAGCGCATTTAAACTTTTATCGTACAACGTACAAAGTGACAAAGGAGGTGTTAATATAGTACTTATATGTGAGAACAATTTTAATATTTTTTGTGAACTTGTCGAGACAATATTGTATATTCATAAAATTGGAGAGAATTTTTTAAAATATCTTTATTTTTAATGTAACTTTTGAAAGTATGTAATACCTTTGGGAGATAGTTAAGAAGAATAATGTAGTGGATTCACTATCGCTTATAATAAATATTATCACGTGTTTAAATTATAAAAATAATAGGAATTTAAATCTTATATTTTTCATTAAGAAAACTCATTTTTAATAATATAAATAAAAGCTGAAAAAGCATTTGGTTCTTACTAAATAACACAAAAAGATGCCAAACAACAGAAATATTAGAATATTATTCTATATGAATATACAGCTCAATTAGTTGAAGCAGGCAAATTATACAGAAGTAACTTATACATATTAGAAAAAGAAAAAAAATAGGTAAATTCAAAGAACAAAATATCATCCCTCCATAGTCTTAACTCCGCTAACTTATTTCAGGATATCACAATGGGAAGGCAAGCTTAAATGTTTAAACTAAATGCATAGTCCGGAAAGACGGTAAAGTTTCCTAGGACGGTCCTTCAAGCCAGCTACAATAATAGCTACTCAAATTGAATTGGCTTCCACGAAACTAATATACTTAGACCGTTGCACTGTGATCTTAACTATACAATTTTGTTAACATTTAAATGGTTTCTTTTTTTAGCTTCAGCCTGTATCCCGCATGTAGCAGGGTTTGCAGAGGGAGTGTAGTGTTAAGACACTCCGCTCCCCACTTTTTGCCGAGCAGGCATTGCGTGGTTGGCCTCTACACCACAGCGAAGAAATGCAAATATTTAATATTTCGTTTCCTCGAGTGGGGATCGAGTTTAGGATCTTATAATTCATAGCTCTAAGCACATTCTAAATATAATTTGGTGTAGAAAAGGGTGTTTCTTAGTTTTTTAAAAACATTTATATAAACATATTGTCGTGCAATCTTGTATTATAGACCTTTTTTTATCGTGTATTATATTTATATTCTTTTATTTGATTTGCCACAATGGCAAAGGAATTGAACAAAAAATAAGTAACAATATGTTATATTGATTATGCATTAGGTATCTCATGTCATAGCCATTCAACAAAATTTGAGCTCAATCGAAAACCAAGAAATAGTTCTGTAACTGTAATATGTTATTGAAACCTAGTTGCAGCCCGCAACTTTCATTGCGTTTTTACTAGGTAATAGTATAAATCTCGTTTTCCTCGTTTACACAGAAAAGAAATCGAGACAGAAATCTTCTCTTAGTGCTTTTCTACACTCTACAACCTACCTACATGCCAAGTTTCAATTGGCAAAGTCTAGAAGTATCGCCTTTTCGTAAGTTATTATGTAACGTAAGACGTGATAAACAAAACTCACATGCGACACTGAAAACCGTGTAACGAAAGATGTTTATATAATAAGTAATGAATCCACACTCGAGTCCAAAAAATCAATATTTCAACAACTTATCAGTAACGATACTTTTGTTTTTCGATATTTATGGTTTTTTTTTCGTTAATTGCCACTTCAGAAAAATGAACATTTTTTTATTTTCACGCATCTAACGAATACGGAAACGGAAAAATAAATCTATTACTACATATTTTAAAATTTTGTCCGATGTAGTACAAAATAATAAAGAGGACGCTGTTGATCTCCATTTCATTTTAAAGTATAATAACATAACAAAACATAACTAGTAAATAACAAAATCTTACCTGCACATATGTTGCAAACTTTGAACCCGCTTGAACCTCGATACCGGATAGAGCAGTTGCACTCTAACGGGGCCGAGAACAGGTCGCAAGTTCAAGAAGAAGAGGTAGCGGCCACTACGAGACGTCTCTACCGCGTTCTCGATGAACTCCACTATGGTCTGCGCTTTGAACATCGTGCAGCCGCCGAAACAGAAATTACCTGTGTAACAAAGAAGCTCTGTTTGAAATACTTATTTTAATAGTATGTAACAATTCTAATTGTTTAAACAAGATATAATGATAAGATATTTAATAAAACACCATATACATACGAAACGAAGTTAATATACTAAAAAAATAAGGGTGCGCATACTAAACAATGCCACTTATTAAAAGTTAAAGTAACACGCCCCCGGCACCACGTCAAGCGCATCCGCCATCGTCCAATCAATTTGTATAATTCAATTATACGTTGTACGTAATTATCGTATGTATATTTATATCACAATATTGTTTTACTTAAAATTTGACACTTTAAGAAAATCATTAAAATAGCTTTAAAATTCAACGCAATACGACAGTCGCCATTACCCGAGACGCCATCTTTTTTTCCTTCACTTACCCGCGTTCCTTTTTTTAATGGCCTGATTTTGCGATGACAGCCGCAAAATAATCTGCCAGTATCACGTATAGTAGAAAACACGAATGATATGATGCAATAAATTTTTTACCCGCGTTCACATTTATTTTTAATCAAATGTCAAAATATTATAGAATAAATATATGTTTGAACCATAGATATGTTACAAGTTGTATAACTAGACATAAAGCTAAGATGGTTCAAAATAGTTCAAAATATATGGTTCAGAATAGGTTAAGTAGAGACAATTATTACACCCGATTCTCTCCGTCTACAGACGCTAAATACATTTCACCATTTTACAGACAAAAATAAAATACTATTATGTAAGCTTTAGTTCACACGTCCTATCACTAAGTCCTCGTCTTACATCCGCCAGATTATCTTCAAGGCTGTGCTACGCCACACCGTAGAAACACCGCAGCTCCGTAGCTCGGTAGCCGTAGCGGCGTTGCTATTTTCGCGTAACGAATAACGAAACGGGCGGCCGTTAAAGTTGCATTCTAAAACCGAAACCGTGTAAAATTAATATGTGGAATTAAGATAAACGAAAAGTAGACTTTAAAATTGTCTGCTTAGTTTTATTCTCTATCTATGCGTAAAGCTGCTTTAGAACAAGTCCAATTAAAAATATATACAATATAAATTTATAAAACTAAAAATAAAATAAAAAATACTCGTAAAATTGAACTTAACTACATCATTTCTTTTACCCACAGTTTCCCACAGTCACGTTTTAATCAATGTCAAATATGCTAAAACTTTAGGAAATAAATTGCACGTTCCAAAGGAATATCATAATTACTTCCCATCTGCTATCCCGCGGGAGGGCATTGTTTCCGCGACTTTTGATTTTCAAATTTTTCACTTAAGTAGAAATTAATATTTTTGTATTCCTTTGTGGATGGATTGGTGGATTCGGATAGTTTTAATATTAAAGAAATATATATTTTCTATCTCGTTTCTTAATTGAAATGGATGTTATTATATCTTGTGTTCAGTAAATAGCTTCTTTGTGGAATTATTATAATTTTATAATGGCGATTCTAGTAGGTACCTATATTATACTAGTAGTCACCTGTACCTTGCTTGAAGGAAGTAATGTTTCCGTAGGAATTTAAGAAATCCTCTTACTTTCTTTATTTAACATGGCATTTAGATAGTTTAGGGAGATTATTGGGGGGCACCCAACACTTCACATATATGGCAACGGAAGTATCTTAACATTAGGTTCCCAAGTTCCCTCCGCTTACTATGTGGGGCCACAGCGTGAAGCTAAAAAAATTACAAAGAAATCATTCCAAACATCCATATTTATGAATTAAAAAACATAAAAATAATTTCCATATAATACGTTTATTAGAAACTAGTTTAATTTCAAACAACTATAGCCATATAGTACTCTTGTAAGAAAATGGTATTATTTCCAGTATACCCAGTGTCAATCCCATTGCGGATAAAGCTTAATAGAAACGCTTGATCGGTTTTCCCGTCAGCGGATATGAGACGATGTCTATATGCTAGCTGGTTGAATTATGGAAGATAATTAATAGCTGGATTATGTACGTGGTTATAGCCTGTGTATACTTAAAATAGGTTATGTACTTTCACTTGGTATTATTAAAAGAAACCACAATTAAAACTAAATGGATTACATATGTTAAAAAAAAAGTAGATTCACATTTTTTCCCGCATAGCAGATGAGGCTGAAGGAAGATGAAGGTAGATGTGTTCAGACGGTCAGTTCCATGTCCTGTTCAATTTTCAAGACATTGCCTGTCTGTCTGCCTGATTCGCGTAACACATCTCTACTCTTTGTTCATCGAAGGAGCGGGGAAACGAAAATAAACATAGCCATTTCCACCCTGATCATTAGGATCAGAATGGAAACCACAACTATCGCGCTTACAGCCAAACGATGTCCCAAAGACAGCTATAATATCTTTATTTTAGTACTAATTATAAAAAAAACTATTAATATTGAGTAATCGCATAATACTTTATGGAGGTAAATAAATTAAAGAGAACTGTTAATTAACATAATTTTAAATTGAAGAATCAAACTAAAAGCGGGGTTTAATTCCGCCATTCAACATGTGTATTACCTGTAGAATTCGGCGGAAATTCAGGAGCGGGAGTGTCTTAATGTTAACGGAGTATCTTAATATTAAATTTGCAGACACTCCATGACTCTCCTGCTATGTATGGTATACAACGTAAAGCAAAAAAGAAAAATTAATTAAGTTTATTTAAAGGTATGTTGTTCGCTTGTTACTCTAAATACACGTATTTAGCGTACTTACATATCTACTTATTGCTAAACACTATTTGCTAATTTCAACTTAGCATTTATATTTCACGATGTACCAAGTAAAGCTTAAACTCTCAACTCAAAGTTTGTGTTATATTTCAGCACAAACGCTGACGCTGTTTAAATTTTACAATACAACTTTATACTTTATTATTTAATAGTGATAGATTTCACTGTTCCGATAGCAGACAGTTAAAATTTACAAAAAAGAACATTTCGTTTTAAAAATTGTTTAATAAATACTAAATATTTATTATTTATTTGTCGGCATTTTTCGAGCAACCGCCGCTAATAAAATGGAAAAATAAAAATTACAACAGTTTTTACTTATTAACTCTACGACAAACGGAATTTGAACTAAGCGGAATTTGAAACCGCGTCTCTTTTACCCAGCACTCTTAACGCTAAGTCACAGGTTCTTATCCAGCTGCGTCAAAATTCGTATACGAACGATTACGTTTTTTTTTTCTATTTAGAAATAAGATTTGAAATAATTTTAAAAATACATTAACCATCAAATTTATTCGTAGATTTCTTTCGTTGTCTATTTACAATAGCAATTTGACATTTAAATATCAATCGTACTGACCCATATTGTATAGATATATGTAATATAGAGAAATATTGATTTTTATATATTGCTAGCGATAGTTTTTAATGCTATGATATATCTATAAATTTTCACGGTTTGGGTTTTTCTTTTGTTTGTATTGTAAGTTTCCCGTTGCCAACGTAGTTTTCCTATAGGTCTTGATTACGCAGCGAATTTCATGGAAAATACTCGTATCTTTTGATTCTTCTTCTTCTTAACGTGCCTCTCCAACTAGTGAAGGTTGGCAGTCTTTTGATTGCGACGATTTTGATGTTTCATTTTTACTATGCTACAAGGGATAGTAGATCTAAACATATGATATTAATTTCAGCTTGATACTTTCACGCAATCTCGTGATAAATGTTTTATCTGTCTGTAGCTCTTGACAGGGAGGTTTCCTTGAAATCCTAAAAAACTCAACTCAACTCAAAATCCAGTAACTTTTATAATATATAATAGTTTATACTTATAAATCTATTTACACTACTTGTAACTATTAAATAAGTAATAGTCTTCAAAGTTCCGAGGGCGTCCTACATTCTACGAATAGTTTTGGTTAGGTCGATATTTCAGGTAAGGTTTCAGGCCTTGTTACATTTAGATATATTCTTAAAGCGGACTGCTATTGTCATATTCGATGTGTTAATTAGCAAATTATCCAAGTAATACTTTATACGAGTCCCCAAATATGGAGATAAATATATCAAAAACTACTAAATCCATTTTGATGAAGCTAATTTCGAGCTTTTCTTATCTTTTGAGACACCTAATGACAAACATACAGACATATTTAAAAAATATAGCGTACGAATTTGAAAAACTTAATGATAAAACACTTCATTCCCTTTAAGGCACTTCTGTTCCCCACTTTCTACTTAATTCTGGAGGCCTTGCTTGCTGAGTAGTGGAGCTCAACGCCGCGCACGTTTTACGATAAATATACAATATCAAAGGCTCCACTCACTAATTGCGTAACATGAAATTGAAACGTGCGCGTGACGTACAATGCACATTTTAATTGTATCTACTAATATTGTTAAGTTAGAGTTTATTTGATTAAGGGCGCTTAGCTCGGGAACTACTCGAAAAAAATTGTGTTGCATATATAGTCCATTAATCGAGAAATAGGCTGAGAAAAAGGCTATACGTATACACATTGTTGTTCGTTTCGATGCAACTTATTATATCTGCGGTCAGAGTTAACTCGGATATTTAAAATGTGGCATGTGTCTTAAAAATCTCCTTTTTAAACTCCATAATGTATTCTGTTCCCATTAAGACATTTCACAAAATATATTTATATACATACATACACCTACAATTATATAATAATCAGCAGCTACAAATACACAACTTTATTGCTTAATTTGGAATTATACTAACTTAATTTGGAATAGATAAACAAAATAAAAAGAAATTGGAAAAAATATAAACAAATAGGAAATGTTATAATAAGTAAATATATATTGTAAAATAATAATATACTTTGACATAAGGATTCTATCATTGTTATGGTTTTTTAAATGTGAATGGAAGAGCGGAGTCTCCTGGTACAGGCAATAACATGCTTAAAAGGAGGCTCCAATCACTAGTGGATTTTGTAAGAAACTTGCTTAATAAAGTATTTATTATTATTATTATTATTTTTATTATTATTATTTCCCTTCCTCACTTTCCGCCGAATTCGTAGGCATTGCGTTTTAAGTACCCCAAACTTATCGCACGCTTTGCCTCGTTACTACAGTGATGATATGAAAACATTAAATATCTCATCTAATTGAATCCACAACTTGTCTTCTTTACAGCCACATGCTTCTACCACTGTGCCACGACTGGCTTCAACCACACAACCCTCGTTTATTTAAATTTAACCACGAAAGCGGGCCACAGCTAAAATCTAGTATATCCTAACTAGTACTCCAAACAGCCTACTAAACGGTCACCTCGTACTGAAACCCGCAAAATGTTCAGCTCTCGTGCATTGCCTAATCAAGCTCCATTTGCCGGCAGGGAGGCGGGGAGGCATGCAGGAAGGCAGGCAAGTAAGTAGGCAGGTAGGTAGGTACATCAAAACCAAAACTAAACCTTTCTATCAAATTATTTGATTTGTGGTAGCCTTTGTGTTAGGGCGGGGTCCAATTAACAAGTCCACAATGTGGCTTCCCAATCCTATAGTGAGATACATGTATGAATCGTACGCCTCACCGAGTCCCACTTGAATTTACTGGACTGATTCTGACCTACCTTACTAGTTAAGTAACCAGTAAAAATAAATTGCCATTTATCCCGAAAGAGCTCAATATAATTTCAAAAGGTTCATTATCAAAAAGTAAGTAAGTACTTACTAAAATTATAACAAACACTAAATGTTAAGGGAAGTTTGTTAATGTATGATAGTGAAAACTAAATTTCAATCGGTTAAGCACAGATAAAAAAATTAAAAATCATTTTATCATTATTTTTTCATATATTATCATTCATCCTACCTACCGACAGGTAACAATCAGCTACATTTTTATTATATTTGTTTTACCTTCCCGACCTCCCTGCTCGGAAACCTAGTGTTATAAGAGTGTCTAACTGAAGACACTACTAAATATTTTATTTATCTCCGATTTGGAATCGAACTCACAACCGTCGCGTTTATATTCAGATCCTAGTACCCATACGCCAAGACGCTCTTCTTTTTATTGTATGTATAAATATAAATTATTTTTATTTCACTTTTATAAGCTTTCTATTGCATGATTTGCCAATATACGGCTATCTTAATAAATAACTTTTACTTACCCCGTAACACCAGAAGTCAATGTTTACATAATTATATTATATTTAGACTTCCACAACTCACATCGGTAAAAACATCATTAAAACCAATAAAATATTAAAAATGTCCTCTTTTCCGTCGAGCTAATAGAGCACTGTAAACTTCTAATGGAAAATTATAATTAAAAACTTGACACTTGCGCTAAATTGATATTTTTAGTTTTTTATTGAGCGAGTTGGCTTCCACTAGGAAGCATAGTATTATTTCCGCATACGATATTATATCTCTTCTTATATTATATAAAAGTTAGTATGGTTGAAATAGCTTATCTCAGCAACTATTTGTTAGAATTGAAGTATTATTTTTGTGTTGTATCACGCCAATCAGAATAACCATGGACACTTAGAACGTGCGACACATCTAAGACTTTGCCCTCGCTAAATTCCACATGAGCACGACCACGGAAACCAGACACGAGAGCCAAAGTTATATCATATAAAATAACTCAATATTTGAGTTGAGTTAATAATACCAGAAGGATTTATAGCCGCGCAGCTTTTAATAAAAGCGCTTGGACTGTAGATAGATACGTATTTCTGTTTGAATAAAACACGGCTCAAACGTAAATGCAATCGACGACAAAACTCCGCCGGCGCATTTCTCTGAATGTGAAATTAATTAACCGTTTTGTATATGTCCCGTACATATATATAAATAAGATGAAAATTCCGTCTGTGACTTTTAAAGTTATATTAATGCCGATGGTGTATGTATGCCGTTTGGTGCAGGGACGGTTGTGTGTTCGATTCTCACTTGGGGGAATGAATTGTTTTCATTTCCTTTTTTCTTTCCAGCTTTGATGAGAATATAAAGTGCGGGGTCGAGTTCCTCCTTCCAGCCACCATCGCGCCATCTCGGAATCCGTCGATAATTGGGCGTAAATATAATTTATGAACCCAGAGTAAAATTTCAAAATCATTCACACGTAAGTAAATGCGGTGGATTGTGAATCCTACATTAATTGGGTTTACAATAATTACATACATTGAATGTTATATAATTAACCTATCTTTAAAATCTATAATATTTTAATCAATCTGTCCTAATTGATATCGATGATAAATCAAAATATTATTTAATTTAACCACTTTGGAATGAGCAAGTAGTATAAAAATGTCAGTTATGTCTGTCCTATAAGCAACTACTATTAGTAATTATAAGTGGTTAATTTGTACAGATTAATTATTCTATCTTTACAATAAAGGAATATTATGAAACTCGAGTAGGTAAATGCCAACGAGAAAGGATCTCTCAGATGCAACAATTCAAATTCATGAAGGAAAATAACGTCTTTCTTCCGATATGAGTTTGTGTAAAACGGGGGATCAAGAAAACTGGTAATATGGAAAGAGATTCAACCTAGACATTATTTAGATATTATAAAACGAAATCAGAATAAAAAACAAAACCTTTGATATTGCGCATTCGACTAGGATTCGCAGAGAAACCATAGAGCAAAGACTCTCCCTTCTCTTTTTTCACTTTTTTACAGAAAGCCTCAACGAGGGTGACTTGTTTAAATATCGTTTCCGTATCCAAATTCTAGAATTTCATAGTTGCGTGGCAGAGATCTACGCAGCACTACGTCATCAGCAGAGCTAGCAGAGATAATATGAACCTAATTTAAATATAATTATTCCCCAAGATAAAGAACGAGCCTTTAATCATAAAATGTTCTAATTACGTTAAAAAACCTAAAATAAATATTATATACCTCACGTTTAATAGAAGTTTTTTTTTAATTATTTATTGCAGTGCGAAAACAAATGTCTGAATTTAAAATTTCATTGCAACTGACACTATCCGATAGTACTGTAAATTTTTATTTTTCATTGGTCATCCAAATATGTATGAAATTTATTTTTGTGTTTTTCTTTTGTTAATAAAAATTGAGAGACAAGAGTTTTCAATTTATTTGATTTTGAATATAAACTTTACTTTGATATTATATTTAAAAACTTATAATATTTTAACGTAGTTTTAAAGACACTCTGTTTCCATTTAAGACACTTCAATTTCCCACTTTCCAGTGAATTCTGAAGGTATATGAAAACATTAAATATTCTATTTCATGGAGTAGGAATCGAACCCACAACCTAAACGCCTGTGCTCCTCCTGACCCTCGACTATAATTCAATCACGTCTACTATAAGATATTCAATAGTAAACAATCATAAAAGAGCCATGTAAAATAACCAACATTTTCTTAAGATAGTGCTGGCATTAATTAAAACACATTTGAAGTGTAGTTAGTAAATATAAATTACAGGTACAATTCAATGGGTGCTAGTTATTTACGGTGGCAAATAAAAAGGAACGTCCGCCCAAGTGTCAACGTTGAGTTCTATAAAATTAAATATGTTTTGGTTTTAGTTTAACTTGGCACGTCTTGGAGATTTCTTGAAATTTACAAATGCAATCATCAATATATACATACAAATATTCATATACTAGACGTCGCCCGCACCCTTGTTTGTATGGATTTTCAGGTAGAGAAGAATGAACCAGATAGTAAAATGGAAAATATATTTTTATCCTGTTTCCATAGGGCTGTAGGGAACACAACACACTCCAATTTCCTGGTTTCCGCCTATCCCCAAGCAGAGCGGGCCCATTAAGGACTACGTTGAACTCGTAAGAGTAAACTGCCAGGAAAAGAGTCGTCTCCGTCGTACTATTAACCGGACTAAACCGGACTTTACATGCGAAAATTGAGCGTTCTACACCGCCGCGTAGCTCCGGCTGTACCTGACCTGAGTCACTAAAACTGGAGACAGAATCGTTTTTAACTCTGAAACTATACTATGGTGTAAGCCAGCTAGCTACCTACGTGATTATCAATTAAAATTTAGGGTAACGAGTTTAAACTATAAATTTTATTTCAATAATTGTAAATAACATTAAAAAACGAGAACATTTAATATTATTTTCCGATATTCCTTTTTTCAAACAAAATATTGCGAGGAAATATATATTTTTAAGCATTACTTTACAATTATTATCGTTTAAAATGCGTTTTTAAGATTTTTTTATTCAGAAAGAATATAGATAAGAGTATTCAGATTTGAACTTGGTTCCCTCCGAATTCATCCGGTCTCCGGCTTGTTAAACTATATTGTTTTAGCTTTGAATAACACTTCAAAATATAAGAAACCAAATATTACAGTTAACTGACACGATCGTTGTGGGTTCAATTCCAACTTGAGGCAATATTTATAAAATATATATATATATATATATATATATATATATATTTTTATCATCTTAGATCTTAAAAAAATAATTAAAAAACAATTATATAGCAACCACTTACCCTGGTCATGTTCTATCCTGACATGCCTCAGTCCATTCAATTTGAAGGTCAAAGTGAAGATATAATGATCGTCGCTGCTATCTCGCACTATGAAGGAGCCATCCGGTTCGTTTGAGAGGATCTTCTCAGCAGCCTCGACGGATATCGGGCCCCAGTACCAGCCGTACTAAAAACATTATTTTTATTATTATAAAAATGATTATAATATAGGTCGTTTTAGTCTCACGTTGTATCTTGCACACAGCATGGTCGGCAGAGGTTTTCAGGGGAACCTTAAGACATTTAACGCCGCGTTTTGTTCGTTGCGTGAGTGAGGGAATAAAATATTAAATATTTCTTCCCCCGAGTAGGAATCAAAGCCACGACCATCGTGGTTACGATCGTTCGCTTGTGCTCCTGCGCTACGACCGGCTTTTTAATATACCTACACATATATTTATATGTTCTTTATATATATTTATATTTTTATTATGCATGACTTACATTTTTAGCTCTCAATTTATTTAAAAAAGATCTAGATAGTTGAACCTAATTACATCTTATTTTTAAGTAGTCGTCGCCTTCAACTTTGGTTGCGTGGGTTTTTCGAATCCTCGTTTTTTTACGTTCCCGCACGTTTTTCTGGAAATATTTTTGTGCTTCTCTACATTCCCCTATACTTAGTAGTTTCGTCTGTGAATTGTCAGTCAGTAACAGAAGAGTATCATATATGAGTATAGATTAGACTAGATAATAGTTTAATACTTTACAAATCAAAGTATATTTCATTGATATTTGAAGCAGCAACTACCAAATATAAAAAGATTCAAACATAAAACTACCCAAAGTCTCTCTATAGTAAACAAATTCTTATTACTATAATACTAAAAAAAATATAGGAAATCTGAGCTCCTCCTCCTACAAGAGGGTACAAATGGGTACAAAATCCTTACTGATCTTATAATTTGCAATTCATTATTCCCTTTGAAATACTGCAAATAACGAATTCGTCGTCGTTAATCGTATTGTCAGTAATGGTAAGATTCTTATTGGAATATAGCATTTTTTCCCATAAGTACCAATAGGTTTTATTTAATTTTTATGCCAGTCGTGGCATAGGGGCACTAGTTCGATTCCCACTCGAGGAAATTAAATACTTTATACTTTCATTTTTGGCTCTGGTAGCGAAACAAATTAGACGCTTTGTAGAGGTTTATTATAAGTTTAAATTATATTTATTTTATAGATATATTTCATCCCCCGACTATATTATTATATTGAGATGAGTTTTTATAGATATACTAGCGGACCGCCCGCGGCTTCGCCCGCTTGAACTACATGATTCATTTAATAAACAGAATTGACTGACAGTCAAATATGTTGATGTCAATGAATAATTTAATTTACTCGTTCAGAAACAGCCTTAAATGTTGAATCATTGATTGAATTAATAAAGCTAATTATAATTGCGCTTTGTGGTTGCATACCGTGCAGTAATGCTTATAGCACTGCAGGACATTGAACAAGAATCAAACCCAGGACCATAAAGAGAAGCCGTCCGATTTGGTCACGGTGGTCTCAAATACTCGCAAAATACCTGTATATAAACTACTTTGTTACTCGCAAAATATCTGTATATAGGAAGCAAGAATAACGAATATTCAGACCGAACAAAGTTCACTGTAAGCTTTGTTAGTGATGCCCTTCAATCCGATTATATCAGATAAGAGTGGATCGATCCGATTTTACTCTTATAAGCTTTTTATTTCCTTTGAGAGCTTGTTTTTTTTGTATTCATACCGTCATACCGGAAGCCAGCCGTGGCCCAGTGGAAACGCGATAGGTTGTAGGTTCGATTCGCACTCAAGGAAATTAGATATTTAATATTTTCACTATCCTCGTTCTGACGACTAGGCAAAGCGCGAAGTTGAGTTCCGCCATTCAATACGCACTCCAGATTTCGGTGGAAAGTGGGGAACGGAGTTTTTAACGCTAGGTTACCCCTGCCTAACTTGCTGTGTGCGGTATACAAATTGAACTTCATTTTTTAATTTTATTAAAAAAAAACAGTCGAATTGATAACCTTATTACAGTCTCGATAAAATCACGCAGGACTCGAACCCGCGACTCTTGAAAACTGAAAATGAAACCGTAGGACAATTTATTTTCTCTACGTTTCTAACTAAATGATAATAAAAAATAGTATAACGTTTGTTCACGACAAAACCGAATTGCCGAGTAAACTTCACTTCAGACTTCGAGAGATTCACGCTTTATCCCTAGCGGGGTAGTCTGAGAGAACGGAGCGCCAAACGCTACGGTCTCTACATACCTCTTTCGCCTCGTCCACTGTCATCAACCTCTTCATACATGCCCTCCGGGGGATCCTTATGCTTTTTACGTGACCTTCCTCCAGTATCCTTGATACTTTGTTTTCGAGAATGAAACTTATTGCTCTTTAAATGTTAATATATAGAAAACCTAACCATTTAAGTTATTCAACATTTTAAAAATATTGTAAATATTATAACATTCTAGACGGTGGTTGTATTGAGCTTTGCATCTGAAGTAAATTAAATGATTTGTCTAATAACCCTTTGTCAGTCACCAACTGCATTAAAAATGCAAAGTTTTCAATTTCTTTTGGTAACAAGAAACAGTGCAGCTTTGAGTTCCGCCACTCATCAGGCAATGACTCGAAAGATCAGTGAAAAGTGAGGATTTGAGGGTCTTAAACCTACGTTCTCTCTGTCTTCCCTGCTTTATACGGGATACAACGAGAAACTGAAAAAAAAATACTTACATCTTTCACTTTCTGGATAGAAGTGGCAAAGTCCATTATCGTATCTTCTTCGTTAGCCGATCTTCTGGAGTTCGACGGGTGAGGGGACTGCGGTAACGGAGGCAGAGCCCTGCGGACCGCCGCCGGGGGGGACTCCCGGCCGATCCTCTCCACACTCTCACAATCACTGGACCTTCGCCACCGGAACAGATTGCAAAAACTCTGCTTCAAATTCATCGACAGGATTCGTACTGGCGACATTTTCACTTTACCACCCTGACTAGTCTTCTTTCCTTTCTCTTTACTCTCCTCGACCACACTTATTTCTTTTGGAGTAGCCTCTTTATGCTTCTTAGTTTTAGTACTCATGCTAAGTGTATTCTTGTTAGCTTTTTTATGATTATTGTTCGTTTCCACCGATCTGGATATATCGTTGCTCTCTTTTAAGTACACAGGTGTGTTCGACTCCTTATTGCTGTGTCGCATGTGGATGCCGACGTTGGTTACTATAGTATTACCTTTCTTGTTCATTGTATTCCTGCACTCTGAATCGCTCGAGCTCGAATACAGCGTATGCAGATATTTCCTCATTTCGCGCAAAGTCAGATGGAGCGAATCCGTATCGGAATCGGTAACGTTCTTCTTGCATGAGGAACTTGGCAAGCTATGTCTTTTGGTTTTAGTATCTTTATGCCTGGTTTCCTTAATTTTATATCCTCTATCGGGAGCGGCGGTGACGACGATGCTCTGGGAGCTGCTCTTAGCTCGTCTTCGGTTATTCCTCTTTTTGGGTTTGCCCCTTCCGCTGCTGTGACTAGGTCGAACCATGTCGATGGGGACCGCGTAGATGTCGCTATCGAACGGCACGTTGTACATGTCCGTAATGTCCGAGGTTTTGGCAGAGAGGGTATCGTGTGATATAGCCTGGGTTATAAAGCTCGAGTCGTCCGTTTGGAACTGGGTTACGAGGGAATTATGACTACTGGAGAGGCGGGAAGACAGGGAGTTCCTCGACGACGGCCGTGTCCCTCGGCACGGGCTGAGATGTAAAAGTCTCGGGCTCGCGAATCTATGGTTGAGACATTGCCGACGTTCGTAGAGGGACTCGGTCTTCAACTTCCTCGGGTACAACGGGGAGACGTGTCTCGCCGCCATTGTTATTTCTAAGCTCGATGTTTTAGATTTATTAATATTATCACTGGTTAAAACAACTGATGGAGGCACGCACACAGCCAAACATTTACTAGGTGAGCCCACGAAGGCGGAAACACAGTCTACACTTGTGGGGAGTGGGTTATCCTGCAACAATGTTTTCCTTGTTATTGACTAGTACGGAAATAGAAGCGAATGATTGTATTGTGATATGTAGCTACTGGATTGTTTGATTCATACAATGCGAATAATGTCTTATCTCAAATATTATTTGTATAAAATCTATGTTCATTAAAAGGTCTAAATCCAATTTTACAATGACACTAATAAGAAGTAAACTTTAGTACAGAAACTATTTTTCTTACATTTCCTAATTTTTATTTCTAAATCGAATATTTAATATTGTCATTTTCTGGATCTGGTGTCAAGGCAAAGCGCGGCATTGCCTTCGCCACTCAACACGCAATGAATCCAAGATTCAGCGGAAAGTTGGGAACGGAAGTGTCTTAATTACAACAGAGTGTCTTAACACTAGATTCGCAGTTTCTCTCTGCTTACCCTGCTATATGCGGTGTACAGAATTTAGCTTAAAAGAAGCTCCGAATTTTAAGAAAATCTTTAAGAATTAAAATTTATTTCATAAATTAACTCATGAAAATGTAACTACGCTTTTTTTTATTTTTCCTTTTCTTCAACTATTATCAACGGAAAAATATGGATAGCAAAATTGAAAAAAATAATTCGAACCACCTTTAAAATTCTTTAACTTAATTAATTTCATATCGCATAATTTAATAGTACCTACGAAAAAAAATCTATAATAGTAAAAAAATAATTTGGATACAAATGCAATTCCAAAACACCCAAAACTTTACCAAAAAAGACCAAACTCTAATAAAAAAAAAAGAAAAGAAACATCCAAAAAAACCTACCTGAAATTCAGGGGGAGGTTCGATGGCAGTGACAATCACTTTGGCCGGACCCTTCTTCACCGTGTTAAAGAAATCACCGCACATACGCTCGGAGGTTTCTGTCGACTCGCAGAGCGACAGCGACCGCTCATCGAAATCGCTCTCTTGCAACTGCACATTAAAGGGCAGCGGTGTATATATATATACATACGTACCTACACACATATGCACACATACACGTACATACACAATATTTATATGTTAGTAATGTGTTGTTAAACATGGTATACTATCAGCAGCAAACAAAAACATGGCGTTCCGAATAATTTCTATCAAATTCAACTTTGTAACTGAAAAAAAAATGTGGCCTTTTCGTGTCAATGATTTATATTAATATTATAAAAAAAAATTCAAATATTTTTGTTCAAAATAAAAAGTTATAAGCTTTATTTTTGAACGTCAAATAAAATAATTTACCACCTGTTCACAAAAGTTAGTGCCTCAGACCTGAGAAGAACCGGCGCAAGAAACTCAGCGGGACTTTTTTTTTAAGTTTTAAACAAATACATATTTAATTATTTGTGACAATGACGCCTTTGAAACAGACTAGAGCGAGCATTTCATTCCCAAGGCGTGTTATCATTTATAAATCATTAATTTGGTAATAACATTTAACACACAAACGTCTTTCTACAATTTTATAAAAAAACGTGATATAGAAAGTTCTCTGACGTTTACTGGGATCCTATTGTAAAAGCGTACACATTGCCCCATAAAAGAATTACGGATTCGATGCAATCGAGTCACAGGTGTACTAAGTTTACGCCTATTTCCAGTAATAATATTAAGTATGTACATCCCCAATTTTGGTGCAATCATTAATGTTTTTCTTAACATATATAAGATTTTCAAAGATATATTGAGAGTCAGTCAGTAAGTGGTCAAAAGATTGAGTGCACGTCCTCTTGTGCCATAGTGGTGTAGCTTCATGGCCAATGTTGAGTGTTGGACGCAATCAAAAGCTTTGGACAAATCACAGAACATGTTTAAACCATACCATATTTGAACTAAAACACACCAATATTTAATTTAAAATATTTTTTGCTAAACGAGGGTACTATAGAAACGGGCCGAAAATTATTGGGATCTGATGTACTACCCGATTTAAATATAGGTATGACTTTACTAAATTTCATTAGGTCACACCATACTCTATATTATATAGCTAATCAATTTTACAGAAATACCCCATAGATCTGACGTTTTCTTGATATCAAGGGACTTGAATGTCTTAACAATGTCTCTTGAATTGACTGATTTAAAATCTACTTTACATTTTTGTACGCTCTCCAGAAGTAATGATGCAGCGACGATTGTGGAGTTTTGTGGACTGGAATGTCAGCAAAGAATTTTCAAATACACATGCAACTTCTTGATCAGAGTTGCATATACCATTATTAATTTTTAATTTAAATTCAGAGTTATGTTTAGAGCTTTAGCTTTATTGTCTTATTATCTAATTTAAATTATTTGGAATAGATTCCAAGCAAGTCAAAGTATACCGTTCAAGAGGTACAGTGGTCTTTATAGCCACAATATTGGCTAAGTTAATTTATAAATAATATAATAGCATACTTCCTATCTGTCTTTTGTAAAAATAAAATAGATGTAGCCTATCACATGTCAAATTATTATTTTTTATATGAATTACATTATTAATGTCTATGATTTTGCTATTTATATCATTAAATGTTACATAATTACTATGAATTAATGTATGTAATATTATTTAAATTAAATCTAATATCATTTTCTTGTGGCAGCGTCCTGACATAAGGAAATGTAAACATTACATCAGTTGTAAATAGTAGTCTTATAATTCTTTCTTATTTACATTTCCCCTTCCCCCGATCAAAATAATTAAAATTGTATTTTACAGATTGTCACTATATACTACAATATTACTTTGATTTTGTGTGGGTATGTGGGTTGTGACTTTTTGATCTATGTAAAGCTGGCCTGAGCTCCATCAGCCCGAGATTGGGACAATATTTCTGACATCTTCCCTGAATGGCTCTGTGTGAGCACTTGAAACTCGCAAACATGATTTTTAGTGAGCGTCTCAAAGCACTCTAAATTATGACTACAGATCTTAAGGAGCTTATCCATAGAAGATATGTGCTCTGCAATTTGTCTCTGAGCACATTCATAATTATCAGAAATGGTTTTTATTTTATTATGCATTGTAGCAATCTCCAACTGTAAAGAACTCACCTCAGGCTCGTAGAATAACTTTTGATTTAACATATTTTCAGAAAATTTATATATTATATATTAATTTACTATTTTCTGCAGGTTATTATTTTGTTTTAGGATTTCTGAGTATTCTAAGTAAATTTTTTACAAATCATTTTTAAGATTTTTGTTTTTGTCCATAATCTGCAGAAATTTTGGCTCATTGTCATCCCTTTTTTTCAGTAGTTGCAAGTTAGAGCAGTACGAACTTGTGTTATTAGTTTACAAATGTTTATATGTGTGAGAAAGTAAAGGGACTGCAATAAGCAAGGAAGTATGATATTAAATTTAAAATGTAGTTCCGTTACCTGCGCGATGACAGGTGACGAACAAATCGCAGCACAAACACTTTACAGTCACAAATGTACTGAATATGATAATAACGGTACAAATGTCTATATTACAGACTTTTTCACAAATGACACCAAATTTAACAATAAAAATTATAAAATTTAAATTAATTTTACGGTAGAAGTTTTTAAGACGTTTTAGTCGTAGTGTTGCCACAAGAAAAGTCTATAATTTATAATATAATATAAACGCGTTCAAAATGAGGGGTTTGGCAATCTAGGAGTTAATTAATTAAGCTTTTAAGATTAATTATTGTGCTTGTTGGATTATTTTCGATAATTGAATTCATCGCCAACACTTATTATGTTATTACGGATATATAATATTATAGGGTATCAAACGATTCACAAATGTCTCGGTGTGTTCACATTGCTTAAGCTGTTTGTTTTAATTTTTATTTTTTAGCTTCACGCTGCTTCCTTCACATAGCTGGGTAAGCAGAGGGAACCTGGAAACGTAATGTTAAGACGCGTCTATTTCCCACTTTCCGCCGATTTCTGGAGGCGTGTTGAGTGGTGCAGCTCAATTCCGCACTTTGCCTCGTTACTAAAGCGAGGAAATGGAAATATTAAATATTTCATTTCTTCAAGTGGGAATCGAATCCACAACCTGTCGCGTTAACAGTCACACGCTTGGGGCACAAGCGCCACGACTGGCCTCAATATTTTGAGGCATTTTAATCGCATTTTTATTACTTTCATGTTTTTTTCTTGGGCCAAGAGTACCTAGTGTCAAGACACTCCGTTTCGCAATTTTCGCTCATTATCATCAGAGATTAAACAAATTATTTCGTTAAAATATCGCTTCATATACATATATGAATGTATGAATATTCCAAGTAGACCAGGAAAATTATTTTTTCTTTGTTTTTTCGTGATGTACATTTTTATACCATCAAATAATGTAAAAAATTGAAAATTAAACATATGTATACTTGTAATGTTTAAGGTTATTTAATATTATTTTGGTAAGGTATTTTGTCTCCCCTGTGTATTTGATTAATAGGCTGCGAGCAGGTATACAATCTAAAACTTAAATTCTTTATATCATATAGGACATATAGGACAATGCATAGAAAGCTCTAAATGTTGTAAATACATGAATGAATGCATTTACAACATTTTAAAGTAATCAAAACATCTTTCTCACAGTATTCATGTCTTCGATGACATGTTAAATTTAGTTACATTTATCTCTACCATACAGATTAAGGATATTCTGGTTATGATTTTTTGTAGTTTCACATTGTATCCATAGGGAACCAGGGAATCGAACCCACAACCTGTTGAGTTTACAGTCACACACTTGTGTCCCTGCACTATCACTGGTCTTAATTGAATTATTTACTTTACAATTATGAAAACAAGGTGTAATTACACTTTTTTTCATATGTTTTTCATATAACTCATATTATGTAAGCAAAATTAGATAAAAATCAATCGCTTTAAGCACTAAATAAACACTTATTACACAAATATCATTCCAAGAAATCCTATACATAAAATGGTTGTATGTTCATTCGGCATGGCTTGTAGGATCATATATCCAATAACAAATAGACACACTGGCTTTGCATATAAATAATTCACAGATGCAAGTAAACTATCAGAAGCTATTTAAACAGGGAAATATGAAATTTATATTGACATTTGTGCTCTGCATTAAATTAAATATATAGAAATTTAAAGAATGTGTTATCTCATTCATCATCTCATCTCTGTATTTAATATTGAAGACAGCCAATTAATATTAAATGATTAAGTGTTTTTTAAAGAAAAGTTATATATATATATATTATGATTGTTTGGGAATAATATTATTATATTGGTATTCAAATTACTCTTTATAAGTTAATAACTTTATAAGGTATTTTATAGTTAAATGTGACAATTATATTAATCAAATTATTTTATACAAAAAACGCTCAGCAGTAATAGAATTTAGGTCTCAATGTATATCAACTGTTTAATAGAGATTTAAGATACTAAGCAGAATACAATACTAAGAAACTATTTTTGGAGTAAGATAAATCATATTAAAAACAATGCAATCAATTAAGTAATTTTGTGCTTATTTCTATGCCATGCTATGCCATTTATTTTGTATACAACAATAAAAGAAATTTAAATATAAGCAAATACCAAGCATCACAAATGTGTAACATAATGCAAGTGAAATTAATGTAATAATATGTATAAGACATCATATGTATAAAAATAATAAATTCTACAACTTTAAAAAAGTTTTAAGTTTTTGTTTGAAACTATCTGTCCTATCCATGTGGGTTTATTTATAACCTAAATACAGAATTATGTAAACTAAGTTACAATGCAATATATAGAATCCAAAATAAGCAAAGCAACTAAAACAGTCTTAAACACATCTAAGATCTAATGCTAATGATTGTCTTTGTTTTTAAATTATGCAAAAAACTATTAAGAAGGCCTATAAATAAAATATAGCGGCAAGTGTTTAACACAGTGTTATAAGACAAAAGTTATAAAATTTACCTCAGATGCAATATGATGCCATCCACTCGCTGAATCGCTAGAAAACGAGCCACTTGTAATCAGCAGACCACTGTCTTCGCTAAGCGGAGGCCCCTCAGAGTGCGTAGAGAAAGACGGCGGTGACTCCATTTCCTCCAGAATCACTCAACTTGTATAAAAGTCTCGTTTAAAACATAAAACTAGCGTAAATATTATAAACTCCATAAAAATTACGAAATATACAAAAAATTTGTTACAACATTCAACACTAAAGGTGTACAGCTAAAATATGACTATGTGTTAGCTGTCTCGCTCGCCCACTATCGCTGTCTTCACGGAGCTTGTTTTTTTTTCTAAGCGTAGAATCTTGGCTTTCCTGTTTATGAAAAAGTTACATATAAAGCGACGACATTATTTTCAATATATATATTTTAAAAAAGGACTTAAATATAATTAACAAAACTATACTCGATTTACTGTATGAGTTACATTTTCATTATATTTGTTACGTCAAGTTTTCGCCTCCAAAAAGTTAATAAATCTTGTATAGGTCTGAGCATACGTGAATATAATAAAATTCCGCAGTGCATTCAAGGTTTGCAATTATCAAAATTTAAAATTCTAACAAGTAAAGCTTATTACACTGTTCAAGAAAATTTAGAGGATAAACATGTATGGAATTAATGTCTATTGAATGTAATGCAGGATAGCTGCCAGCAAATGTAATAGATTGTACCATTGATTTTGAAAAGAGCAACTGTTGAGTTTCTTGCTGGCTCTTCTCAGCAGAACTGCCTTCCGAAAAAGCTACCCAGGTGGTAGCTTTTTGTTCATATGTTCATTCGACGATTTAAAAGTGCTTATAATATTGCCTATTTAAATAAGGAATATTTTGAATTTGAATTTAACATATTAAAAATTTGCTCTTTAATAATAGACGCTACAAGTAGTATATCAAATATTTTTTTAATCTGTAGAATCTATTAAGTTGATACTTGATATATTCTATTCAGTCCTTACGCCTAGTTTATTAATATAATAATTGCCTAATTTTTGCGTTAGTCTTGGACACAGAATACATTTACTCATTACTCATTGGTCTGGGAGTAAAGCTAATCTTAGTTTATTAATAACACGGAGTGTGTTTTAACATTTTATATAAATTTTCAAGCTAAATTATATGTAAATTTACAAACTAATTTACAAACTATAACAAATATGTGAGTGGCAAAAAAAAGAGAAATGCTTATGTATGTATATTATCTATGGCCCTCTCTCACTCCTGGAATATCTCGTGGCGGCAAAACTGAAAGCAAAACTGCAAGCAAAACTGCAAGCAAAACCTTAAGCAAAACCTTAAGCAAAACTGCAAGCAAGTAATTCTTTTTATTTATTATTATAATTAATAATAATTAATGTTCTTCTACGCACATGCGATCAATAGTTCTTTTTTAAATATGTTTTAATGTACATATTGGGTAATATGTTCCATTATTTAAAAACTGGTCGAGCGCGCGTTCCTGCGTGTTTTAGAATTTTCTAATTTTCTTCTTTATACTCATTAAACCTTTTGTTTAATAATCTAATTAAATATAATTTATCCATATTATTTATTTGCCCCGTATTTTTTATTAATGTATTTTTCAAATTACAAATATGTAATAAGTTTACAAGCGCGATTTATAATGTTACATATGTCGTATCGCCATTTTGTTTTTAAGATTTATTCGCATTAAATCGTAATTCGTGAATTTGTATAAGTACTCATTAAACCAAGTCAAGTTAATATCACTAGTCTAGGGGAACGAGTTTGTTCGCTTTTATTTCAATTTTCAATCTTCTGACAGACTAATATTAGTGTTCTTATTCAATGCGTCCATATTACACTATTAAAATTTACATTATGATTATTCTTCTTTATAATGAGCTCCCCATACCAAACTTGCTCGAAGGCCTTCGCCCTTTCCAAAGTAACTTCTAAACCCTCTCTCTTGCTTTCGATAGCCGCAGCCCAGCGGTGGGTTAGGTAAACTAGAAGATCACTGGGTGAGCGACCATGGCGGAAGCCATATAGATGGTCATTAATCAATCGACGATCCTCCAGATACATCAAAAGCTGGCTATTAATAATACTCTCCATTACTTTTGGCAATAGACCTGTAGTTCGATAGAGCGCTGTTCCACGCGTCTAGGATTAACGCGTTAGCACTGGTGTCAGCTCAGGAGCGCATGAACCAAGCACTAGAGATGCCATCTGGTCCGCTTGCCTTGCCTTAAAGAAGGCAAAGCTCCCCCTAACAGCTTATGCGGCTAGACCCTTTATGTATGGTTATCTATGCTATTATATACTTAATATTTTTTTGTCATATTTAATAGAAAAGTGTTTACTACATATGCTGGTATAGGTCTTATAATATATATGAGGCTTGGGAGGGATGCTCGCAGAATGCTCTTGGCATTTTCTGTGATTTGTCCAAACCCTTTGATTGAGTGCAGTACTCAACATTCAACAAAATTAATCTATAGAATTTCAAATTTACTTACGCACAAAATCTTGAAAGTATATCACTATTTATATTTAATTATTTATTTAGCCTTTCAAATTGAAAAATACTGTAGCAATAAAAAGAACTTAACAAAATATATAACTGTTATTTGTATAACTTAAATAAAATTACATTTTATGTAATTAATTATAGCTAAAATAGCTGTTATTGCTCTAGCCAGCTTAATAAAAATATATATTTTTTAATAATTTATTTCAGAAAATTGATGAAACAAATTCAAAATCGAGTGAACCATTCGATTTTCCCATTACGAACATCGACATGGAATCCAATTTCAAGGAAGTTGATAAAAAAGTGAACCTCCAGTCTAAAGATGATACTAAAGTAAATGAAGAAGAAGATGCAGTCTATGATAAAACTAAGTCTCTTGCAACTTGGTATGAAGAAAGTATTTTAGCAAGAACTAAGAAAATGGACGACATATTTGATAATCTAAAAAAAAGTGAGGACGGCCAAGAGGAAATTATGCTGGCTGATGGAGAAACTAGGAGTAAAAAATTGCTAGTGTACAATTTTTCCAGCCATAGTGAAGATACGGTAGAAAATTCCAAGGTAGAAAAAAAAATTCGTGTAAAAAAGTCAATTAAACGTCGAGGAACTCCATGTAGCAAAAGACTACATACTACACCTAGCAAGAAATCTAGACCAAATTTAGAAGACCGGTGTATGAGAGATACTGTACCAGAATTGCTAAATACTTCTCTAGTGAAAGAAGAACCACGGGATAACATAATTGAAGTAGAACCCGTTATAAGGGAACCAGAAATGGACACTATCATTGAAAAATATAGCGATCAGGATTCAGAATGCTCTTTGCCAGATCTGATCGTGGAAAAAGCACAAGTTTCAACTAAACAAAACAGAAGTGCGAATAATAAATCTATGGCAAAAAGAAATAAGACCCAAAAATTATCAAATGATTCAAGAGATATTAATAAAAATAAATCTAAAACTACAGCCATAGTAAATAAATTACGAAAATTATCCCTTGCTTAACATGAAAATGATAAATGATTATTTCTTATAAAAGATAATTAATAATAATAAATAAAAAATTATTAAGAAGAAATTATAAAAGTTAATTATTAATAATGAATCAAAAATGATAAAGAAGAAATAATAAAAGATAATTAATAATAATAAATAAAAAATGATTAAGAAGAATTAATAAAAGTTAATTATTAATAATGAATCAAAAATGATAAAGAAGAAATAATAAAAGATAATTAATAATAATAAATAAATATAATGAAGAAGAAATAATAAAAGATGTAACAATCGCAGCTAGTAGTAGTAGGACAGTCAACTATCACAGCGCGGGATGACCTTGAAGGCGCATCCCCTAGCACAGAACAATTAAACTAACCAATAACACCTACAAATCAACAGCAAATAAAGATTAAATTATTCGTTTTATATCTGTATTTATTTTTTATTATTGTACCATAAATTATTCAGACTCTTTCAAAATCTAATTATTACATAATTTAAATAATAATACTTCCAAATGATTTTGAAAGAGTCATAATTATTCTGGCTTTTAAATAAAAATCGATTTACAGCCAAATTTTAAATTTCCCGCAAATTGTGTTTTTGGTATATATGTGGCATACATTAGATGGTAGCAGCATCGTTTTGTCACCCTTTTTTTTTGTATGAAGTGAACATTCTTTGACCATTCTGTAAATGTGTTCTGTGTATTAGTGTTGCCGATCGATAGTCGACTATCGATAGTTGTCCGATAGTAGGACTCGATATTTTAATCGATAGTACCGGTATTTTCGATAGTATCGATACTATTGAATTTCTGGGAAACGATAGTATCGATTATTGTGAACTATCGATCGCATGCTAAGTTGCGATAGTATCGTTTACTATTTTCATTTATAGTCACCAATCATCATAGTATTAGAAACGAAGTTGAAGTACCTAACTAACTATACTTCGGTGTTCCCCTAGTCAAGTTTGAAGTTTCTATGGAAAAATCTTTGAATTGTCACCGATTTTTAAAATTTAGTACATTTACTCACCTTGATACGCCATATTAAATAATCTTTCTTTTCACCAAAATATGAAAAAACAAAAGAAATGTAACAAAAATGTTTCTTGTACTTTTCATTTTATCTTGTAGCTATGCTTAAGAATCATATTCAATATCAATACTATCGATTGTCCTATCGATCGCATAGGCTTTTTTAGATTAAAACTATCGATTGCACAACAATCTATAGTTTGGCAACGCTTCTGTGTATTGTTTGCAGTATATTTATACTGTATATATGTCATTTGGTTTGTTATAGTGCTGCCAAACTGTCGATATCGTAATAATCTTAAAAAAGCCCATGCGATCGATACAACAATCAATAGCTATAGGTATCGATAGTTTAGAAGAATACAATACAATTGGCTAAGTGCAATACTATCGATACTATCTATAGTATCGTATTTCCTAATCAGATAAGAATCAATACAATCGATAGTATCGATACTATTGAATGTGACGGAAACAATAGTATCGATAGAATCTATAGTATCGATACCATCGATTGTTTTGGACTATGGATTGTATGCTTATTCGAGTTAGTATTGAGTATGATTCTTAAGCATAGTTACAAGATGTAATGAAAAGAACAAAAAACATTTTTGTTACATTTCTTTTGTTTGATATTTTGCTGAAAAGAAGAAATACTTAATATGGATCATCAAGGTGAGTAACTATGTACTAGATGTTATTATTCTTTTTCTAACAACCGATACTTAAATAGAAATAAGGAAGATACTTCAACTGAGATGTTTTAATACAATGATGATTGATTACTACACATGAAAATAGTAAACAATACTATCGCAATTTAGCATGCGATCAATAATTAACAACAATCGATAGAATCGATACTATCGATACCTTCGATACTATCGTTTCCTAGAAATTTAATAGTATCGATACCTTTCCGATTTGGAGACACGATAATATCGATAGTATTGCTTGTGTCCGATAGTATAATATCCTTTTAACTATCGATAATTTCGATACTATCTATTTAATCGATACTATCGATTACAATATCGATAGTCCTTCTATCAGACAACTATCGATAGAATATCGATATCCTATCGATATTCCACTATCGATCGGCAACACTAGTTTGTTATTTGGTGTGTTAAATTAAAATTACTTTGTCGTTCTGATACAATTAACATATATATTGTTTCATTAATATATTGAGTTCTTTATAAAATATGATTATTTTATAGAAGAAAAATATAAATTTAATAACAATGGCAGATTCCCAAGTCGCTAACATTGTTAACGAAATTTTGGTAAGTATTAGCCTTGTAGAAATTTGTTTTTTTCTAAATAAATTAAAACTAAACTTACAATTTTCAGCGAGTTGAGACGGTGGAAGAAGCATTTAGCTGTTTTTTAGTACACAAGCCAGAACAGGAAAATGAGAGGTTATCTATATACCAAAAGAAATTATGTGCCGTTATGAGTACACCTAATGCAGATGTCCAGGAATCTGCAGTTCGCCAATATTTGACTCTCACAGCGGTACTTACAAATAGATATAAAATGAAACAACTACTGGGTCTCTTAGAAAATTTAGTTAATACTAATATTCTTCAGGCACGGTAAGCAGGCAAATTATGATGAATATTTAAAAAACGTATAGCGAATTGATAGTCTCCTCCCTTCTAAAGTTGGTTAAACATAGGATTCATACTACATTGATACACTACTGTACAAAGTGTTAATAATATAATTTTGATTTTGTCTCTTATTCTCTTTTGTGTTAGTCTCTTTCGACAAATAATAAATCAAGGAACATGCTATTTGATTTTCTTTAGATTTGCTTTAGATAATAAGCAATACCATCACAATAATTGCCAACAAACATTAGTATAAACATCCATAAGTATTAAACATATCAGTCATGTGAGTATGCTTTTTTTTTGTTAGCTTCATGCTGTACATGAGAATCCTTTCATGATAACAGTCCAACAATGTGCAGAATACCTTTATTTTTTGTGTTACAAAACAAATTTTAAACTATACTATTTATACTAGTTTTAAATGTGACAATTGTAAGTTCATAATGTAGATAACAACTTAAACATCCAACCTAAACAAACTATAAATTAAAATTTGTTTCAGATTGTTATGTGACTGTATATTAACAAGTGAGAAGCTGGTGTACAAAAACAGTGACTTTTGGATTGAATGCTTCAATTTGATTAGAAGAATTATTGGTGGTGTCGACTATAAGGGTGTTAGGGAAATTATGAAGGTAATAAAACATTTCTCTTTCTATAGATGTATAATATATAAATATTTAGAACTCTTTTTATTTTCTCTAATTTTATATAAATAATATAATAATTGCTTTGATTATTTTAAAAACTGAAACAAGATTTGTCATTCTAAATATGAACATGTTTTCATTTCAGTTAAGTTCTTTAATTATGGTGCATTTGGTTTTTAACACCCTAGCATCTGTCATAAAAGTTTTATTATACTTATAAAAACAGTCTTTTAAATGTTACTTATAATTTGAAGCATATTGGCATATTTATTAACAAACATAAAAAAACATTTTCTTTTTTTACCATTGAAAAGTAAGACATATTTTATTTTACTAATAGGTATATATTTTTTTATTTAAATAGGGATGTAGAGAGAAATCACAAACACTACCAGTGAGACTCAATTCTAGTACAATGCCTCAAATGAAAGCTCTATACAATGTTATTGAATATATATTTGACCGCAATGCTTCGCTGTTGCCTGCTTACTTCATAGTTACTGAGATACAGAAAGACTATCCGGATAATCATCATTGGCCTCATTGGGTATGTATAACAAAAACAGAAAAATGACAAAATGTTATAAAATATTTTGTAGCTTATAAATATATAATTATTAAAAAAAATATACAGTCATTTATATATATATTTAATATAGTATCTCTTTATTTAATAGAGTATAAATATTCACTCACATGACTGTTGAATATACAGTGAATTTATTTAGTTAACATTAGTTACTTTTATTTAACTTCAATATTTATTTACTTACAGGTTTCGTACTTTCATATTAACTGGGCGACTTTTCTGTAAATAACTTATAATAAAACAAATGTCAGAAATTACTTAAAAATAAAAAATCATTGCAACATAGACTAATGAAAAAATAAGTATAGCTTATTGACTAAGCATTTTAACAGTTTCCAATACTCCCGCTACCTCTAAATTTTGATATATTTTCTAAAAAGTATCTTTTCTTTTCTAAGTGTGCATTAATACTTTAAAAACGTCACAAAATTTTAACTATTATTTTATTTGTTACAGCAACTAGCAAAACTTTTAACATCATTCGTCGAAAGTTTCAAACCATGCGCCCAAATGGTGTCCATAATAGGTCATTCTCAAATGTTGCCAGTGGTTGAATTCTCAGGGTACGCTGACCACCTCGTAAACCCATGGAGATTGGATCCCACTACCCTGAAATTTTCTCTAAAAGGCTATTTACCCTACGACGACGAACTGCTAAAACCTCAAATTAATTTATTGAGGCATGTCCTACAACAGCCTTATTCCCGAGATATGATGTGTTCCATGTTAGGTTTACAGAAACAACATAAACAACGTTGTATAGCACTTGAAGATCAATTAGTCGAATTAATGATTTTACCCATGGAAAAAAGTGAGGATAATGATGATGACGAAATGTCATCAACACACTGGTGTTGGCTCCATTTGTCTTCTCAAGTAATATATCTAATATTAATAGGTTTCGCCTCGTTTCCCAATATAGTGATGGGTTTACATAATAAATTGATTGGGCACGATTTAAAGAAGGGAAGGGATCATTTGATGTGGGTGCTATTGCAATTCGTGTCTGGCAGTATACAGAGGAATCCTCTGTCAAATTTTTTGCCTATCAGTAAATTACATGAGTTGTTGTACCCTGAGAAGGAACCCTTGCCCGTCCCCGATTGGACCAAGGCTCATTGTACGCACCAAATGGCTGTCGTTTGTATTTGGATGCATCTGCTAAAGAAAGCCGAGTCGGAGCACAAGACTATGACGATGCCGCAAAATCTTAAAGTTCAATATGAGTGAGTTACTTTTGAAATATAAATAATTTTGTTTTTATATCGTCACGCTCTTCTCCTGATATCAGGGAAGGCAGAGGGAACCTAGTGGTATGTTCCACATTTCACGCACAATGTTTGAGACTTTGCATGTTGAATGGTGATTCAATTCAATGAAGCCTTATCTTCCAGTTACCAGATTGTGAAATGAAAATTATTCATTTCCCGAGTGAGAATTGAACCCACAATATGCTGTCACATTTCCGCGATGACCCTGAATAGTAATAAAGCCTTCTTCTTCATATAATTTTATATATTAGAAATGACTTAGGATATACAATGATCAAGGCATAAAATTGTTTAGATTTGATATGATTGAAAATTGACCACTTCGGCCACCACGTCGGCCTCAACGTGGCGCAGTGACACAACAGTATGATTGTAAACGCGACGGTTTCGGGAACCATTCCTCGATCTGATAACGAAGCCAATAAGGCAGTGCGTGGGAATTTTCCTCTTCGTAGATTTCCTCTGCACATCCTCCTACATGCGGTATACAGCGTGAATCTACGAAAAAGAAATATATTAACAACAATATTTTTTTTAGACTTCTTCAACACTTGATGACGTCAAACAACACACCAACCTTAATGGGTTCCGATTACAGAATAGCACTTCTGTGCAACGCATATTCCACCAACCAAGAATACTATCCACGGCCCATGGGAATTATCATAGAAACCCTATTCGGAAGTCAGAACCCGATGCCCAACGGGAACCCGGCGACCCCGTTGCCCACTGTTCCGTTATCCATGTGCCTATTGGACAGCTTAACTTTGCACTGCAAAATGTCTTTGATTCATTCAATAGTGACTCATGTAGCTAAATTAGCACAGAATAAAAGTAATATACCTGGTAGTAATATGATGGCACCGGCGTTGCTTGAAACGTATAGCCGTTTGTTGGTTTACACTGAGATTGAGTCGTTGGGTATCAAAGGGTTTATAAGTATGTACTATTTTATTAACTTTTTTTGTCGAATTTTTTAGTCATTCTGTTTTGGGTGTCGCATCTCATCGGTCACCGCGGTTTGCCTCGTTACCGGAGCAAGGAAATGAAAATGTGTAACATTTCATTAAAAGAGATTTTCTTTTATGTATCGATATCGAACCCAGAACCGTCGTATGTACAGTCGCTTGAGCCCCTGCGTCGCGACGGCCGCAATCAAAATCTCTATTTTTTATATTGATCCTAATTTGATTTTGATATTAGTTTAAAATCTTTATATGTAAATTACCATTGCCACAGTGCCACTGCGTCTGGTTATAATCATTATGATTGTGAATTCGATTCCCATGTGGCAGAATAGATAACTTTGATTTAACCCACTATGCTAACAAGACAGCGCGACGTCTCTAGTTACACAAAATAAACTCTAAAATCTGTACTTCAATTCCAGATCAACTTTTGCCCAACGTGTTCAAATCCCACGCGTGGGGTATACTACATAACCTGCTGGACATGTTCTCATACAGAATACATCATATACAACCCCACTACAGAGTGACTTTGTTATCGAATATACACTCCTTGGCTGCTTACCCTCAGGCGAATCAAACGCAATTACAATTGTGGTAAGTTTTATTTATAGATAAATCTTATTATATTACAGCCAAGTTATACAACATCTTAAAATAAATTGTAGCATGTTTTGTTACTATGTATTTTTCTGATGTTTAAGCTATATTACTTCAAAGTTTCATCTTAATCCGTTTAGTAGTTTTTGAGTAAAAGTAGTACAAACGTCCATTGATTCTCACAAACCTTTATATTTGTTTTAAATAATTGTTAATGACTTCTGACTGTAAGTATCACGGTCGTGCTACAATCACATTGGAGTGACGTTACGTATGTGCAAAAATCTTTACAAATGCAGGCTAGTCTAGGTCGACTTATGTTTTTTAAAATACATCACCTATACTGAGTGCAGTTCAAAGTGTTAAAACCGCCAAACCATAATAACATAATAACACATATACAAACAATATGTAATTTTGGGGAAAGAATGTTCAACGGTCGGTCACATAAAATCTAACTACATTGATAGAAAATCACAGTAAGGAATCTAACATTTGGATTGGCTTTATCTAGAGATTTTATTACTTTTTATAGGGAAAAAAAAACAACTTTAACGAGACTTGCCGGCTTTTTTACAAGATGTTGATAACACCAGCGTGAAGAAATGAGAATATAAATTTAAATAAATTATTATAATAATTAATACATCATTGTCTCGAGTGAGGATCGAACCCACAACCAGTCGCATTTACAATCACACTTCGTGACCCTGCGCCACAAGTAGCCTGGTTATTTTTTTAGCTGTAGGATAATAACGAACACTCGTATCACTTGCCGTTCAAACGCTCATTTTCTAGAAGGATATGTTAAAGGTTAAAAAGGTGGTGAACTGACTAAACCCACATAAGAAAAACCAATAAAGGCAAAATTATTGGGTTTTACTTGGACTAATTACTAACTTACCGATAAATTTTACTATTATTTTGATTATATTATATGATGGAGCTTCGGTGGTAAAAAGAGTTAAGCCATAAATTAAATTTTTTGAGATATTCAATGGGGGAAAAGAATTATATTCATTTCCTCCCTCTGTGAACAAAGTAAAGTGCGGCGTTGAATTCCACCACTTAACACACAATATTTTGAAAATAAGGCGGTGCATGGAGATCGAAAGATCTTAACACTATATTTCCTGGTAATCCTACTATATGCGGGATGTAACGTAAAGTTAAGCAAAAAATATTCATATCCCTCTGGCGTCCTGACTATAACATTTCAGACGTGCATTAAATTTGTTAATATTTTTACGTTTCATTAAGTAATTAAAAATCTACCAACATAACATATATATACAATAATACAACATACAATTCTTAGTAATTTAAAGCGATTGCTTTAGATTTAAAGGACCGTTGTTTTTAGCAAATTTAAAACTTCCGACGTAGCCACTTCACGTAAAGTTAACTAATAATTGGAAAGAAATTTCAAATTAAATAACTCCTGTTATAGGTTCCCTATTTTATTTGCTGTACTTTATAGTATTGTAAATTTTATCTTTGTGCCAAAATCATAAGAAATTTTGACCTTATACTTTGAGTACTATGGAAAATAACACCACACACTTTTAGTGAGTCCAGGCTTGTCTAACCTCGCCCTTTAAATATTTTAATAGCATTATATATTTCCGATTATAAAGTATAAATCCTGGTGTGGATCTTCATCCACACCAGGATTTACGAAATAGAAAAAAATACTGGGATACGTTTAATGATGAGCCGCATCAACCACCGTCATCTTTGACGAATAAGATTTCTGAAGACAGGCCGGTAATTCAGCAGCATTAAAAGATTTTAGACCTTGTTTGTCACCTCACTACCAAGAACTTAGAACCTGGACTGTTTATATTCAAAGATTGTTGACGACTCTCACGTAACAGAATTCACACAAGAGAATAACTGTTTTTGAAAATACGTTCAATAATTTTAAAAGACTCAATGTCCTGACTGATTAGCAGATCATACTTACATAGGAAGACGCGTAAAGGAATAATCATACTGAAGTTGCATGTAGAGACCAGTGGGCATTAAAGTTTACGTATAAACTATCTTAGACTACAGACGAGAAGATGAAATATTTATTTTTAATTTATATTTCCTTTTCTTCGCTCTGGTGTCAAGACGAAGCGCGGCGTTGAGTTCCGCCACTCAACACGCAATGCCTCCAGAATTGCACCCTGAAACCCTGCAGTGTGCGGGATACAGCGTGACGCTGAAATAACTTTATAATTTATCGTTTTAAAATTATAATTACTTTTTCTTCATATTTTTTTTTTCAAAATATATATTTTTTGTTTAACCGTTCCAGTTAATTGTTCCGGAATCGTTGCCCACAACTTTGATTGGTTAAGTCGCAAAATGTAAAATTTTGTTTTGTCTGTTCCCGCAAGAGTTTCAAGAAATCATCTCTTGCTTTTTAAGTCCAGTAACTTTGTCCTTGCATTGTCTGTTACTTTTAGATTCACAGACAATGTAGTTTTGTATGTCACGAAACTTGTAATATGTGGATTAGATCACTTTACCACCAGACCTATCGATATGTTCATTACTTATTTCTATGATAATTATATATAAACAGTGTATCGTTTGTTACCATAATCAATTTTACAGTGTTCAGTCCCGCCTTTGTAACAATAATGTCGCGGATATTTTTTACTCTCGTGCTCCTCGGATTAGTATTGTTTACTCAGCAATTCATAGATTTTCGTCGCTCTGATCACGGCTTTCACCACTACGGCAACTACCACTTCCCAGGCCAACCCTTCGGACAACCCTTCGGACAACCCTTCGGACAACCCTTCGGACAACCCTTCGGCTACCCCATAAGCTCCTTGGGTTATCCAATCGCCTACACTATCGGCCAGTCTTTGAGTCACCACTTCGACCACGACTGTGACCGCAACCATGACGGCCACGACGACAGGATTGCGTCTATAAGCGATGCTATTAACAGAATCAAGAGAAAATACTCCACCGCTAAGTCATCCCTTCAGAAGTTCTGCAAACAGAATACTCAAATTTCTCCAAAAATATTATACGGTACAGACGCCTATATTATAATATATCCACTCCCAAATGAGAAAAATTTTAATATAACAATTAAAGCTGTCAACGGACTCATTATAACGGAAGTTAAACGACAAGCTGATTTAAAAGGATTTCAGGATGTCAGAATTTTGCCCGAAATGCTTGATTTGCAAGAAAGTTTTTGGTCGATTGAACAGTCCAATTTGAAAATCTTGTTGCCCTACAAAGCCAGTTTAGCCACGGAGTCGAGCATTGTGTGCGAGCCCGATGACAGTGAAGTTAATATATCTGGTAATTTAGTACCCGTGGTTGAAGTGAAATCTAGTTTCACCGAAAATTCAAACAATTCCTAAGAAGATCACTTATAAACTTAGTAAAAAAAAAGTTAAAAGTAAAATTTTTTTTTGATTGTAGGTACTTCTTTGCTTTATTATTACAGTGGTGTATATTAACAGAATAAAACTAACAAGCATTACAAGTGTTAGAATCTAAGTTATAATCAAACGATACAAATGTAAGAGTTAAGCCACTTATTTTATCGAAATTACAATTTATATATCTTTGTAACTATAATCAAATAAAATTTATTTCAAAGTTAATGTGTCTTACTATACCTTAAAATTTGGGAGAAAAATAATAAAATAGTACTAACTCTTTTTTACAAAATAAACTATTTCCTTTCAGTTTTGAAAGCACTGCGCTCCGACTTATAACTAGTTTGGGCAGTTCCGGTGTCCAGTTGCAAATGTCTCGGGTAGTGTCGGAGCCCAAGTCTTTAGTGTCCAGTGAGAGCGAAGAGTTGAATAGAGTGCTTGTACTCACCCTAGCTAGAGGCATTTATATGACTGGGGCTGGTAATTTTACTTTTATACTAGTAGTATATGTATTTGAAGACATTTATTATTCGTATATAATTATGTTTCCCTAATTAATTATGATTTTCTCATTTCTAAATTATGATATAATTTTTTTTTCAAGAAAGATCTTATGTTTTTTTAACAAATCGGAAATTGGGTAGTGCATGGGGAACGGAATGTCTTAACATTTAGTTCCCCCTGCATACACTGCTATATGCAGGAGACAGCGTGAAGCTAAATAATCACAATAGCTTTATTTATTTATTTAAATTTTAGTTACTTATTTTAAATGATTAAATACGTTACAGGTAACGATGGAGCTGCAGTAAAGGAACTTTTGACAACTATTATGACGAATACACCTCATTTGTGGTCTCAACACACTTTACAGTGTTTCCCGCCAGTGCTTGTTGAATTTTTCTCACAGGTATATAGTGTTCTTTTATTATTTAAACTAATAATTAATATAGAATTATCCTTTAAATAAATGTTGACTAAGTAACAATAAAATATTAAGATAGAAATCGAAAGAATTATAACTATAAGAAAAATATTGAATGTGTATAATAAAATCATGACTCCACATTCATACATGAAATAAGCAAAACCAAACGAGCGAAAGGTGAAAAGAGAAATATTTTATCCTATTTATGATTCTTTTTCATTCCAAAATTTAAAACAACGAGGTCTCCCTTTTTCATATATATAAATCCCAGCAAGGTAGGTAGAGGAAACCAAGTGTCAATATGTGCGTGTAGTAATCCTATTCTAACTTTCCGCCGATTTCTAGATATTATGTGTTGAGTGGCGAAACTCAACGGCGCGTTTGGTCTTGCGCCAAGAAATGAAAATAATTCTTTCTTCCACAACCATTGCCACGCATTTAGAGGCAGGCGGTTCCACTGTATCATACTCTTTATATATACATTTAATAATTATGTTTTTCTTTAATTCTTAAAGAATCTAGCACCAAAAGAGAACAAACAGCTACTAAAGAAATCAGTAGAAGAAGAATACAGAAAGTGGACGTCAATGGCCAACGACAATGACATCATATCGCACTTCTCGGTACCGGGAACGCCGTTGTTCTTGTGTCTACTATGGAAAATGATATTTGAGACGAACAGGATCAATCCTATCGCTTTTAAGTAAGTTTAAATTGTTAAGTAAGTTATTTTATGTGGCAGTCTTATAATCGCTAGAGATTTATAAATTACTAGCGGACGCGTGCAGCTTCGCTTGCTTATTTAGGGGATGAATTCTAGAAAACCATGAGACATATGTTCATTTAAATATTTTTTAGAGTCTAAATTTAAAATTTTATAAAACTCGGTGGCGCTTTAAATATTTTACTTTTTTAAGATTCTGAATTTAAAATTTTATAAAAATCGGTGTCGATTTAATTTTTTTTCCATACAAACTTTCAACCCCTGTATCACCCCTTTAGGGTTAAAATTTTTCAAAATCCCTTAGTGGATGTCCAGATTACGATAGTAAACATCTGTCCAAAGTTCACGTTTCTACGCAAGCGGTTACGGCTGTGCGTGCGTCTTACCTCAGTCACTGAGGACAAGTCCTTTTATATATATAGATTATTCAGAATTATACCGAAACTTAAATAGATTGTAGTCTTAAAAAAATCTAGATTGACCCGACAACCTAGATATTAATTTTATTTCCAATGAAATAGATCGATCGTTGTAAATGTTTAAGTGAAGAGTTTGACCATCGCGGTGTAGTTAAGAAACGTTAAACTCCTTATACGACAGTTGTACGTTCAATTTTCATTCTAGTAACTTTTCCCACTAGATGTATATGAGTATCTCCTAGGCGAATATTCTCAGACGAAAGTGAATCTACACAAACTAAAAATGTGGAAGCATTCCAAAAAAGGCCCGACCAAGAGGTCGCATAATTTAGTATTCCAAGTGACCAATCCTGCCGGAGCCTCCACTCATTAATAAATACAATACAATGATACTATTTTATTGAAATATATTTTTTTACCATTGTGATGCTGTAAAAAGTGTCTAGCCATATAAGTGGGTGTGGGTTCAAGTTTCACTCAAGGAACCTTTTCTACCTTGTCTTTTAGGCAAATTTTCTTCGATGAAACTGACTTTCAAAAAACTAAATATTATGCAGAAACTTTATTTTTTTCTTTTTCTTCCACAGGATTCTAGAACGTATAGGGGCCCGAGCTCTGTCAGCCCACTTACGGAAATTCTGCGATTATTTAGTGTTCGAAGTGACCAATCCTGCCGGAGGTCCTCATATCAACAAATGCGTGGACGCCATCAACGATATCATATGGAAATACAATATTGTCACTATCGACAGATTGGTTTTATGTCTTGTGAGTATGTAATGATTGTTTACTTTTTGTGTTGTGTGCCTTTTGGAAGCATTGCGATGGTTGTCAGTTCGAATTTTGTTTTGGGTTTTTTTGGTTTTTATAAAAAAATTGTAAATAAATGTATTTGTAGCTTTTAATAACATATAGACATGTTATAATTGGATTGCGTTATAAAAAAAGGTCGTAAAATGCTTATTTCGTTTATTGAAAATAATGTTTTTAAAATTTTCTTTGTATAATATTAATATAATTTTTTGAGTAATGTTTATGTATATTATATTAATAAAAAAGAAAATGGGAAACATAAGAAATTGCAATGAGTGTGGATCGAAATCCTCTTTTTTAGTAAGTTTTAAAAAAACTGCACCAAATTATAAATTTTTGAATTTGTGATTTATTGAGTTTATAAACTAAAAATAGTTAAAATAATGCATTTTCTTAGTATCGTTAATGAGATTACTAGTTTTAAAATATTGAGTGTAAAAAATATTTGCGTTATTTAACTTTTTGAAATAACAAAATTTTAAAAATTTATGTGTAGCTACACATAAATATCACACTGAATCCACACATAGCAGGGTAAACTGAGGGAACCTGGAAACCTAAGACACTCCGTTCCCATTAAGACACGTCCGTGTCCCACTTTCTTCCAAATTCTGGAGGCTTTGCGTGTTGAGTTGCGGAACTCAACGCCGCGCGTCGGCTCGTTACTGCGGCGAAAAAATTAAAAAATTCATTTCCTCCAGTGGAAATCGAACCCACAGCTATCGTGTCTCAACTTATTTATGTATAACAAAATAAAAATCAGCTTCACGCAGTAGGCCTAGTAGACTTTCTGCAGAATTCTGGAGGCATTGCGTGTTGAGTGGCAGAACTCAACGCTGGGCTTTGCCTCGACACCAGAGCGAAGAAATGGAAATATAAACGTAAATAAATATTTCACTTCCTCGAGTGGGGGATCGAACCCACAACCGTCGCGTTACAGTCACACCCTTGGTGCGTTAACTTAATTAGAACAAGCGAAATTATGTATAGATATTTATATATATAACTAAATAATTCAAATCACCTCCCATAAAAAATTGTATATTTTGCTTATTTTAACATAGCATTGGTCCTGATACACTTGTTTAATAGATATTAAATTAACGTAGCAATGCGTCACTAAACCTCTATTTTCCTAAATAAAGTATGTTTTCCATAATAATTTCAGGTGCTCCGTCCAAACCCAGATGGCAATGAAAGTCAAGTGTGTCTGTATATTATACAACTGTTATTATTGAAAGGTTCGGAATTGAGGAACAGAGCTCAGGACTTCGTTAAGGAAAATTCTCCAGAGCACTGGAAACAGAATAATTGGTGAGAGTTTCGTTTTTTTTAAGAATATTATAATATGCTAGAGAAAGAATGGGCGTACATTACGGGTTGCAATAGCAACGTGTATGACACTACATAAATCAGCTTCACGCCGTGTTCTTTATATAAAAGTGTATATATATTATCAAACGTGTCTTATATTTATTTTCATAATATATTTTTTGCGCATTAAAAAAAAGCAGCATTTTAGCATTCCGTACTCCTTTTCAATATAAATTATAAACTTCCGTCCGCATAATTTTCTTAAAAAGGGGTAGAAAGTTTTCGTACTACATCAATAATATATATATATATATATATATATATATATATATTATAACTAAGAGTTTTGAGAATGAACAATTTCGCAAGAAGTATTCTGGCCGCACGTACAGTGGGTTACATCGGAGCTATTAACGCCATGCAACATAGCCCACCTCAACAAATGAACTATACAACTCAAAAAAAGTTTTAAATACGAACAATTCTTAGTCCCTCTGATGAACGTATACTTCACCTAAATCCGTCTAGTAGTTTTTGCCTGAATCTGGAATAAACATCTGCCCTTACAAACTTTCACATTTATAAATTATCATAAAAGAAAAGATAAAATTAATGAATATTAAATAAAATTAAATTTATAAATTATAATATTAATTTATTAATAAGATAAAGATAAGTTCTCTCTTAACAATTTCCAGGTATGAACGCCACTCAGCATTCCACCGTAAATACCCAGAAAAGTTTGCTCCAGAAGAGACTAGTAGTACCTACGGCGGTACAATACCCGTATATTTATCCAACGTTTGTTTAAGATTTATACCGGTAATGGACATAGTTGTTCACAGATATTTAGAGATACCCCAGGTTAGCAAGAATTTAGAACAACTGCTGGAACATTTGGGTTATTTGTATAAGTTTCATGGTGAGTCCTTCTCGTTCGTATTGAATAAATTATAGTTTTAGATATATTTGTAAATTCACGTTTTACCCCGTATATAGCAGGCTAGGCAGAGGGAACTTAGTGTTAAGACACTCGTGTTGCGAAAATCAGCTCCGCGCTTTATCTTTTTACCAGATCGAAAAAGGAAAATATTAAATAATTAATTCCGCCGAGTGAGAGTCAAACGCACAATCGTTGCGTTAACGGTCCTACGCTGTACCACCGCACCACGACTGACTCTAATTTTAACATTTTATACTTCATTTAATTCCAGATCGTCCAGTTACATTCCTCTACAACACTCTCCATTATTACGAATCTAAATTACGCGATAAACCTTTATTAAAAAGGAAGTTAGTTAATGCAGTTTTAGGCTCCCTAAAGGAAGTCAGACCTAATGGATGGGCTACTACTGAGGCGTTTCAAGGATATCTATCGAAAACAGACTTGGAGGCAATATGGACGCCCGATTTGAATTATTATTTGAGTTTGATTAATCGTATGGTTGATAGTATCCTTTTATTATTATATTTTTACTTGTTGGTGGTGGATATTGAATTTGGATTTTATATGTGTTTATTAGACTGAAAAAGAAATTATATCGGATTTGTATAATTCTTGAAAGACAGACATATTGTCTAGCTCAATAGTTGTCCGTTCTATATATGTCTGTCAAACAGACTCACAGAATAGAAAAACAAAGTTAATTAATGAATATGAAACTGGGGAAATTAATTACTTATTTTGAATATTTATTCATGCAAAAAAGATTAATTTCAATACTTTATATACACAATTATAGATATTAGATGATTATGCTATATTTTTTGAAGCCGTAGTGGCACAGCGGAACCGAGTCTTATTATAAAGGCGAATTATAAGTTCCATTCCTACTCCAGGAAATAAATTAATTGCATTTCCCCAATGTGGTGATAAAACAAAGCGTGACATTGAATTCTGCTGCTCAACACGCAATATCTCGAAAATTGGGCCTTCAATTGTGTCTCATACAGCTCGATCTACAAAAAAATCAATTTCCTAAACAAAATCTCAGCTATGACAGGCACATCTCATTTCCCAAACACCGATTGGCGTTTCAACGAATACCCAAACCCTTCGGCGCACTGTCTCTACATAACCTGCGTGGAACTCATGTCTCTTCCAATAACCCCCAACACAATCGCCAATAACCTATTAGATGTGATAACAAAAGGTTTTATAGTCATTCCGGCGACTAAAATACAGCTTTGGATAAATGCTATAGGTATTATAATGGCGTCTCTCCCAGATGCTTATTGGACGGTAATCCATGATAGGCTATTGTCTTTGATAACTGATAAAGATATGGCGGAGTGGTCCTATGAGTATACGCCGTTTCAGCTGTTCAGTATGAAGACAACGTGTGACGCTTTGTTGGAGAATAAGTATAGTTTGACGTTGGCCTTGGCCCATGCGATATGGTATCATGCTGGTGCTGGACAGATTATGCAGATACCTATGTAAGTGCGATTTTTTTAGTATTGGTATGTTGATTCAGAATGAAATTCATTTAACTAATCAAATATTTTTGCTATAAACGCGCAACAGTTGTGGGTTGTTGTCGATATCTACTTTGGCAAATGAATAGTTTTAATTTCGTCGCATTGGTAACAAATTGGACCACATCGTTGATTTCCCTCACTTCATGCCCAAATTGCTATTTGCGCGATACAGTGTGAAACCTTTTTTTTAATATCAATTATTTCTCAATTACAGATTTGTAAAAGAGAAAATATCGCCGGAAATTCGTACAGAAGTGCAATTGATATTCCTATGTCATCTAGTGGGGCCATACTTGCAGCGTTTTAATTCAGATCTTTCGAGAGCTGTAATGGATATCACTATAGCTTTGTATGAGCTTTTAGCACATATAGATAAAACTCAGCCGCATCTGCAGTATATAGACCCGATATGCGACTTGCTGTATCCTTTTTGATATAACCTTGTGGTTTTTGTAAGGTTTATTTGGTAATTTTTATGAGTAAGCTTTTATTAGTTGTTACTAAATATTTCTATGATATTCGTTTTAAATATATTTGTTTATTGGGATTTGAACTCGATATTATGGTGTGCAGTTACTTTAACACTTACTTACTTTAACCTTTATAATTACCGTAATTGCAAACACCACAAGGACATTTGTACAATATAATTTACTAATTGATATGCAAATTTCGTTTATTATTAAATTAAAAATCATACATTAATTTATAATAAATTAAACTTTTTTCCAATTTATATCTCCACGACTTAAATTTCTTTAACAAAAAGCTCAGCTATCACATAAAATACATGTTCGTGGGTGACACTATGAAAAACGAAGTGGAGACCGTCATACGTAAACTGCGTCCCGCCCTACAGATGCGTCTCCGCTTCATCACGCACCTCAACGTGGAACAGATACACACCGCATAGCAGCAGGACTACTACAGCTACACGCCTTCCAGCTCCAGCTCGAGTTCGGAGTAGACTGTAGTAGGGAACAGAGTGATACGTCGCTAATTATTAGTAGAAGTTGATAAACTATTGGAGTTTGTTGTATGTATGTATGGAAATATAAGGTGGTACATCACTATCGTTTGTACAAAGACATGACTTGATTTTATGTCTATTTGAAGATATGGTGGTATATCATTATCGCAAGTCACTTTTTTAAAGCCATATTACAATGCAATTGAACAAATTTTTTTATCACATACCACTACTACAACTATAACACCTCAGCTCCAGCTTGAGCTCGAATTCGGAGAGACTGTAGCAGTTAAAAACAGAGTGGTACACCACTAAATGTCTTTATTGGCCTTTATTTTGGGTCACTGTGAAGAAATTGTATTATAAAGGAAATGGTGGTGCATTACTATCAGTCTTGTTTTGTCTTTGAAAAGATATGGCACCTTACTGTTAATCTTTTTCAAGACAAGTTATTTTTATTTTAAAATATTTTTCATGTATAATGTTGGAGTTTAACGCCGTGCGTAGTCTGATGGACTAGATTGACTGAATATAATATGTTAGATAATATATTATAATATTAAATAATTATTTACATACACTTGAATGTATTGTTTTCTAATGTTTTGTATCCCGCATATAGCAGGGTAGGCCAAGGGATCCTAGGGAACCTATTGTTAAGACATTCTGTTCCTATTAAGACACTTCCGTCCCACATTGAAGCGAATCGACTAGCGAAACTCAACGCCGCTCTGCATTAGGACACAGTAGGAATCGAACCAACAACCGTCGCCTTGCGTCCTTACGACAAGTGTCATGTTAACATTACACAGTACATGTTATATTTAACATAAATAAATATGTATAAACATAAATAAACAAAAACTATTTGTTTTTATAGTTACATATTTTAACAAATATTGTATTCTAAATAACGATAACTAACCAATACTTGAGATCATTCATTACGTATTGTTTTATCATAACTTAAATTTTATTTTACTTGTTTACGAAATATTTTTAATCAATCGATAATAATTATATTAAAAGCGGAATTATTAATACCGAATCAATAAATTCCAATACAAAAATCTAACTTTAAATTACTAAAATGGTTAACATTATTCATATTACCAAGCAAGATGCACAATTAAATGCATTTTTATAGCAAATTATGTATAAAAAATTTGAAAATTTCTTAATATTTTATAAATAATTTGGTATATTACTGACAAAACTGCCATTTAATTCTTATATTTTGGTGAATATAACATGAATTTTTGACCAAAATTACAGCACAAATGAAATGTATATATTAAAAACATTTAAATTTAAAGATATGTTAGATCGCTAACATTTGATATAATTGTAAGGTTTTCCAGTAGTTGGCTTGTTTTTAATAACTTGGTAGTCTGGTTGATATAGATTACTTTAATTTTCATAAATACATATGTATATAGATTTTTTTCTGTATCCTACACAATGCAGATATTTTCGTTCCTCACTACTCGTCGTATTTTGAGGTATTGCTTGTAGAGTAGCGGAACTCAACGCCGCTTCGTTTGCCTCGTTAGCATATCGAGGAAATAAAAATGTTAAATATTTCATTTCCTAAAGTCGGTATCGAAGTCGCGGCCTGTTGCGTTTACAGTCGCGCTTTTGTTCCACTGCGCCACGGCTTGTCCTGTTACATTATATAGCAATTATGAGCAAGGATGTCTTAAATTATTTTTTTAGGACATTATGGAGAAGAATCCTCTCGTTGTATTTAGTTTTTTATTTAGAATTGTAATATTGTAACTGGTATGGCGTGTGAGATTGTAAATAAGCATATAAGAATCTACCTGTTAATAACTCTGTTATTCATTGTCCCCGCGGCGGAACCTAACGCTTCACTCTATCTATTCATTTGGAAATGACTTTTGTAATGTTATAAAAGCTCTATGACAACCAGACGACTAAACTAATTGAATAATATAAGACTAAGTTAGTCACTAATTAGTACAAAGCGAGTAGTAAAATTAACATAGTAGCGCCAAACTGCATAAGTAAAAGCAATATAATAAACGTACAATCTTCTATACTATACAAGTCTTTTGACGCGTTAGACATCGTGTGACAATCAAAAAGTAGAAAATATATTTTTGGATATGTGTAGCTGAATACGGCTATGTTGATGATTTGAATGAATGAAGGTAATTTAAATGCAACTGTATTCCATATCAATATAACAGAACATACAAAATTTAAGATCTATAATTATTTAAATGCCGCTAAAAACTTCATTCATTTGAAAATGCGACGCGTCACTTCCATTCATTCGTGTCTTCAAATATTAGTTGTATTTACATATATGATGTATGTTTATGTTTTTAAATGGTTTTTATATAATGAACAATATGGCAGATAATTTTGATGAGAATATTTGGATGTATATTTAGTTTTGTACATTGTTCCCGAAGAGTGGTTCAAGAAATGTGTTATAACATCTGAATGTATTATGATAGATACTTAACGAATGATGCATAAAACATCTAAAATTAATCTTGAAACCATTTGAAAAAACACTTTTCATATAAAATACGCTGATACTAACATCACATTGTTATATTTGTATTTTGTTATGCAATTATAATAATAATAATAATAAATTTATTTAATTAAGACATTAGTCCACTTGTTAGTAACAATTAAAACTTACCCTATGATATATATTATGATTCAAGAAAAACGACAAATCTATTAAAATATTTATTTTATTAGTAAAAGAGCACCCATCAACTTACTTCGTTGTTTTACAAGAATAATGTTTTATTCGCAGACCACACATTTTCCAGAAACGATAATTTAATAAATAATGCCAAATTAATACATACAATATTTATGTATATTGTACATAAATAATGAATATAAAAAACAATGTTTTTGGTAAAACAATGGTTTATCTTTCATAATTTATGGAAACATTTTGCATAACTATATACAATCGAGACTTATACCTTATTTTATGTTTACAGCGTGATTCAAAACCCAGTAAAAAACGCCATATACATTAACTCAGATTAAGCTTAATTCAGTGTCTTTAATGTAATTGTCATTGTGCCTTAAAATATTATTTATCTGCGTAACATTCATATGTTTCATTATTTATCGTTTTGTCAGTATTAATAACTAGTAAATGACGGAAATACAACACTTCTTTATTAATAATTTTACATATAATAATTTATATATATGTTATTGTTCTCTTATTTAGTATATACATCTAGCAATTTTGAGAAATTATTGTTACTTATTAATAGGATATTCGAATAATCATCGAAGCTAGCGAGATTGCATTGCCTTTGAACTTAAAAAACTTAAAAAAATGTAAGTTTTATTATAAATACAATCTATGCATTTTTGTATTTAGGTAGGTACAAGAAGGGGTGGTCTCTTAATGTATTATTTTTGGGACAGTTTTAACACTTTAAATTGAATTCAATAGTGCAAAATAGTTTTGAAGCTAAAAAATAGTATTAAGATACTAAAAAATATTATTCTGTTCGTCCTAGCTAAGAAATTAGGTTAATATTCGGAAAGTATACATTACTCAAATTTTGGATACATTCGCTCATGTACTCGAATGTATACAATAAAACAAATAAAGCATAAAACGTAAATAGACTGACGTAACTGTCAAAAATCTTAAATAATATAACACAAAAATATATTTATGTTTTTTATAATCTGTCACACAGTTATACGTCAAGGAGCAAGCTCTTATATATCTTATATACAAAAAATATCGCACACCAACAACAAAATGCAATACTTACGCATAATCACTAAATTAGGTGAATTAGTGTAACAAATGTAACCTACGTTAGTTGTTAGACATATTGTGAGTTTTTAGACATAGTGTACGCTCTAGTGTTTGACAATGACTTAGTTATAATTATAGTGACAAAAAAAAATAAACGTAAAAAAACTAAATAGTGTTTTTATAAGTTTATTATAAATTTTAATATATATATATATATATATATTGATATACTTTGTTATAAAATTGTCGTGTTTTTGATGATTTTGATGATTATGTTTAAACAAAAAATTTGCTAAGATTGTCTTAAACAGTATAACCTTTTTCTTTTAAAAGTTTATATGATCAAATACAACGAAAAGGAAATATTATCTAGATATTTTCCTACTTTTTTATTATATTGTACTAAAGGAAATAATAATAATTCAGAATGACAAAAATCTTTTAATTAATATTTTAATCAATATTTTAATCAACGTAATCATTATGTGCATTTAACTTAACAGTGGCTTAGAATAGGTTATAAAATAAAAATATTAGCTTATTTTACACATTTTGTATTGTGAACGCAGCTTTAAGGAAACGGAAAAGGCGATTTAGTTATAGGGAGTCTTTTCCAATATACATGTATTTATATGTATAGAGGTATATTTTATACAATATTATTAAGAAAGAGAGGCGCTATGAGGCGTTTTATAGAGAATATGCAAAAGAGCAATAATAACTTACTAGTTAAATATTGTTCTTAATATACAAGCTTATTTTTTCTCATTGTTTGTTATGTTTAAGTGAACGGGCGTGTACTGTAAAACTAGTAATAGCTAGTAAATAATTATAGTTAAGTACTATGTTGAATATAAATATTTTTGGAAACTATGTTTTGGTATTTTTTTATATCAATCCTCTTCATATATTTTATGTAATATTTTAAATTTAACTGAATCTTAATCTTCTTACACTATCCGAAAAGATGTTTGACATATAAATTAAAAAAAAACAAATAACGAATCAAAGGCCGTCGTGGCGCAGCGGCACGAGGGTGTGAGGCGCACTTTTGCGTTATTATAGCATTTTGTTCTCTTTTGTTTTCATACTTGACAATAGAAAACATCGCATACGGATATTTGAAATATGTATAAGTTTGTTTGTCAGAGTTCGGCAGTAAGTGGGGAACGGAGTGTCTTAACTTAACTTTTCAAAATAAAGTCCAAGCCAAGACCAAAAGTCCAGTCCAAGTATGGTAGGTACCCTTTATGAGAAGATTAGTAAATTTAGGGTTTATTCTTATAAGTTTGAAAAGTTGATTACTTTTACGTAATAATAACAAACTTACGTGTTAATAGGTACACATACTTATTTATATGTGTAATTATATTTCGTCGTAAATTTACAAACATATTATTTCTTTCAATATTATTATAGCTAATATAGCTATATTATTGTTATTTCTTATTATGATATTCCTCTTTTCATTAGTTAAAATATATTATTTTTATAATTTTCACTTACCTACTTCCCGATGGCCTTAAAACAAATCCACATTATGATTTATTTATTATATGATACAAAATTCTCTCATCTCTAATTGTATAACGCAAAAGTTTTTATACTGACTTAGAATACAGTTAACTTGAAGATGAAAAAGAAATAAACCGAGACACCTACTTCTGGATTCATTCAAGTTACTTTAGCATTTACAGAAAAATAAAAATATCAGGTTCAGCCTATGATTTTTTTAAAAATTTAACTTGATTCATAAGAATTTTATGAATAAGGTCTTAATCATAAAATACTTTTAATATGTTTTATATAAAAGGATACTCATTTTATTAAATGGAATCAAACGTAATTGTCAATCGCCATAAAATTTCTTTAAGCGGCGAAGGAAAAATTTTTTTACCGTAAAGCTAAAAAACGTATGAATTAATACAAAGTTTTATAATTTTTTGGAAGGTTTTAACTATTGTACAAGTCTTGCCGTCAAAAGTGAGTTGAATCGAGTGAGTGCAATCGAGGGGAGCTTGTAATCCTCTTTCATAAGATAATCGCCTCCATTGACAAGGAAGATTAATATTCACAGAAGTATGAGATAAAGCTATGATATTACTTAATATACGGTTATCCTTTTATAACACTATTTCAAAAGAAAATATTTTTGTATTGTCAAATATTTTATATTCCGCGCCTTAATACAACTCTTTACTTTTAGACTTATTTACATAATATGTTTGTATATATTTAATATCTTAAATATAATTATAACAATATTCATTCTTTGTTTTCTTCAAAGCTTGTCATAACAACTATTTATTTTAAAAAAGCGATCATTTGACACATCCGCAAGATTGCGGGAGCGGCCATTTTGTAATCCAGTGCGGCGTGAATATTGAATAGCGTTGCCTGGCAACCAGTTATTCAGTCAGTTGACTATCTGTTGTGCGGCTTTGCGGTAGTCAGTCCTCGCCACGCAGCCAACGCGCCCCGCTGGCGGTAGTGAACAAATTATATATTAGACAAAAAAACTTTTGTGTGTGAAAAAAGGACTCGTGCTCAACACCCCGTCCTCACAATGGCCACAGAAGTTATAAACACCGTGCCGGAGAATACGGAGAAAGAGAAGGAATTGAAGGAGGACGCCCCAGACAATGAGCAGACAAAAGAGGAGCCGCCGGCATCCGAAAAAACCGAGGTGAAGGTGCCGGAGGAGAAAAAAGCAGAGCCGGCCCCGCCCAAGCCGAATGTCCACAAGATTAATTTCGAAAAAGACGTTGTATATTTGTACCAGTTCTCGAGAACTCCTTTGTTGCCGTCGACTTCGCCGTACTGCCTGAAGGTGGAGACATGGCTGCGGCTCGCCGGCATCAAGTATGAGGTAAGGTCGCTTTATATGGATGCACTGAAACGCCTAAACCCCTTTTTAACATTTATTTAACCAACTTTCATTGCTTGCGCATCGATCGATCGTACCTTGTTTGAATTAACGATGAACGTTTCTAATCATTTTATGTCTATTTTTTATTGAAATAAAATTTAATGAATTAAATTATCATTAATTTTCATATTAATTACGTTTATATAATTTCACTCAATAATTGTATTTGCACACAGGTTTGTTTTTTTCAATTTTTTTTAACTGATGTAAGTAGACTGCTGCGCGCCGCAGCGAAATCCGGCATTGCGAAGTAAATGTAGACTATTTTTTTAAATAAATGCTTATCTTTTCATATTTGTATCATGTTTCTCCGTTTTTTTTCTATTATTTTAAAAATTTACATGTAATACTTTTAAATAATATTTTCTAGGTAAATTATGAAATTTAAATTTATAACGACATATATTAAAAATAATGTCGAAATTAATACAAATGAAAATCAAAAATATAGTCTTTTAAAACATTTTTTTTTTCTTCATTCATTGCGATCCGAGCAGGCTCAAGACTCAAGCTGTATTACTATAATACTATTTATCAGCATAGTCTAACAAAAGTTTAGTTAAAAATTTGTACAATTCAACAAAAAAATCTATAATAGATAAAAACAGGCATTATGGCGCGGCGTGTACAGTACTTTCGTCGAGTTGTGGCCGGGCTGCGCAGATTTAATTTCATACTTTTTTTTTATTTTCCTCCAGAGTGAGCAATGTGCGAAAGTCCTGAAAGTCTAATTTTAGGGCGGCCAAGACTAGTCGACTGTACTATACATCGTGTACAGCGCATGCTCCAACTCTACGACGCTAGCTTAAGCCAATGGGACCCTTTCAATATTACGTTACAAAAAAAATACTTGACAATTTTTAAATAAAGCTATTTTATGATAATTATATAATAAACATATTCATTAGAATATGACTTTATTATTATTGGAATTGATTTAGTTTTATTAGGTTAGTAAAAACGATTATTTTATCTTAACTTTCAAAAATATCTTAAAAATACCTAAATAATATTTTTTATATATTAATTATTTTATTTGTAAAATATATATCAAATCACAAAAAACTAATATTTTTCTACAAAATTCTTAAACTCGCGCATACCCGCCATTACGAAAATTAAAATGTCACCTATTTAATGAAAATAAAAATGTCCACAAATATAATATATAATTATATTAAAACAAAGAAGCTAAAATATTAAATTTCAATAATTAATAAAAGCTCTATAATAATTATTTATAATATTTCTATAATGAATTCAACGCATGCGCCGTAGGCTCCCTATTTAAGATCTTTGTCATGATTGTACTGGTAGGTGCAATCACGGTCTATCCCATAGGGATTCTATTCATAATGCGAGGCCGTTAGCAATCGGCATTGTATTGTTTAAATAAACTAATTATTAATTAATTAATTATATTTTAAATATATTTTTGAAAGTATTCACTTTGACACTACATTCTGTGATGTAAAAAAATTATGACTAATAGCACAAAATTACTAAAGAACGAAGAAATTTGAGAACGGTATATCTTAAGACTAGGTTCCGTCTGCCTACCATACTATATGCGGGATATAGCGTGAGGCTACAGAAAAAAAGACGAAAACTTCGGAAAAAATAAAATAGCAACATATTGAAACGCAGTAGATATGTATACTGCAAGTACTTTTAGGGCGGATTCACATTATACTGACAGCTACAACAATCCGTTCTCAGTCCGATATCGGTCGGTTAAAAATATTCTTATTTGAGAAATACACAGAGCATTCATATATGTCTATCCAGACTAGTTCCAGACTATTAACACATATATATTTTTTTCTCCTACTATCTCTTACCAAGTACGAACCGCGACCGGCAATACAGTGTGGACACCCCCTTATTACAAACTAGTTGTATATTTAAAACGCGTCGCTTCAGATATGGTCCGACCTCAAATATTTGTCGTACATACTTGTAATATAAACAATAGCGCAGGAAGCTACTTGCTAGTTTATAATCATCTTTTGTTTATTGTTTATTTATAGTTCTGGAGATATGTGCGCTTATTTTTATATGAAAAGCTTGTTAAATTTGTTTCATTATAATTACGCTTTTCTTTTGCAAAGTAGGGTAGACCGAGGGAATCTAACCTACCGTTAAGATACTTCATACTCCATTTTCCACCGGATATTCGGGACGCCGACGCCGAGTTTTGGCCACCAGAGCGGGGAAATTAAAATAATTGAAATATTTGAAGGTATCGAGTGGATATCGAGCCCACAACCAACGCATGTATCTGCACCACGACGAAAACTATATTGTGACCAAAAACTCGAAGAAAATTGAGAAATACACTTGCTGCTTATCAGTTAAAGAAAGAAGAAGAAGAAAAACGACCAAGACCTACAAATTAATACAATTATAATACAGAAACAGCTTTCATTTTCATAATAAAAATAATTTACTTTGATTATAAAAAGGAAAGTTACCTTTTCACGGTCTCGTAATCTTCATTATACCTCTAAGACATTAATATTATGCCTCGTTTTCACGCTCCAAAGACGCTTCACCCTTTACACTGGGCTTAAATGATGAATTTTGTGAGTTAAATATTAGGGCACAGTCAGGTTGGCACAGGGAACCTGGTGTTAAGACACTCCGATCCCATTAGCACAAGTCCGTTCTTCGCTTTCCACCTAATTCTCGTGGCGTATTAAATGGTGGTACTTAACGCCGCGCTTGATTTCGTTATCGGGGCAAGGATATGAAAATATTTCATATAATCTTTAAGTGGGAATCGAATCCACAAACTGTCGCGTGTATCGTTACAAGCTTTTGCCGCTGCGCCCCAACCGACCTCAAATATTAGAAATGCAAATAAAAAAGTTAGTTTTTAGCGCGGCTTTGTCCTTCTAAATGATTATAGATGTATAATATGGCCTGCATGTTCCTGTGTATATTGTCTTCTGACGATAGGACGTTCCAATTCGTATTCCAGTGGTTTCTGATATCAGAGCGTTCAACCAAAGAAACTCTTCAACTTTGTAACATTAGTATAGACTGTAGCTAGTTGATGTCTAATAAAGGGCATATTCGATACTGAGACAAACCGTTTATATTTTTAATTTTTCGACTGCTTGTAGAGAGAGTGTCATGACTGGTGCAGGGGCACAGGGGACTGTCAACGCGACGGATGCGGGTTCGATTCCCACTCTGGCAATTAAAGTATTTAATCTTAATATTATACTCGCTCTTTTAAAGAAGGCAAAGCGCGGCGTTTCCTTCCGCCACTCAACACGCAATGCCTCGACAATTGGGTGCTGGGTGGGGAACGGAGTTTCCTAACATTAAGTTGTCACTGCATACCATGCTATAACAATAATAATTCAAATATTATTACCCTGAGTGGGAACCGAATTAATAACCATCGCGTTTACAGTCAGACACTGTCCCACTACGCCACGACGGTGTTTTCTTTTAGCCTTAGCTTCACGCTATATCCCGCACAAAGCTGTGTAGACAGAGGGAAGGTTCGATATAATAATAAAAAATTGCACATTTAAATAAGAAACAGGAAATGCTTGTTTACTATTAAACAAACAAAAATGACACTTCCAAAGTAAACCAGTAACAAAAATAGCTTTCTCGGAAATAAAAAAAGACAATTCCAGAACACTTTGTTTGGTCGCCAGATGTTGATCATTCTTTTATTATTTAAAACCTACCGAACTTAAAACTGTAAATTAACGGAAAAAATATTTACTCGGGGGGACTGCATTGCAGTCAATTTTCACTCTCCGTAATAAGACGAACCGCGGCACTGAGTTCAGCTACTCACTTTCTACTACAATAAGAAATGTCTCAAAAATTAGACGGTGCGTGAGGAACGAAGTGTCTTAAAGCTATATTTCGTCTCCTTACTCTATGACGTAGTAATAAGCATCTCTGCTCTTTCGTGTTAACGCTGCTTTATTTATATCTTATCAAATCGGTTGATTTAAAAAAGATTTTTTTATCTCCAAATAAGAATCGTACCCACATTGATCGACTCTACGTTCGCTATAACTTATAATCTAGAAAATTATTATCAACATTAGCATTAAAAGCAGAGAAAACGCTAGTTTCTCAAAGACACGCAATAAAAGTGAAATATATTCGTTCGAGACATGACCAAGATCCAGTTACTGAGGCTTAATTACTCGAATCGCTTTACACCACACGACGCCGACACGATGACGACGCGACGGTTAAACGACTTCGGCTCTAAGATAGTGGATGCTGTTGATAGGGTGAGATAAACCTTTGGGTAAATTTTAAGAACGGTGGTTGGGAGGATTAGTGGAAGCTCATTCAGTTTTTTTTAGCTTCATGTAGGCATAGCAGGGTAGTATTAGGACACTCTGTTCCTAACTTTCCACCGAATTCTGAAAGCATTGCTAGTTGAGTGGCGTGCGTTGCCTTGAAAATAAAATTATTTAGTTACGGAACTAAATTCAACATTTGGAAACTCAAAAATATTAATGATCTTTTTAAAATAATAAATATTTTTGAGGCCGGTCCCATCCAACCGTCTTATTGAACGTGGTCACTATAGGTTCGATTACCACTAAAAACAAAAAAAATGTTCTATAGCTTAAAATTCTTTATGGTGTCAATAGCATGAGTAATGTATGAAAAAAATATTTGTATAGACTACTGTTTGTGTTTTGTTTTGGGAGGATTAGCTTTAAAGCTTTTTTAGCTCTTCACTTCTTTTTAAAATAAGAAATATTTTTAAAAATTAAATGTAGTTGACACATAATCTTAACTCTAGGTTCCCAGTTTCCCTCCGCCTATCGAGTTAATACTAACAAAAACAAAACAAAATTTAAAACAATAGTTTGTTCTGACGTCCGTTGCACCGTTGCGTCACTAAAAAAGGGGCTATTGTAATTCAATACTACGAAATGTATGCTCATTGGAGGGTATGAAATTGGGATACAACCGGTTTTTGGGTGTTCGCTTTGAAGGAAATTGTGGGTTTCTATATTGGAATATTTTAAAATTAACTTTTATTACTATTACTATTCGTGGCGCAGCGGCACAAGGGTGTGACTGTAACGCGACGGTTGTGCGTTCGATCCCCACTCGAGGAAGTGAAATATTTATTAACGAATTTCCATTTCTTCGCTCTGGTGTCGTTGAGTTCTGCCACTCATCACGAAATGCCTTCAGAATTCGGCATAAAGTGGGGAACGGAGTGTCTTAACACCAGGTTCCCTCTGCCTACTTTGCTGTGTTCGGGATACAGCGTGAAGCTGATTAATTTTTTAATTAAGTTCTTAGTTATTGTAGATTTTCTTTATGGAGATGATTTAGTGTTAATACACTCCACTCTTTGCGTTTTAAGATTATTTTTGGAGAGCTATTTTAGTATACTGTGAGGCTATTGTAACTCAGTGGGGTGTTATATGATTATCGAGGTGACGGTTGTGAATTCCATTCCAATAACCGTTCAAGAGAATTAGTTATTAAATTGTTTTCGCTATACTAAGAAACTCCGGCGTTTAGTTCCGCCAATCGATATTTAAAAAAAAAACACTACATTCTGCTATACACGGGATAAAGCGTGAAGCTGAATTTACAAATATAAACATTACCCAACTTTATCTACGGTTTAACTTAAAGAAACAATCTATTTCACTTTCATCCAATCTAAAATGAAAACCAAATACCTCTACTATTATAATAAACAGTTATAACATAACAGCGTGGTCCACAGACGGAACAACAAATACAAACTTACATATTGAACGTTACACAGCGGCGAGCTCCCATGTGTCAAGAGGGGCTCCGGCCATCGCCCTCGCTAACCTTGCGCGCTATCTTCACTTCACTACACTGTATACTTCACTGTAGTTGGAATTAAGTGTGGGTAGATGAGAAATTTTGATTGGGTTATCTTTGGGTGTACATAGATAGATAAATTATACAGTTTATAGATAGATTGGGGCCGTTGTGCCTTGGTGGCAGTGGTGGTGGATTCCCACTCGGGGAAATTAATCATTTTGAACATTTACATTTCATCGTTCTAGTAACAAGGGCTCGGTGTTGAGTTCCATTCAGCGCGTAATGCATTAAGAATTTAGAGGAAAGTGGGAAACGGAAGTGTTTTAATGGGGACGGAGTGATTCTATATTCCTTGAACGTGTAACTATGACACTCAATTAGACAAGACAATTGTATTAGACATTTTAGTGTTAGACTAAAAATAACAATGTATTATTAATAAATAAATAACGGAATAATAACAAGCATATCAAGCAATAAAATAATATATCATATGTCACCTATAAATTTATGACGATATATTTTACGCAATGGGTAAGTGTGTGGTACACGCGACGGTTGTGAGTTCGATTCCAATTTAAATCTTATTTAACATATATTTTTTGTTTTCATAGTATGGTTAAACAAAGCGCGACGTTGCGTTTTAAATGATTTTTTTAATATGAACCGTGTATTTTAAATTGTTTATTCTACGGTCTCCGTTCTTGTTCCGTTAAAAACAGGCTATTTGGATGTTTTTTTACAAAATAATATATAGGTTTACTTTTGAATATAGAAGGGTTGATAGAGACACTTTGTTACTCAGTTTTCGCCTAATTTTCGAGACATGCACATCTTGTTACGTGGGTTCATTCCGAAGGGGAAATCAATTATTGTTTATTAATATTTTCTGGTAATATGGTAAAGCGCGGAGCTGAGTTCCACCACTCAACACGCAATGCCTCATAAGAATTCGTGTGTTGAACGGAGTGTCTTAACACTGGATTCCCCCTGGCTACAGCTATCATTCCTGTATGCGGGATACAGTGTAAGCTTGAAAATACAAAACCTACATACAAACATAGATGTCAGTAAAGTAAACGTTATACGGCCTAAGAACGCGACGCTTTCGTTTCGCACAGCAGTCTTGTAACAGTAATCAGGTCATTTGCAAATTGTTTGTACACAATTATAAAACATGGCGGCGTCAGTGCGTTCAGCGCGTTGGATTACTGCGAAATGCATATTTTAATATGCAATACGTGAATAGTAAAGGTATCATAAGGTACCCAGGTTCCCCCTGCCTACTTGGATATATGCGGGATAGCTGCGTGGAGGTTAAAAAATATTTAAGTGAGACAACGTTAGACAGTAAACGTGATGGTTATAGGCTCAATCCCCGTTCGAGGTAATAAATTATATTTAGTTCTCCTTCAGGCAAAACTAATTGTAACGTTAAGTTTCACCACTCTACCCGTCCGTTTCGGGCGAAAAGTGGAGAATGAAAGCAAAAGGACTATTGACATAAGGTTCTCTCTCCTTACTTTTCCATGCGAGAAAAAGCATAAAGCTATATAAAATGTAAATGTTTGACTCTAGTAATGGCTGTAGGTAAAAATAAGTATAGATAGATACACATAATATTTTATTATATTAATATAATAAACATTTGTAGTAATTTCAGTCTCTTATTTAAAAGTTATTAGGCTGTTAAATTCTTATAATCACTCGCTGAAGAGTCTGTAAGGCAGAGCGTGCCCTAAAATTAGACATTTAGGTTTAATATGTTGTTTATTAGAATTGAAAATAAATCACAAATTTATATTTTTTTCTCGTAAAATAAATAGAACAGCACAAATCTCTTATGTCGCTTGTTTTTTCAATAGCTTTTATATATTTCAACATATTATTTGAATTAAAAGACAAAACAAAATAATAATAAGATTTTTAATAAGAACTAAATCATTTTATTTATTTTATCTTTTATAATCGATATATTTTATAGTATATTTCAAAGTTCATAGAATTTTTACATTATGTAGGTATGTCAAATTGAAGTCAAATAACCAGTTACTTAGTTACAGCTAGTGTGGGTACAAGTATTCTTAATTGTGCGTCGTAATTAATTAGAGGCGTTTTAGCGTCGGTCGTTAACCTACGCTGACCGGGGGGGTTGGCCACACGTCCGGACGTGTCTAGGACAGTGTGCATGTTCATCATAATATAATCCTGATAGCTTATTATTTTTAATAATGTGACAAAAAGTATGGTAAATCAAAAATAGAATAAATAGTTTAGAAACAAAAAAATCTCTCTCTGCTCAGTCCATTTTCTGATTGTCCAGGATTTTTTCGTCAGCTTCAGCAGAGTAGGCACAGGGATAAATTAAGACACTCTGTTCCCTATTTTCCACCAAATTTTGAAGGCTTGAGCGACTCAACGCCGCGCTTTGCCTCAACACCAGAGCGACGATAAAAATATTAAATATTTCACTTCCCCTAATGGGGATCGAACACACACCCAGTCGCGTTAACAGCCACACTGGTGCCTCTGCGCCGCGACTGATCTTATTTTATCCCAATTTTATGTTTTCAAAGGCTGGTCACCCTGGCACTGGGCCTGGCTATGAAGTTTTATTACAACTATTATTTTAATTATTCACACATGTCACTTCGTCACCCTTACATTGTATGGAAGTACTTGTAATGGAAAAAAATAATGCCTCATCTCGTCCCCTCTACATACTATTACAATAGTAATGTATGGAAACCATCAGATGGCAAACGTTTGTATATTTTTTATAGGGGTTCGTTTGGAAGTATATATTTTGTTATGAAATAGGAAGTAATGGCAAATGGGTGGACACATTTTGATGAGACTTTGGTATAGTGATAGCGTGTAGCTTGGATTGTCGTGCCGATCGATTCGGTTTTGGCTACTTATTGAATGGTGTTATAATATAGGTTTGAGTTAGGTAAATTCAACGGACTGTCTCAAAATTACACCTTCTCTGCCGTGTTAAAAACAGGAAAAAAAGTGAAACTGCTTCCATACGTTCTCATACATTTAAAATTATTAATTTTCTCAAGTGGCGGACTTGTCACTAAAAGCTTCTAAAAAGTCAGACAAACTGAGCTAGAAATATTGAAATATCTCTTCTATGTAGACATGAAATGTTTAATGTACCGCTATCATTATCTACTCTAAAGGTTACAAGTAATATCGCGGCCGATGTGAATATTTCAAAACCGGTCCTACTTTTGTATCCAATAAATATCTTAGATTTTTGCCGATATAAATAAATATCTAGTTGAAGCGCAGGGGCACAAGCGTGCGACTAATTGCGACAGGTTGTGAGTTTGATTCTCAATAGACGAAGTGAAATATTTAAATAATTTGATTTTTCTCGGTCTGGTAACGAGGCTAAGCGCGGCGTTAAGTCCCGCAATCAACCATGCTTTCAGAATTCGGCGTTAAATGTAAAATGTCTTAACACTAAGTTCCCAGGTTCCCTCTTCCTACCATGCTACGTAGTGGATACAGTGAAACTAAAAAAATATTATATTCTAATAATATTTAAGTCCTACAGTTCAGTCTTAATGTTAATCTGATCGTTTTATTTACATTATTTTTATATGTAGAAGGTATTTAGGTATACCATGACCACGACCACTCTCAGTTCACAGCTAATAAAGCAATTGACAGGCTATTTACTCAAGCAAACATTAAATCGACGTTTTATATTCCATATCGAAAATACGTTTACCCGTAACACTGGCGTGAGAGGAATTAGTTGAAACACTTTTGTTCGATACGATAATTATTAATATTTTTATTTTTCTCTTCTGTTCGCCCTGGCACCAAAGCCTAAGCTTCGCTTCGAGTTCCGCCACTCAACACGCAATGCTTCGAAAAGTCTTCGAAAAGCCGAGTGGGGAACTGAGTGTCTTAACACTAGAATCCCTCTGCCTACCCTGCTGTATGCGAAATGCAGCGTGAAACTGATTTTATTACAAACAGCTAAGGCCATCGTAGTACAATATAAGGGCTTACTGTTACCGCGACGGTCATGGTTTCCCTCCTCACTCGGGGGAATGGTTTCATTTCCCTATTTAGCTATTTCCGTTTCCCCTCTAATAGACAGAAAGCAGCGTTGAGTTCCGCCACTTAACGGATAGTAATGAAAGGAATGTCTTGCGTCTTTAAGTTTAGAAAATGTATTTTATTCGAACACATAAGTACGTGCCTAAATTATTACTAAATGATGTACGTGCCGAAATTATTACTAAATCATTTCAGCACGTGCTTATTGTTAGAAAAAAAACCAATAATGCATGCTAATGCAAAAATGCAAATGCATATAAATTGAAAATAAAAGTGAAAACTAAATTGGCCAGTAGTGTACTAAGACTACAGGCCAATTTAGTTTTCACTTTTATTTCAATATTTTTTGTCTGTCCACACTAGCTAAAAAAGCAGGTAAGAATTTTGCCCATCGCGGCTAATAAAATATTCATTATTTTTCCTTCGTGTCGATTGTCTCGCACGCTCGCGCATATACAGAGTTGAATAGGTATGCTTGGAATGTTGGAGTCAGTCAGTCAATGAGTTTAGTTTATTTTTCTTTGGCATTATTGGCGTCTTCTAATAAAACATTTGAGAATATTAGTATAGATGGATGTGCTCCTATAATGAAGTTTTCTTTGTAGTAAGATAAAACGCAAGAGTGAAAAAATGTCACATTAAAGTGAATTTTCTCGGCCTACTATATGCGGGACTAAATAATAGATATACTCGACCAAGTTGCTCTATGACTGACTCTGTTATAAAAATAGGATTTACTTACAATAACATACAGTTACTCATAACAATGATATGTTTTAATATTACTATTGAATATTGATACGTATTAAACTGGCAAGTGACTGGAATAAATGAATAGATCATATATTTATTCATTTTTTTTTAGTTTAACACTAGTTTAACACTCTATTATGCTTAAAGTATCGTGGGCAGAGAAAACCTAAAGTTAAGACACTCCGTTTCCCACTACGTGCCTAATTTTCGAGATATTACACGTGTTGAGCGGGAATCGAACCATACAAAAGATGCCCTTTAGTTTGTAAATAACTTAACAAATTATAAACAAAACAAATAAAATACAATAACATATATTATTAACATCTAAAGCTAAAAAAGTATTTGTATCCAGCACATATGGAAGGAGCTTTCACACAAGTAGATACTACTTACAGTATGTATACATCATACACAAGTATAATACAGCGGGAAGCGCGGCCACTCGCGGCACACTTTCATCCACTTACCCAGTACGTATGAGAAAGCCGTGCGCGTGCGCAGCCGTAGAAACCTATAGCGTTTTGTAGATCACTGTGCCTTTCTACGACAGTTGGGTGTTATTGTAAACTAATAGTGGTCGAAACGTCAGGTTCCCGAAAACGTATAATGTTATGATTTTTTTAGCTTCACGTTCTAGTGCTAAGACACTCCACTCCCTACTTTCCACAGAGTTCTGTAGTGGCGAAACTCAAACCGCGCTTATCTCAACACCAGAATGAAAATATGAAAATATTTCATTTTCTCGAGCGAGAATCGAACCCACAGCCTGTCACACGCTAGTGTCCATGATTAAGCGGAAACGGAATTAACTTAACACTAGGTTTCTCTGCCTTCTCTGCTATATGGGGAACACAAAGCTAAAAAAATACATAAATTTTAAAATGTCTTAATGGGAACGGACTATCTCAACACTGTCCATGTTCCTCTCTCCCTCCCATGTGCGAAAGAAAAGATAAAACTTATACAGCGATATATTTAAGTAAACTCGCAAAAAAAGACTAGTTTTACAACATAATTATCCCAATTTCATTAATTAGAAGAGACATTTTCAAATTTTGTAAATTCAATCGCGTGTTCCATACTTGCCCTTAGAGAGTATAAATTTGGGTGTCGCCCTAACTAGATACTTAGGAGCTAGGCGGGTCGTCACGCAACTACTCGCGCCTGTAATCATAATTAATTAACGGAACTCGATTATAGAACCAGATATATAATTCTTTGCGTGTCCAAATTCCATTAGGCCATCTATGTCACCGATGTCACCGACGTACCAATGTCAGGGGCTCGGTTTTTCGGACTTTTGATGTGAATTATTGGTATTGTCCATTTGGAAATATTAAACGGCTGTATTTGTTTCAAGCTTCACGCTTTATGCTGTTTATAGCAGGGTAGGTGTTGAAACCTAGTGTCAATACACTCCGTCCTTTTTTCGAAATATATCGTGTTATTGAGTGGCGGAGCTTACGCATCGTTTTGTCTTGTGATCGGAGTTAGGTAATGAAAGTAACTCATTCTTCCAATTACGACTCGAACCTGCAATCGTTGTATACAGTCACACGCTGTGCCAATGCGCTCCTTTGTATGTTCTTGTTTATATATATATTATATATTTTTCTTATTGTACTCTTTGTGACTCATATGTCTAGTAATTTAAGTGCATATAAAACGCTTTTAATTTAACAAACCATACTAACCACGTTCGCAGTACTTGATTGATTCATACACACGATTATATATTACATATCGATTGTTCTTGCTAACCTAAAAGAAATTGACATATTTCTTTATGTGAGCACCTCGGACAGTTTGAAATACCATAAGCCTCCACTAGGGTTCTACCCTGAGCTCCTCATCCTGCAACATAATATGCGCACGCAACACGAAATCTGGAGCCGGAGGTGGCGGAATTATACGCTGCGCTTTGAGTAGACACCAAAGATATTCCATTACCTCGAGTGAGGATCAAACGAACAACCAGTGCCCCTGAACCAACTAGAGTTGAGCTAATCTGGTTGCCAATGCATTATTCATATTAAAATGCATAACGGCGTACGTCAGTTTATTTTATGGAGTGCAGCGTTGAATACAGATGTGAGGACGAGACTTCCGGCCCAAGGACTCGGGCGGGCGAGTGAGGCCGCACGGTCGCATTCCACCGCCAAATACGCTTGTATATTATCTCGATGAGAATAAGTAATGCTTCGTTCGCCTTGATGGGACTACTTGGCTTCTGAATATTGTTTTTTTTTTTTTGCATTTTTAAATAATTATTAGAGGCGGTGGCGCAGGTCCACAAGTATATGATTGTAAGTGTGATAGATTGTGGGTTCGATTGCCAATAGAGGAAATGAAACATTTAATATTTTCATTTCCTCGCTCTGATGTCACCTCCAGAATTCAGTGGAAACTAGGCAACGGAGTGTCTTAACACTAGTTTCAGTCTGTCTACCCTTCTGTGTGGGATACAGCGTGAAACTGATAAAAAAAAGTTTGTAATAAATAATTTTAAAAGCCAGTCACGATACGTATGCAATATGTGCAATCTATTATTATCGATGTTGCTAAATTATTATATTGTTGAGATATTTGTAGGTGTGAGGTTTGTCAATACTCTGGTGTGTGAGACGTAATTGTTGAGTTGACTAACTGTCCCTGGGGGGTAGTGGTGGTTTATGTAAATGGAATAAGTAAGTAGCTTAGTAGTTAAAGGGGGTAGTGTCGCAGGGGTTCAAGATTGCGATTGTAAACACATTGGATGTGACTTCAATTCCAATTTTCATTACTTCGTTCTATTAGAAACGGAAATCGTGGTATTGAGTCCCAACACTCAACACGCAGTGCCTGGAGATTTCGGCGGAAAGTGGGGAGAGAAAATTTATTTATGACAACGGAGTGTCTTAAAACTAGGTTCTCAAGGTTCTTCCTCTGCATACTTCGATTTCGGGTATAAGGACAGGATGAAGTATTTTGAAATTAGATTATCTGTGCCTACGCTACGTTGCTACATGCGGGTTAAAGCATGAAACGCATCCTCATTTTAAAGTAACTGCGTAGGGTAATAATTCAATAATATATAAATTATTTTGCTCCAGTTATGAAACTGCCAGTCTTAATACAATGACAATTGTCCCTATTTATAGCATACAAATACTTATGTTGGATTGTATTCACGCAACATCCACATTTAGTCAGAAAGGCTGAAGGCACTTCGTCAAAAAGAGCTAAAAAGCTGCATTTATTATATTTTATATATATTTAACCGTATAAGAAATGATAAATTAACTTTAAAAAAATATATATTTTAATATAAAAGATAAACTAGCTTAAAAATTTTGTTCTACAAACAAAATCCTTTAAGTCTCATGGCCCTTTATTATAACTTACTAAAATGTTTTAAAAGTAACAATGGAAAATAAATAATATAAATAAGAGCTAACAAACGAAAATATAAATTATTATTTATATTGACTTGAATGTAGAGCAGCTTTTTAAATATATTTTCTAATACAAGAATATAATATACCACACAAGACTTCAACAGACCAGCAGCCACCACGTGCACACGTACAGTATGTGTCTGGTATACCGTATATCGCAATAAAACGAGAAATCCGAGCAGATTGGCCACTGAGCTATGAAGTCACGCCACTACATGCCGGCTGCACTTTCTCAAGTCTGTGAAAAAAAAACATTGATAGTCCACGCCCATTGCTAGGAAGGTATTGGAAATCTTTTATTTTACATTGAGTTCTTTATCTAGCTGTGGCTGTTAGGAAAGATATGGTAAAAAATATATATATAGGTACAATGGACCACTTGTGTTTGAACTTTTGAAGTGCTGTCGTGGTAGCTTCGTTCTGGTTTTTGTTTCGTTTTGCCTGGTGGGTGGTGTATTTTATGATTTGGGTTTGTTATTATGAAAGGTCGGATATTTTTAGTCGTCGACAGTCGTGGCACCTACAACGGCAAGCGTGCGATTGTAAACGCGACAAGCTATGGGTTCGATTTCCACTCGAGAAAATGAAGCCGAGGCAAAATGCGGTTTTGAGTCTGGCCACTCAACACACAATGCCTTCAGAATTCGGCGGAAAACAGGGAACGGAGTGTCTTAACACTAGGTAACCTACTGTGTCGAGATGATACAGCGTGAATCTAACAAAAAGAAAACATTTTCGTCTCACAATTCGACAAATCACGTAGGTTCTTTCAGCCACCGCTCAATTTACGTTTCGCAAATTTACGTAAAATAAACAACAATAAAACACCTGACCGAACTCCCGTTTCCCACCCCGCATCATACGAGACCAAACGCGTCCAGATTCTGTATATCATGCATATTTTAGATATAAGGAAGGAAATGCTCATCCTACCTTTCAGTTGCATCAGCCTTCATACGTCCGTCTTAATAGTGGATGTTATAGGAACAATTTGAAAATTGAACACTAATAGAAAAGATAAATACCCCTCTATTATAATAATAGTAGGGAACTTACTTCTTCTAAATGAGCATAACTAGTTTTATGACATGAAAATGGTTCAGTGAAGGACCGTACTTATCAAGTACGTTGTGATGATTGGAGGTATACGAGACTTGCTTGGTATGTGATAAAAAAATCAGAATTTTTGTATGGGAATCTAATGTTTTGAAACTAAGACTATTAATATTTGTTACACTTTGTTTGTATATTTTAATGTTTATGGGTTCGAGTTCCCGTTGATGAAATTTACGTGGTATTTCAAATTCTATTTATATAACAAGTATATATACATATACATNATTTAGTAGCAGCCAGTAGTCATTACTTCGGATAAGGGCCCTCGGAGTTACGTTACAAAGGGACAGTAAACGCGGCTGCTATCTTTCTTTTTGTTGGAAAGATAGAAAGCTCGCTTCGGGTCAACGTTCTGTTAGGATTTTGTTTTTTTTTTAATAGTACATATCTGTTAATTTAATTATAATTATTTTTTTAAAATTAATTTTGGTTCTTTTTACACCTCTACCTGTATGATTGGTAGGCAGAGGGAATATAGTGATGCACAGTTTTGCTCCACTAGTTAAAGTTCGAGAAGACGTGTTGAAAAGTAGGACTCAGTGCCATATCCACTGGTGGAACATTACTTTGTATTTGCAATATACATATAGGAAATATTATATATTTATAAATATTATTTATTATATATTATTATATATAAAAATTACTACGAATTTTATTAAAGTTAAAGCACAATTTAATTATTCTACATTATTTGTTATCTTAGCTAGAAAAGAAATGAGTTTAAATCTATTTATATTGCCATAACGCCAGTTAAATGCTAATTGACATATCTGAGAGACAACATAACATAAATAATTCTGAATTGAGTTTCTTCAAATATAAACAAAAAGTAAAACAGAAACGAACACCAATCAATCGTATCGATACAAAACGTTGTCGGCTATAAAAGAATAAAACAAGAAATAATGGAAAAAACATGAATTTAAAATGGAAAGAGCGAGAAGTGGCAAGTGTCGACAGCGAGGGACAATCGATATGGTATATGAATTTAAAATTGACCTGGCCGGTTTATTTTTGAATTAATTTAGTTTTTTTGTAAAAGTTACTTTGTACTCTATTTTTCGTAGGTAGTATAGGATTTTGTTTATCGTAATGTTAAAACACTATAATCTCTATTTTATGGACGTATTGAAGTTTTTGATAGATGGCGGAACTTAACGCTGCGTTTTGCGTAACGAATTTGGAGTATATTTAAATGTTCGTAATATAAACATGACCCCGTGTGTGATTCGAACCTATTATCGGTTTGTGTACTTAGATGAATATTGGTATACCAATTTGAAATTTGTCCTATTCTTTACTAGCTACTAAGATTTAAAGGGTGATGTCAGACACATTCTAAGTGCCCGAGGTAACTCTAAGCTTAAGTATAGTTGGTTAGCCTATTAGTCCTTTACAAATGGACAATCCAGCACAAAAATAGTTCCTAAACTAATCCTAATCGGATATTCAACACCTTTACTTGGATTAGGAATTTTAATACATATAATCGATTCCTCCACCATGTACTCGCTGCAGGTGTATCGCGTTTGGCCGACAGCCTTGTGGATCTCCTCGCTAATAGCCTAAATCAAAACCATTTCTTTACTTCCTGAGATTTATTGCTCAACCAAACAAACTCTTAGCAAGATTAGGAACTTAAGATGTACTCATAGGTATCGCATTAAGGTTGGGAGCTCACCGTGAGTCACCTCGCTAATAGCCTATACTAAGCCATAGTTCATTAGATTCAATTAAAAACAATAGTTGCTAACACCGCAGGCGTAGATTCGTCTAATTTTCATAATTTACAAAGAATAAACATTGTAGTTTTGAGATTTAAGATTGTCTATTCATTTGTTTCGATTTTTGAGATAAAAAAAATATTGGCTTTTAATATTTTTTTAACAGATTTTAAAAGACGTTTTCATTGTATCTGATCACTGTCTGTGCGTGGAAGATATATGAGAAAAGTCCTTTACTGGAACCGTTTACCAATAGAACCCAAAACAATGATTTTTTTTCTGTTTGTCTCTGAGTGTACTTAAAATGGCTTAAACAATTTACTTCAAGCGAGCGAGGCTGAGCCGGGTCAATCCATTGGTTCATAAATAATAAAAAATCTACATAAAGTTATTTAGTTTCTTCGAGGAAATGATATTTTTTTATACACCTACAAAATATTTTTTTAATTGAATTGGCTGTATCCATCTTTTTTAATTTGTATTATTAAATTGTAAATTTATAACAATAATGCTATCAACACAAACACGTCTTAGAAACGTTCTTAGAAACAGCACAGAGTGTACATAAAGAGTAAACTATTGAACAAATAGCATTCCAGCGCTGTACTCTACACGCATTACGGAGATATTTGTAATGCAATACCAACATCCTTTCATTCACGTCACTTAAACAATGTGCCAGCGGACAGTGTAGGAGCGAAGCTTTCTTTGATACTTTAAAGGGACAATCATTCCATTAGGGCTATTAGAAAGCAATTGATTCTAATTTGGTCCTTCCCTCGATTTGTGGTGCACAATGGGGATATACAGTTGCATACTTTTATTTGGTGATTTGGTTTTCTTTTTGCTTGTCGTTGCTTGTCGGAGTGGGTTTTGTGTACAGTTAAAGGTATTATCATATAAAAACTCTTTCGGTGCGGTTGACTGACTGACGATGCTGCTGGACTTAGAAAGTTGGAATATGGCATAGGGGCATATGCCATATTCCAACCAAGCCATATGGCATGGGCGTATCGGGAGATATTTTTTTTTTTGGACTTTAACTTTAACTTTAGCTTTAGTTATGCGCGTGTAAATGTTTTTTTTTCTATTTTTCTGGGCAATTTTCTGTTAGTAAAATTTCTGGGGTGGGCCAATACTTTAAATATACGATAAAAAACTATAAAGTTATTAATTATTTCTTAAAATAAATAATTCGGTTCACGAATTTGATTACATATTGTTGAAGAAAAACAGAGAGAGAGGAAGACATCATATTCAACAAAAACTTACAATGCTTTTGACAGCAATCGTTTCAAATTGACTCAAGCATGTTAGCATAGAAAACTTAAATATTCTTATGAATGCATATGTGCCTTAACTGCTTATCAGTTACTATGATGACTCACGATTTATTATTAAATACTGTAGTTTTTATATTAAATAATAATATTGACACTTACAGACATTAATGAGCATTTAATTGACATAAAATTGATATTAATATTATGTTCATTGGTACCAGTTAAATATCAGTCAAACTTCTCCGAGATCGTCATATGTGAATGATTGCTTTGCTTTCAACCTTTAATTTTATTAAAATTTAATCATGCTTAATTTTAGCGACTGTAGGTAGAATATGTGTAGACGAGATGGTTGTAGGTTCGATTCCCACAAGGAAGTTTCCCCGTTCTGGTAACTGTGAAGAAGCTGTGAAGAAGCTCCACCACTCAGTACATATAAATAGTAGTACATTATTTGTTGGGTTATATCACATACATATATGCTGTTCTTGCTTCACGTACGCATTCTTAGAATTTCGTACCTTTTAACGAAAAAAGCAACCCTCATAAGATTACCCTAGAAGACCCTTTATTACAGGAACGGTTAACGATATCGAGTTGAAATTCAAACCATATTTTCAAATCTACAATCTTTTCAATTTGCTGAAAATAAAACCATATTTTTACATTTATAAAAAAAAAAGATATGGCCGTTTATATCGGAAAAAATGCATATTTCGACATGGTTGATATTAGAAATTATGAAAGTTTTCAGCTAGCATCTAAAGGTAGAATTAGTTCAGGAAAAAACTGAAAAGTAGTTTCAGTTTTTTTCCACATTAGTGGTTAACTCTTAAAAAAGTAGCCTTAAAACGGAGGTTCGGTGGGCGAGTACGATTGCTTGTCTTTTTTTAAATTAATACTATAAAATTACATCTTGGATAAAGGAGACCTTATCTGAGTTTCTCATATATTCTTCTCTCTTTGTCTTTTACCAGCTGGCTTTTTCATTCCTCATACTGTTTTTTACTTTTCCTTGTGGGATACCTGCTAACCTGCTCTACACTAAACAAAAAATAAAATAAATAGAGATATACACGTACGCATTGTTAGGTTCACTTTTGTTAACAAATTATACCCGATTCATCTGTACAAGTAAATATGATTTTTGTTTAATAAGCCTCTTTAAATCGACTGCCCTATTTTTTTACTATTATCTATTTGAATGGAATTCGAAACACATTAGTCATTGTTGGCATTGTTAATTTGCATTTGTATTGTTCACCGAATGTTTTTGGACGTGGTTTTAACTGATTTTATAAAAAGGAAGGTTTTGCTGCTTTGCTCATCTCCCGCATATACATAGTAGAGTGGCAGAGAGTGTTAACCACACAATTTTTTGATGTTCTGAATAAGCTTATATCATAGAAGTATTACATTGTGTATCTTATTTATATTATTTACACTAGAATTTTTATTATTGATTTAGGGTTTTAACTTTTATTAGAATATATTTTTTTCTAAGTATACTATAATATAGTTCTAAGTAAGTATAGCTAACTTCGATAACGTTAGCAAAGCTACCCTTTCAGTTATGCAGTTGAAAACAATTTACATCAAAATGAATAAAAAAAGCCGCGTCACTTTATTTCCCGCATGGCAGAGTAGCTGAAGAGTCTATTTGGTTAAATGCACTAAACTCAGGAACTACCACTTTATGGAGGAAAACTATTAATAAAGGAAGAAATTCCTATCTATAGTTATATATATAATAATTAATATATTTCGCTGAAACGACCTGTATAGTTGTACAATAGTAGCGTCATTCCGTTGTTATACAATGTTTACACTTATCACTCGATTCAACCCGTTGTTATATTATAGTCTACGAGTATTGAGGAAAGTATGTATGTATGTATGTATGTATGTTTGTACATACACAACTAGTATCCAAGTAATTAGTAAAGTTACTCTAACACTACACTAGCCAGTGTGGATCGTTGTTACGGAATATTTCAAGCATTGATAGCGGGGTCAATGAACTTGCTTATAATATTATACAATTTGATATAATTCGTGATAATATTGTTTATTATTGGGATTTTTGACTGACTTGAAAAAATAGGCGCGAAGTTTGGTGTGTATGTTTGTTTGTTCGCGATTATTAGATATTAATCGTAATTACTTCGGTGATTTTGATTGTGGTTTGTTGTATTGTTTTGTGTTTATGTAAGGGTTTTAAAACAAATTGTAGGGCGGATTTAGTAGCATCCTCCTCCTTCTCCTCCTTCTGTTAGGTAAGGACATAGTTCTATGTCGTCGTAGCGCAGTAGCAAGCCGTCTTGGCTAATTGAAACGCGACGGGTCGTGGATACTATTTCTACTCAATCCACTCTTAAAAGTAATATAATCAGAGACATACCAATTGTGTCATGGCAGTATCAATATAATTATGTCTTTAGACATAGATAGAAGAAAATATAGCAATTTTTATGGCGGATGTTATCAATTATCTTTGAAAGTCTCGTTCCAATTTAATTGTCTCGCCAGCTTCCGTTAGCACGATTGTAGGTGTACCAATAACCAATAACCGACTGGATTTCTGTTTGCTTTAAAGGGTCTGGTTGTCTAATCGATGCCCGTTCGGGAGAATTATTGTATTTAAAATATTTTTTTGCCTTAATATTGTAACAAACAATTTGTTGGTTATATATTAAAAAAATAATAGTCAAAACTAAAAAAAAAAAATAACTAGCTATCTATATCATAATAAAATAACATTTATAATAATAATAATTACAAATACTATTTCTGTTGGGCAAGTAGGGTTACAATGAAACGAAAGTTATTAGATTAATGCGTCCTCCCCCATCGTAACACTTCGAAAGCTACTAACAGCTCAGCGAGGGTGACAGTATGTGTTACAATACAGTAAAACCAACCTAGTTATAATAGGTTCAAATTTACTTAGAATTTATGGAAATTTGCTTAGAAGTTATTTCAGCAGTGTCGAGTGGAGAGAACCTAGTGTTGACACACTTCGTTCTCCGTTTTTAGAACATCTTAGAATTGTTACGTATCACGGAGATTAAATAAGTAAAGTTAGGTGATATATACGTCTAAATCTGTACTGAATTAATTTAAATTAGTTTAAATTTATTTTACTAGTCGTTTCGATTCCCTAGAAATAATTAATTATTAAAGGACCTGACCCCCAGTGTGATGGTAAAAAAATCCATACGTTTCTGAGTGAATGACAGACACTATACCAACGAAACTACTGACTAGACTTATTATCATGTATTTCAGCTCATATAAATTTAATCTGATAAAATAAAATCATGCCTACCTAAACAAAATAGAAAATTAAAATAAACTTAAATACATGAACTACCATATGTACAACTTAAATTTCTCAACTAAGCTTCAGTGGATTCAAGTCAACTCTTATAATTATCTTATGTGCAGTATAGTACATTAGATGAGTTGTGGCCGCCCTAGTTATTTTTTTTACTTTTCGCTTGGGAAGAAAATAATCAAAAGTAAGACGAAAAATTAAAATCAAATCTGCACAGCCATTTGTAGCTAAGTTCAACGCGGCTACGATTGCTAGAACTGTACAATACAAGTACAAATAAGGTGTCAATATATCTATATTCTATACAATAAAGTAAAGTAGATATCTACTTTATAGATAGATATAAGGATAGGCGTAGCGTGGGCGTCGGGGGTCGGCAACCGTGAGTGCTACGACCTGCCCACAGCGCCAGCGCGGCCCGGCCATCGACCAGGGACGCCCGGGACCTACGTCTGTCTGCGAAACTATATATCTAGGTATCTTTCTAGGTATCTATCTAGGTACACTTGTAGGTAGAATAGGTACCTATAGGTAGCGGGGGGAAGGGCGTGGCACCTTAGTTATAAGATTGGGTGGTTTACAGTTTTGTTTGTTTTGCTATTTTTTGATAACAGGTTTTTGTATTGAATCTTTGATATTTATTTTATATTTATGATTCATTGATTGCATTGAATTTTCACGTTTATTTATACGTAATTTAAATGATACTTTTAATGTTAATATTTTTATTAAATAATGAATGTTAACGCGGCAGTTGTGCGTTCGATTTCCACCTGGGGAGATGAAATTAGGCGGTGCGTGGGAAACGAAGTGTTTTAAAAGTAGGTTCCCTCTGCATAGCGTGTTAGATGCGAGATATACTGTAAAGCTAAAAAACAAAATATATAAATATATTATATGTAAATTACTGCCATTGTTACGCACTTAGGGCGTGTGTAGTGATCGCAATGACTGGATTCAAATCCCACACGTTATAATACATGTACTAGATGATTTCTTCAATTGAATAGACAATCTGATAACGTACTCGTCGATAATTAAATAGGTGAAAAGTAAAAAACGAACGGTCTTATCTATTGTTTTTTTTATAATTTAACCCAAGCCTACCTTTACCTAAATATTTATAAGAAGAATCTACGAAATATTTATATTTCGCCTCACTCACTGCCTTGCTACATTTCATATTCTTATCATCTTGAATAAAATTTGAGTGGACGAATTCTAAATTCAATTTATTGGTGAATGAATGCAATTTACCTGGAAAGCATAGAAACCACATTCATTCCGCTTCCGATATTAAATATTCTATTAATATTCTTCTTCTATTAATATTCTATTCTATTATATATTAATATAATATAAAATCTGAAGAAAAGAGCTGATGAGTTTGTTTGGATGATGCGCTAATCTCAAAAATTGATGTTCAATAAGGAAAAATATTTTCAATATTATTTTAAATTTACGCTGTGCGGTGCTTAACGTCGCGCCTTGTTACCATAGCGTTTCTATTTTCCTGGAGTGGGAATCGAATGCATATCCTACCGCGTTTACAGTCGTACGCGCCACGACGGGCCCTCTTCTTTATTTGTCGTATCGATATAACCCCAACCGTACCACCTCAGGCTACACTCAATTCAGGCACTTAGTACGTGTCATGTGCCGTACACGATAATGTACTTATTTAAATACTAGCGAACACGGACGCGGCAACGCCTGCTTCAAATATAAGAACATTTATTGATTATATTTATGAAACTATTTTAAGTTAACAAGAGAATTAGTAAGAAAATATAAGCTTATTAGGAACATATTATTAAAAAAAATATCTGAGTTATTGAAATAAACCAACAAAAGAATATTTAGATATTCTTAATATTAGAAAAAGTACCTAAAGTTTTCCGTGCGTGCGAACATAGATATCGACTCTATGAAATAACTAAATATTTTTCTATATTAAATAGGATAATTTATGCGAGCAATATCAAACAAAATCCCAGGACCAAATTTTCCACTACACCAAGAAAAGAGAAAGAGAACCAAAGTGTAGTTTAAATTAATTATAAACAGCAAATAATTACATAAAATTAACAAAAATTTGAAAATGTATGAAAATTCATAAAACCGTCAACATCATCTGTCCGTTCGCGTCGGTCATACTATGTCGTCCGAAGGCTAAGTCATTTCGAATCAGTGACATCTCCTTAATTATTTATTAGAATGTTTTACAGTGAACTATAATTTCAATCTAGATAAAATGTTAAGAGTGACTATTGTATTTATTTTCATAACGATGAATATCAAAATGTCGCGATAACGGTCGCGTAAAGACGACGGTTGTTATTAACATGGCAGAATAAATTGCATGTCAAATTAGAAATAAGTATTTTAATATATTTGTATATATGTGTAATGTAGTGTTATATAGCCTATATATAGTACTTCTGAAGAATGCAGCTTTCATACAAAACAAAAACAAAGTAAATCGGACCAGTAGATCCAGAGATCTTAGCGTTCAAACAAACAAACAAACAAACTCCTCCGCTTTATTATATTAGTATAGATAATAGAAGCCTTCGCGGCCCAGGGGCATAAGGGTGTGACTAAAATGCGGGGGTTGTGGATTCAATCCCCAATCGAAGAAATGAATTATTATTTATTAATATTCTCATTTCTTCGCTTTGGCGCCAACGCAAAAAGCCCGGTTTTAAGTACAGGTAATTAATTAAATAATCATCATAATAATTCAAGTATAAAACATAATATAAGGTAGTTAGACTTCCGTAAGATATCCGAAGATATCTTCGTTAAGACTACTTTAAAAACTTTAAAAATCTCATTTTCAATATGAAGTATACTTGCAGCGCATTGGATGCGAAGTTCTACAGCAAAAGCTGTCGTATATGTTGTATACGTACGGCGTCTTCCTGTGTGATACACTTTAATATAGGTCGTATAACGTGTTATTGAAGCTGACAGGAAGTTGCTTGCCGCCGAGGAAGTTGATTCTATCGAGGCTCTTACTGGCAACCTGTGACTAGATATAGATTGTTTTAAAAGTTCTTTAGATTTATCTTAAGAAGAGATGAACTTAGTTCTTCATTAAAAAAATGAAAGTACGACAAAATTAACAATCGGGCCTGCTTAAAAGTTTATTTTAATATTCGTGACATGTATTTATTTATGGGAATCCCATTCCATAGGATGGTGATAGATAGGATCCAAACAATTTCATTGAACACAACTGATAAACCTAGTGTTAAGATGAATATTGAAATTAATTGTCGAAACGAATAGAAATTATGTATGGAGTGATGGAACCTTGTCGTAGAGTGGAGAAAAAGAAAATATTTTAAATGTGTTCCCTAGAGCGGCCCATCTTACCCCGACCGTGTCATTATTTACTGAAGATAAACTTTATTGCAATCGTTATGCCTACATAGTTTATTTAAAAATCCTTATCCCCCAACCCCGTGTTAAAGTTATTATGATTTATAATAAAAACTTAAACAAATGTTTAATTTTATATTTAAACAAATAAAAATATAATAACTACTGAACGTTTCCCACGTTTATTATCCAATCGACGTCACAGTTGAAAATCGTTCTCTTTCTAAATAGAAAGCGGGCGAGTGTAAACGAAAATAAACTTTTTATAGCGTCCTACGAAGCAAATAGGGTAGTAAAAGTCGCCACACCCTCGGTCTATGGGAAACAACGGTTATACTTTTATTTTATGCCTTTTTAGAGACCACTGTGGCGCAGTGGGAAGCATGTGATTGGCAACGAGATGGTTTTGGATTCAAGTTCTACTCGGGGGAATGATTATGTATTTGTGTTGATTAAGTCAAAGGGACGGATATTAGACAAAGAAGTGACTTAACACTAGATTCTGTTTGCCTACCTTTTTATACAGGGAAAGAGCTTTCTTTTATAACATACCTGGCATCCCGTTCATTTATAGTCGTTCTCTTTGGTAACCCTCTTGTGGTGATGAAAGTAGGTCTGGCTAGCTCGGCCTATTCATTATGATAATTTAAATATTCGTCTGTACGGAATCATATTTATTTTATTATACCGTTGAAATATTAATTTTTTTTTATAATACACAATTTATATACTCATATGATTTTTAACCTGATTTTTGAAATTTTTTGCCTGTAGATAAAAAATACACACAAAACATATGAAAAAATATTAATCTTTAACTATAATATATAATTCATACAAATTATATCATTAATTACGTATTTTTGTACTAATAATTTGTTAATATTTAAATATCATCTATTTATCTCTAAAAATGGATAAACTACTGAACCCTCATTTCTGAACTGAACTCGCGCTTAGTCGTTTCTATTTTGAGATGTTTGTAATAACGTTTGCTTAACCGTTGTAAGGTAACTTTGTACAATTGTATTTTAACAGCTCTATAGCTTTTCTATTCTAATACTTCAAAGAGAGTTCTGCATAATTTAGTGAAATACCCTGCCTTCGGCCCAAGATTATAATGATACCCGAGTGTCTTCTAGAAAGGGGAATTGTGAAATCTTTGTACCTCCGTGTGTTGAACAAACCTTCCCAGCTCAGCCACTAAGCCACAAAGGTTGATAGAAAGATACCTTACTATATAATAATATCTGGGATCTGTATCCTGTAAACATATAGCAAGATATTTTTGCAAGCTGTCGTGAAATTTTTAAATAGTTTTAAGAGGATATGTGTTGTAACCAAACATTTTTGTAATTATTTTACGTAAAAAAAACAGATTAATAACGCCATATTCAAAAATGTAGAATTACCCATTCTTGCACTTAATTTATAAGAACCACACAGCTTCACGCATCATCCCTAACGGGATAGTCAGAGAGAACGGGCGCCAAACGCTATGGTCTCTAACTCCGGGGTATCCTCATGCTTTTTACGTGACCTTCCTCCAGTGTCTTAGATACTGAGTTTTCGAAGGTTAACCGAGGTCTCCCCCTACCTCTCTTACAACTCACTATTCCATCATAAATCTTTTTTGCCATTCTTTCATCACTCATTCGTTCGACGTGCCCAAACCAGCTGCGCACGTTCTTCTTTATTCTCACCGTGACGTCCTCGCTAGTACCTGCCATTCTGAGTATCTCTTCATTGCGGATTCGATCAGCTAAGCTGACTCTGCATATCCTACGAAGATATCGCATCTCCATGACCTTTATCTTTCTTGCTTTCTTCTTCTGTAATTATATTTAAAATGAAAAAAAAATACTATACACATTTTCTGGAGTGAGAGAATTGAGTTCATGATTATAACGAGCGATATGATTGTGCGGTAACGAAGCTTTTGTGGCCCAAATAAACTGTATTTTAGATTATTAACATTAAAATTTGTAGTAAAATTAACATAATAGCGTTCGCATTAAGCGAGGCCAGTCGTCACGAAGTGGTACAAGTGAGCGACTGTAAACACGACAGGCTGTCGATTCGATGTCCACTTAAGGAAATAAAATATTTCATATTTTTTTCTTGCCCTGGTTGAGTTCCACTGCCACTCAACGCGTAATGCCTCCACAATTCGGAGGAAATTTGGAACGGAAGTGTCTTAATAAGAATGGAGTATCTTAACACTACAATTGCAGGTTCCCTCTCCTACCCTGCTATGTACGGGATACAACATGAAGCTAAAAAAAAAGATTTATATAATTATACAATATACATTTTAAATGAGAGAAATCGAATTTTTAAAAGTAAAGGATATGTATATTATAACTGTGTTTCGTACAAATACCATTAATTCTTAAATAGAAAAAAATCTTAGCTTTCCAACGAAAACCGGTATCGCAGGACATTAGTACGTGTACGTGGGAAGGTATTCAAAGTCGTAAGCTCATATATCCTCAACTGAGATTATTATTAGTTTGTATTTGTTTTCTTTACGTCTTACGCTTCTCTTGGATTGAGAAGACACTGAGTTCCTCATTCACCGCCCAGTTAAGTGGTGGAACTCAACACCGCTCTTTATCTTGTTACCAGACCGAGGAAATGAAGTTTTTAGTCACAAGTGAGAATCGAACCCCCAACTCCTACACCACCATAGCAGCTTTTCAATACATCATATTTCTAAATTCAATAAAAGCTTATTGCTACTTTACTGTATGTTTGTACATATGTGTCCAAAGCTAAGATAGCTTATGCATACATACAATTCGTGATAAGATATGATCAAATTGTTACTTATTTTTACCAAAAAATGTCCTGGAAATATCTAAGAAATGCTTTCATAATTCGTTAGAAGGTGAGGATGAGGTGAGGTCTTAATATTAAGCTCCCATGTTACCTCTGCCTTCCCTGCTATGTGCGGGATACAGCGTGAAGCTAAAAATAATCTAACAATAATCACTTAAATACCTACTGTACTTCGATTCGTTCATTACTTCTCTCCAATTTTGTAAGCCTAAAAAGTTTACCATAATGAGGCCTATTAAGCTCAATTGGGAGCTTGGAACAAGTTTAGTTCGGGTATTCTTTTGTTTTTATATGTTTTTTTTTTACTTATGGTGTTGGTATGTTTTTGTATTTTAGACTTAGAATAGGTTTATTTATTTATGTATTCAATATGTTCTTATATTTTTAATGAATATTGTTATTATTTCCGAACCAAAGCAGAAAAAAACGGAACCCTTATATGATCCCGGATTTCCGGGGATTTTCCGTTATGAAATTTGGGACGAAGTGAGAACTTACAATATAAATAATAGAACAAAATCTGAAAAGTTCAAATGTTTTTGTAAAATACTGATAGTATTTAACAGAAAAAAATCATTACAAACTTATTGTTGTGGTTGAATTCATGCAAAATGGATACAATTTAAATTTGTCAACTTTTATAACATGTACTTCCCGTTAACTTACGATCCTGAAATTGAAAATAAAAACATTGCCAAAAATTTAAATATATCCAAAGTCAATCAAATACTTGCTAATGTCTCTAGACTCTGTAATCGTTACAAATATTCTGTTTAGTGTATTTCCCGTCCATTATCGGATCGTCCATTTCCTGTCCATTATCGGATATCTAAACGGAATATTCGTTTATCACATATTTTTGTGTGTACACAGTCGCCCCAGATAATCGCAGGGATGGGGAGCCGGAGGGGGAGGGAAGGGTGGCGCGGACGACGAACTCTGTACAGATCGATACAGCTGCCGGCACCCCGCCCAGACCTGCGCCCCGTTACCATGGTTACCAGACGAGAGAGCAGAGAACTGTACACGCACACTTGTACAGCAACCCTCACACGTGGGTTGCTTGTGTATATACTGTATATTAACATTGTACACGCACACATGAGCGGACACACTGTATGAGACCGTTAAGCTCGTTGTTTACCTGCGGGTTGCGGGTTGCGGATTTACGACTTTAATATTACTTCCCGTCCTTTTTTTTTGTTGGTGGCGATTTTTTGGGATGTATGGGTTTAATAATTCTTAATACTGGTTAAATCGGAATATGAGCTTAAATGGTACCTAGGTCAATTTTATTATAATATTTTATAGTTAAAAAGATATGATCAAATGTTAATTTAAAAAATTATTCCCTTTCGTTCAAAGGCACACAATGCTACCTTTTAAGGTATTACTTATTCCAATACATATAATTTTTCAATACATATACGTAGAAATGTGCATTTTGAATGATTTTATACAGCCAGTATGTGATTTCGCTGTGACCATATATGGCGACGCTTGCTCGCACCCCGCCCCCGCGGTGCCCGGGCAAACTTACGCCAGCCCAAAAATGAAATTAAATGAAACAGGTTTAAGCTGTATAGTGGTAGGCAGTGGTAGGAACCCGATACATTGCATTTCAAGTGACGGAGTTCAACACCGCGTTTTGTCTTGTTTACAGAGCAAGGAAATGAATCATTTGCTAGTGTGGTAGTCGAACCCTAGTCCGGCCGAGTTTAACTCCGACAATGTGCCGCTGCGTCACCACGACGGCCGCCCCACAAACTTAGTTAACTATTAATTGGCTCATTGCACCTACCTGTTGGTCGCCACGTGGTCCTAGCGTGACACGCTCTGGGTCTTTTGGCTTTGTTAACTAATATTGGAAAGCTAATTATTTTATTGTACGCTGTATAGGGAATTGGGAAACGTGACGAGTTCAAATGCAACATACGCCTAAATATTTTTTTTTCTCTCGAGAAGAGATAGTTCTCTTTCTCTTCTTTATCGACTTTATTTATGTTTTTAATTATAAATTAATTATCTTTTTTAAATGTGAAGTTAAAGTATAAATTATAAGTATGTACTTGTATGTTCTACGCTCATTTAAATACATTACATGCATTGTGCATCTCAAAACTCTACTTGTCTATCAATCAACGCCATCTGGCAAAGTTAACTCTATAGTGGCGTATCGTTGAGAAGTGCTTAACTTGTATAATGGGTGTAGGTTCAAGCTACAGCTTGTGCTTAAGTTCCACAATTCAAGGAGATATGCTTCTAAGTTCACTTTAGTACTAAAGTAAGAGTACTTAAAGTAGAGAAGTAAGAGTGCCCTAGCACAAAGTCCTCTCTGGCATTAACATCAGAGGCACAGCTCTACGGCTGTGGGTTCGATTCTCACTTGAAAGTAAAAAAATATTACATTTATGATAGAAGCCACTGCTGCTTCTTATTATATACGAAAGAAAATATTTCGTAAAAGGCAAATAATAGCTGTATTATATATACAGCTATTATTTGCCTTTGAACTGGCACCCATCTAAATCAACCTATCTATATCAACTGCATCTTGTATATTGATTGATATTCCCGAGAACGGCTCTATGCTCATTCCATGGCGGGTCGAGGGTTCCACGCATGCCCAGAGAGCTCGGCCCCGGGACCGCCTGTTGCTAGCCTGAATATAGATCACCTTAACGGGGCCTGCCTTTCTTTTAGATTAATTATTTTTTAGTTTTTAGATTTTTCTTTTTTATTTTAAAAAGTATATTTTGAATTTTATGAATTTTTTTGTAATTGTTGTGCATACTCTAAGAATAGGAAAATATTTGAATAAATAAGTGATCATAGTTTTTATATTCTAAATATTGCTTAATTTAACTTAACAGTTTTAATTACCAGTACTAAATAAAACTCCGTCTCCATTAAGGCACTTCCTTTCCCCACTTTCCGATTTTATTTAAAAGGTTTTACAATATCGCATATAAAAACGTTTAAAAGAATAAAAACTTATGACAACTAAAGGAAAATAAATGAAGTAAATATAAAACAAATCTTGAAGAAAATTGTTGAAACGCTAAAGAAAATTGTTAAACCGCTATTTTTCGAGAGTTTAAATTATTTTTTTGGTCGTATCCAGCTGTGGAAATGTCTGAATTTATATATGATATTTTATCGCTGTTGGTAGACAGCGATGTGCACCACCACCCAACATCTAACGCAAATGGCTAAAAATAGATAAGGAAGTGATTCTTCATTACAATTTTTCATTTTATACGACGTTGGATAAATAGAGGATAAATAGAGGGTTGAGACACTAGGTTTCGATCTGTTGCGTAGATCTGTCGAGTAGTAAAATTCGACGCTACGTTCAAGACTCAATTAAAAAAACACAAATAGTTCAAAAATTAAATTCCCTTCTATAAATGAACATCACAATCACTACATTATTGTTAACAAAAGTATGTCTAAGAAAGTCATGCGAAATTGTCAGCCTTTTATTAGAAGCCTTTTGTATATTTAATAGCTGGTGTCAGTCGTGGGAAAGACCGTCTCTAAAGGAATTTGTATTAAAAGAAATGCAATTTAGCTTCTGCGAATGTGCCAGTAGTGTCGCTGTACTATTTTTGCCCCTAAGTGTTATTTTTTCTTTAGTTATTAATATTTCTTGTTGTATCTGGAAGGGTTTTTAAACAGCTAGTAAGAATAAATACCCCATAACAGTATCCCATAAAATATTACAAAGGTAAACTAAAACTAAGAAAAAAAAATATCATTTTGAAAATTAAGCGATTTGTGTTCCGCGGAATGTCTTAACATTTGATTGTTTCTGTCAATTAGCCAATTTATTTTTTTAATTGTTAATCGATTGAATTAAACATTGTAAAATAATTTTGATTCTAGAACGTGGATCACAAAACCAAGTTCCGCTCCAAGAAGGGCCAACTGCCGTTCGTCGAGCTCAACGGCGAGGAGATCGCGGACAGCGCCTTCATTATAAAGGAGCTGTCGGAGAAATATAACAAAGATCTAGATGCAGGTTGGTTGCTATTTTCATATATCAGGCGTTTTATTTTTGCTAAGTTAAAATATTCTGTATATTTGTAAATGTATATCGATTTATATTTTAAGTGGCGCAGTGGCTGTTATGTGTGAGTGTCTGACTGAAACACTACTTGTTGGTTTGATTCCCATACGGAACAATGAATTATTTTCAATTTTCTCGCTCTGACAACAAGACAAGACGCGTTATTGAGTGAAATTGGGCAAAAATTAGGGGACCGACTTAACGCTAGGTTCCTTCTGCCTACGCTGTTCTACGAAATGTGAACATGCGGTTAAATAAACTACTCGTATATAAATAAATATGCTTAGCAAAACGAAATTGTGTCCAAAAATTCCTTATTGTTGTAAAGAGAGTGCCGTAACTGTTATAATTTACGTAGGTAGACTTCTTATAATATTATTGTTTCTAAGGAGATTTTGTTGATTATAATTTTAATAATCGATGTAATATAACTACAACGATTAAATTAATAAAAAAATTAAAACCTTTATAAAAGAACTAATGTAAAAAGTCTTTTAAATCAATTCGCCTTGGAGTTGCAAAGAGATACATGTTACACTCAGTCTTTTATTACTTAGGTCTTTGATTTAAAATTAGTAGTTACTTTTATTTCAGTCACATATCCCGCCAAGTGCTATATCCCGCATATAGCAGAGTAAGCGGTGAAAACTTCAACACATTCAGTTTCCCACTATAATATTTTTCTGCGCGTAATTATAAAATTCTATAAAATAAATATTGATAGAAAAAGTTTATAATAATTAACTCTGATTCCACCTTTCTATTTATAATCATATAATATACTTATTGCGGCGTTGAGCTGATTGATACGCAAGTGTCTCGAATTCCCGGCTTCCTTAAAGCGTGAAGCTAAAAAAATATTTACAAAGTGGACTTCATAAAAAGTTATATCTTATCTTTTTAAATTTATTTATGTATCGATCGATATCGATAGCGATGATTTAAGTGAACAAAATTAACTGTGTGAGTTAAATTAGTGTTATTGAATAACTTTCTTTCTTTTTAGCTCTACGTTGTATACCGCATGTAGCAGGGCAGGCAGACGGAGCCTACTGTTCCTTTAGGCTACCCTGAAGTTCTCAGAGATCATTATGTATATCCAAGATAATTTCAATAATCTTTGACCTCTCTTGTAAATGTTTATCATCAAATAAATTATTTATTTATTTTACTTAGTAATCGGGAATGCTTTAATATTAATTTCTAAATGAACAAAAAATACGTGAACACACATTCCCTAGATATGCTGACCTGTCCTATATAAATCAATGGTAATATCTAGGTTGTGTGTTGGCCAGAAGCAACGACCGGGCGTCCCGAAATCCCAGTTAGGCCATGTGGGTTGACGCGCATGTGCATTCAGCGCATCCCACTGTGTTGTCAAATGTCATGGAACATTCCGTTGTTCGTCTCCCGCAGGTCTGACGCCTGACCAGCGGGTAGTGACCCACGCCATGGTCTCCATGATAGAGAACCATCTCTCCTGGGTGATCCTCTGGTGGCGCGCCAAGTACCCGGACAGTGTCATCAAGGGCTACCAAGTGAATCTCCAGAACGCGCTCAACACCCGCCTGCCCAACCCGATATTAAACTTCTGCTACAAATTCACGTCTGGACGCAAGGTGAGACCATTTGTTTTCTTTTCGAACGTTTTCTTGTAATTTATTTTCGGTGACTTTGCCCCACATTGGGCGACTTTGGCGCAAACAATAACATCGTAAAAATAACCATTCAAAATCTCATTGATAAGTTTATCGATGAGGGTGACTTAGATTTCAACTTCTTGAATTGAATTGTGAATGTAAATTGCTAGGTCGGTTGGTTGCTCACAATAATCGGTCGGTTTCTTATAAGACTTCTTTGTTTTCAATCTTATGTCATCTGTTATTTTGTGTCGTCTATAAATAGAATACGTAATCATTGTTTGTCTGGTATCGTAATCAAATAGTGTAATTTGATAACATTTTTTAATTTACATAATAGTAGTAGTACATGAAATGTTCTAGCAAATCAATATGTAGGTATAGATTGAAGTAATCACATACATGTTTATTTCATACGCTATAGAATGACATCTTAAAATGGCTCCCGGTCCGCCATTTTAAATTGATTCCGCCATTTTGCGAGTTCATCGAACACCGCCTACTCTGTCTGGGATAGAAATTTTTATTATTGGTGCATCCCCCATGCAACGGGGCGGCCGTGGAGGGGGGAGTGCCTTCTGCCTGCAGGTTCGACGTTCTCTTTAGCGCAACTAGTGCACTACGCATCTCCCCCCTTCCCATACCGCTGCAGTCGCCATATTGCTGCCAGGAGTAGTTAAATATCCAGGCACCTGTTGAACTTCACCTAGTTGATGGCGAGCTGTGATAGTGGGAAGAACATTGTAGTGATATTAAATAAACCATAACTGTTAGATTTCAATATCAGTGCACGTGTGCATTTGTGAGCAATCAACACGATTAGCTAAAAAATTTTAGGTAATTTCTCAGTTTTCTCATATTTATGGATCATTTTTTTATTTTATTAATGGATTTGGTACGAAGTTTTGTGGATGACGTAACTCATATACGTACGTATTTGTTTATAGGGTATGAAGAAAGCGAAAGCTCACGGTATCGGTGTGCATAGCCAGGAGGAGATCATCGAGTTCGGCAAAAACGACCTTCGCGTGCTCTCTGACCTGCTTTCCGATAAGCCGTTCTTCTTCGGAGATGAGCCAACACTTGTAAGATTTTTTTTATTAACTCTTTTCTCCATTTTTAGGGTGCCAGTGTACCAACACTCTGTCATCCTCTGGAAAAGGTTAATACATGGTCTCTCTCTTTTAGATGTCAGAATCGAAGGTGTTGGCGAAAATTTGGACCCACTTATACCTCATGTTCAAGTTTTATCACAGAGTTAATGAGTAATTGTAAATTTTATTTGTTTGGTATTGATTGTAATTTAACCCAAAAATAAAACTAACATTTTCATTTATTATGTAAATTCTTAAAGCTCGAATCGTAGTCAGTTAATGCAATAGCTAAAAAAGTTCTTGAAACATTTATTTATTTGTTCGACGATATTCATTGATGCAACTTTGCGACGGGCTGTGGGGGTGGCAGGGGGTCGCGGGGTCACAGGGGGACAGAGTGCGATAACCGATCTCCCTTATCAGGTTAAAAATAGATCCAAGCATCCACTAGACTACTGCTGCTATCTATATATATACTTTACGTTGTTATGACGATTTGCCATTTAGTAATAGATCTCTAATTTTTATTATTTTCTTTATGTCATGTTTTCTGGTAGAGCACGAAAATCGATAATCGCAATCATTGTATTAATATTTAATTCGGTATTTCTGAACCTGCAAGAAGTCTCATACGTAAGAAGTCTCATACGTAAGACTCATACGTAAAATCCGATCAGAAAATCGCTACTACCTTAAATATTAACTCATCCAATAAATCGATTAAGTTAATGAGACAAACAATTTTTTACTGAATTAAGGCAAAATCCCAGAAAGCTTTGTCTGCTCTTATTGTAAATATAAGAATTTATTAACGCTTAGATTTAAAACCTGGATAAAAATAATTCTAGTATAAATAACATTTGAAAATAACTTGAAATGTGACCGCGATTAGTTTCTAAATAAACGTCTTTTAATATAATTTTCGCCATACGATCACAAGTACCATACCATATATATTAATATATAAATCCTCATATATATATATATATATATATCTTTATGTAACACGGTCATCGATTTTCAAGTGGGTGGGGCAGGTAGCCGCAAGCTAGCCCGGGAATGGCCTAGGTCATGACCTCCCGCCCAGGATGCCTAACCCCCCGCCGGTGTCGGGAGCCTGAAACCTACCTAAATAAAACTGGAGCTCGACGTGGACCCAGATTTATTGATTTACATACGAACGCAGCCAGTCAATAATTTTGTATCAACATTGGTTGGATATGTTAGTTTGGTTTGAGTCATAATGAAATAGCTGATTTGAAATTTGTCTCTTTGAGTCGCATCTTATTATGATTAGAGCTTGTTTTAAGTTTCTGCAACTTTCCAAACTTGTTTTTTTTTTAAATATTGTTTAACTTCAACTTCATCATTGATTCATATAAGAGATTCGAGACTTTCTCACGTTTATTAAGATTTTACCTTAGCTTAGATGTTGAAAAATAAAATATAAGTTTTTAATTCCTACCCCATTTTTTTATTACAAACAGCTGGACGTGGTTGCGTTCGCGAACCTTGCCCAACTCCACTTCATCGATAAAGAAGTGCAGCATGCACTACGCGATGCACTAGACGACTCATTCCCCAACCTGGTGGGCCTCGTGTCACGCCTCAAGGAGCGCGCCTTCCCCGACTGGGAGGAGATCTGCGCGCCTGAAGTGCCTCCGCCTCCAGCCAAGAAGGAAAAAGAGACCAAGGAGGGCACCGGACCTAACGAAAAACAGCCGCTACCAGATGAACCTGAAAAGGGAAAGGTAAGCAATAATATTAATCAATGAATCAATTCATACATCCAACTAAAACTTGAAATTGAAATGAGATTCTAATGATATTAATAATTACAGGGTGACGAAAAAGAGAAGGAATTAGAAAAGGAACCGGAGGAGAAGGAGAAAGAGAAGGAGAAAGAGAAAGAAAAGGAAAAAGAGAAGGAGAAGTAAATTTAGAGTGGACGTTATTCCCACTATCATTACTTACACAAGTTGGTACATTTAAGAGTCAGACTCGTTATTACAATCTGTATATTGTAAGCGTAAATCCATTTGTCTTTCCCGTATTATCATTTGGAGACGCGAGTCCGTTATTATTATGAATTGCGCTTTTTTTGAGTCTATGACGTAAAGTGACTAACACCTGGTGTCATTGGAGGGCGGAGAGTTGTACTGGAATATTATATACAGTCACTTGCGTCGTGACGGCTCGCTCTTATATAAATTATTGATTAAATTCGCTTTACACCATATTTGTCATTGGTTGGTGTTTTCCAAATTTAAATTGTATTGATGTTTAACGCTTATAGTTATCGATTATATAATAATTATATTGCTTTGTCCATTTATTTTGGTAATTAAAAATAATAGCAAGTAAATTGTTTGTTAAGGTACTTACAGGAGTAGGTAAACACTTATTCAAATAATATTCTAGGATATATTTAATGTAAGCGTTCATTATCCGCGTGTAACGGCGTTTGTCTCATACCCGATTGTAAGTAGCCATCTTGGGAGCGGACAATACTCTCCTTATTTATCTATGAGAATATATATACTCAATTTGTTTGTTGTTCTAGTAAAATTGACATTTCAAATAGGACAGTTAAATTTATGAGGTTTATATTTAACTGCTATTAGTGTAATTGATACCAAAAATTGGCTGACTATTATTGAACGAATTAGTGGAGTGTTTTATTAAAAGTGCGAAAGGTAACGCCGGCGTGTGTTTACACTGTTTTGAGATTCTTGTACTCTATTGTTTTTTTTTACAAAAAAATTAAATTTACAATTTACAAATTTTTGATAAAAAAAAGAAAAATCGAAAACGCCTGGAAGACTGTTTTTTCATGTTATTGTGTATTCATAGTCGGTAACATTTTGATATTGTATTAATTGTTAAGGTTTAAGCCGTATTGGATTTTGATAATTATGTCGTCCTTATATAGTATGCATTATCGCCGTCGTCGCGCCTCCAGCGAACCCCCCACGGAGCTATTCCCATCCCCCTTCCCCATCCACCTGGTGGATACCCCCAGTGTGCTCGACCCGCTGGAATCCTTGCGCGTACCCTCCATATCCCACGTACCCCATGTACTGCACGTACCCTCGGTACTTCCCGGGCCGCACGTGCTGCATGTGGAACTGTCGGACCCTGCGGGTGGCGGGGGGCACGCGCAGGTGCTGCACTTGCACTACCACTACGACCCAGCCGCCCCCCACCACCATCCTGCGCCCCGCCAGCACCTGCACACATTGCACACAGTCCACCTCATCAACAACACCATCGTCACCATATTGGTTCTCCTCATTATCGTCATGGTATTCACAACCATCGTTAAAGTCGTCCCCTTCTTCATCAAATTCGGAAGACACTTGTAAGCCATCTGTTGTTAAGTATCAACTAATATCACGATGTCTCGAATACAGTTATATAATATTATAATTATTTATCACTGAAACAGGCTTAACATGTAAAATATTATGTAGATAATGATAGAGGTCCCCGTTCTCGGTCTTCACCCATTTTTAGCCTTATCAGTAAACGCGTTTCGGCTTCTTCTGTTTAAGATGAGAGAATGTCAATTGTTTACGAACCCGCCTCACAGCGAGATGAGAATGTTTCACATGCAAGACGTACAAGCATACACAGTAACTCGTTTATTGATAGGGTCCTTTAGTTGGAGCAGTCGTCAGACCTGTATAGCAGTTTCGGGGTGTAGAAACGTTTTCACCGACGTCCAACGGCAAGTTTGGACGCCGGCTTGAAATAACTGTCGTGATTACATAAAGGATCTGCAGTTCAGAGGCGGCGTTGCAAACTTTGGTCACGGGCGACTTTTTACTTTTTTGTATCCTCGCAATGTGGGGTATTTGACACAGTTCGGAACGCAATGAACGATAATGTCCAGTTCTGGTTGCTTCAACATTCAGCATTGGAGAGTGACGACACTGACAGTACTGTCAGTCGTCAGTCAAATGCCCCCGACATCTGAGACTACGATCGCGGTCCTGGTCTCACGCTTCGTCCCCGTCTCATAGTGCGGTCGTTCGCTAGGTGCGACTCTGTAGTTCCACATCTAATCTCGAACCTTTATAATTAATGTTAGGATAGTAGAATAATGTATATTTGACAGATGATCAATGATGTTCATAAAGAGTAGATATCATACTAAGTGAACTCGAGACGCCGACACGAGCGCGGTTCACTAAATGATATTAGATATAGGTGGTAGAGTAACTTAGATAGCTGCGGCCGCCCGCCTCGCCGCGGCTGTAAGCCCCGGCCCGTCGCTCGCTGGGGGCCGAACTACAAGTGGATAAGTTCTGGATTTTGATTTGAAGTAAACTTTTGAGTTTAAATTCTTTGGGCATGGTCGACTTTCTGTCCCTCCCGACAACTGCTGACCATCACTGCCATTAGCCTCGGAGTAAGAGTTAAGATTAGGGAAGTTAGTATAGGATTGGTCGTCGCTCACTCTAGCGTACCATAGAACTTAGGTGTTTTATTGAGGCTAACATCACACTACTGCAGCCGGAGCCTGTTTCAGTGCCACCTGGCTCACCACCTTACACCACCTCCACGCTGAGCTCACCTCAATCCCATTGGCGCGGGTTGCCTCGCTCACAATAACCCATTGACTGTCACATCCCTATCATAGCAAAACATAGGAAAGCCCTATTTTTAGACATACAGTATGTAATGTCTGTCCTCACTCACGTTTCATCAACCTAAGCAGTTAGTCCCACCTATTCGTCATTCGTCAAAGCGAAGGCAACCCAGTGTGCACAACGCACTGCACTCATGGCTCGTGAGCGCGACGAGAGCTGACTTCAGGCCGTAACATAGTTCTAGAAAATTAGACATAATTATATAACTATATTGACGCTATTAAAGCCGTTGATCACTAAGACACTAAGTTGGGGCACTAAAGAAGTCAAAGATTGCAAGTAACCGAGTAGCGTCACCTGCGGAAGCGGTTGAAACGCGAAAGTTTCTCTTTATTGTCTCACTTATTAGGATAAATTATAATCAAAATCAACTCGACTTTATGAAATGACTCAATTTGTGTTGTAAGTTAGTGCTATACAAATTATTCGTAATCTAATTATAGGTCTGCTCTGTGTTTATAACGTATGTAGATTCGTAGGAGACGATTTTATTGAAATTTCTTTATAATAATCATGTTTACGTTTTATAATTTTTTTTTATATAATGAAAATGTGGTTTTTTCAATTATTGTGTCAATATGTAATTGTAAGTAATATTCGTTAGATACTAATGGTTCGCCATAATAGTACCGTTTAATATAATTATACAACCTAACTGAGCTTTCAGTGGAATCAATTCTCTTTAAGAATTTCTGTGTAACATTCTATGGACATTAAAGTATATATCTAATAATTGAAAACTGTCGGTGCTATAGCGAGAGAATGCCAGGCCTATTCTAAAGCTGTGTAAATCTCGTTATAGCGCTGCGCAGGGATTATTTCATTTAAACCAACCCTTATCTATATCCTTGTTCTTATAAATGTACAATTATGTTCCAAAGGTTTTCAATACTTGAAATAGGACAATTTATGTAAAACAGAATGGAATATGCTTGACAACTGATTTTGAGAATTTGTTACAGAACAGTTTCTGTTTTGAAATATATATATTAATTACAACATACTCTTAAATAGTATTTTTACAGAACTAAAGATTTAGTATTAAAAAATTAAGTATTTATAAGTTTCAAAATCGCACTAAAAGAAGTGTCATGGCGTCGCTTGTGACTAATCTATCAATACTTCTACAATATATCTATGTATATATAATCGGATGAGTGAGTGACCTACTCACTCATCACAAAATCTCAGAAACTACATGTGCTCGTAATCTCAAATTTCCTCACTTAATAATAAAATTAATTCGTGTGTTAATCTATTTTAAAAGTTTTGAAATTAAATTAGCTGGGTATCATTAATTAAATACATAATCTTAGTATTTTTTCTAGCCTAGCTAGTCGGTACATTCCTGATAAACAGAACTGAAAAACAGAAATAATTATCTTGAGTGAATCGAACCCACAATCCTCACCTTTATAGTAAAATGCTATTACACTGCAGCACGGTTGCTGAACCTTATAATAACAACAAAGAACAACAAAGGCGACTGCAAACGCGACAGTTTGTGGGTTCGATTCCCACTGTAGGATGAGATATTTGGTATTTACATTTCTTCGCTCTTGTGTCGAGGTTGTGTCAAAGCGCGGCGTTAAGTTTCGCCAATCAACACGCATTGCTTCCAGAATTCGGTCGAAAATGGGCAACAGAAATGTCTTAATGGGAACGGTTCCCAGTTCCCCCTCTGTCTACCTCCGCTAAGTGTAGAATACAGTGTGAAATAAAAAAAGCAACTAATTGCTCCTTAAGCAAAGCTTCATTTGTGAAGCGCTTGACAGCGATTTTGTACTCGCGTCGGAGCATTAAATGACTAGTCCCGGGAAATGGCTATATTGATTGCGGGTCAGTGACCTCGCGTCGAAATGGTTATTTATTATATAGTAAAAAGTAATGGAGAATCAATTGTTACGTAATTTGTATGAGTTCGGATTGATTTTGCGAAGTATGTGTGGCAAATAGATATATGCAATATATACGAGTATATGTACTAGTGGACCCGAACGCGGCTACGCCCGCTTGAACTATATGAATATTTATTAAATATATTTGTGAAATTATTTTCAGTTTTCAATAGAGAGATGCGATAAGCAAGCTCATTTTGAGTGACGTTGTCTAACAACAAACTTTGCAAATCGTTGCTTAGCAACGACGGTTGTTATTAACATGGCGGAAAAAATTGCATGACAAATTAATAAGCATTTTAATATATTTTCGTATATATCGAAAATATTACAAATATGAGAAATAAATATATCCTATGTTCATCCCGAGACCCTCAAGTATCTCTATATGAGTATTTTATAACAATTAGATTAGCGGTTTGGCCCTGATTGCATAAAAGACAGACAGACAGACAGAGTTACTTTCGAATTTATAATATAGGTATGGATATACAAATTAGTCAGTAGTCATTTAATGATGTTGTGCTTAACGCTTTATCCCACATATATCAGGATAGGCAGTGGCGAGACATTCCGTTCGCTTTCCATCCGAATCCCATACATTAAGTACTTGTTGGGTGACACTTCAGAGTAGGGAAATAAAATAAATCATTCCTTCAAGCGTTAATCGAACCCACCACCATTGCACAAACGGAATCCATGACAGGTAAATACATAAATAAATACAGACAGGTCTACAGACAGTTGACCGAATGATCCTATATTATAGAATCAACCCTTACAGGACGCATAAGGTTTACTTTTTAAGAAGGACAATTATTCTAAATCCAAACGAACTATTCCTGTCAAATTTAATGAAACGATACACCACTAACAATATTTACTTACATGTGTATTTTGGGTAATTTAAATGCTAAAAGTACTTAAGTGTCTTAACACTCTCTGCCTACCCTGCTGTGTGTGGGGTACAGTGTGAAGCTGATTTGATTTTTTATTTGAAAATGCTATAAGACAATAAACTTGAGCAAAACGGTGAAAACTTAATTTCAGTTATTATCTACAGACTATCTAGTCGCTGTCTGCCAATTAGCTTCGGGAGAAGAAAATTAATAAGAACAGACAATAATGATATCAAAGGAAAGACTTTGGGACTTCGCAAAGTCGCTTTGACTTGGATTTATGATGAAATTGCGCTGTAAATTAATTTTAAACAGTGTACTCAGTCGAAATCTATTACTGTATCTATAATATTACAAACATTAAAAGATAGTTTGGCCAGTCGTGGTGCAGGGGCACAAGCGTGCGAATGTCAGCACTACAGGTAGGGGAATCGATTCTCAATTGATGATATGAAATATTTCCATTAGGCTAACGAGGCAAAAAAATTCCGCCATCAAATATGGAATGCGTCCAAGATTCGGCGAAAAGTGGGGAACGGTAGTGTTTTAATGGGAACGGAGTGTTTTATGTTTTTTTTAATAATGGTTTGTCATGAAAGGTTATAAAGTTATACTACATAAACAAAGGTGCTTACCGCTTTACGCGCACATATCTATTCAAAGTTAAAAGTCCAGGTATCCCTAAGAAAATATCTTCAGATACACCCACGTAACTGCCTGTACTATCGTTTATTTTATTTATACCTATTGGAATTAACTAACGTCTAGGATTTTTTTACATCTGCACATTTTTCTTATTGCTACTATATCAATTATATATGGAAATCCAAAATATCTTCTTCTTCTAAAGCTGTAGGATGTGATCTTTAAATGAGTTTCTAGTTTAGTTTCTGTTCATTACACTGTACCTTTTTAGCAATAATATCCGAAAAGTAAACCGAAATAAAACCGAAAAGTATTCTAATAAGTGTAACATCCCTTCATCAAATATTCTTATCTTTAGAACTACTTTTTTAAAGAAATAAATAAATAAAAAGTGTACTACTACTGCGACGTGCCCTGATGGCCGACGCTCTGGTAATAAGACGCGTGGCGTTGAATTTGCAAATTGAGCAGAAAGTTAAAAATGAGTACCTGCCCTTGCCTTAACTACTATATGCGGGACACACGGTACAGTGTGAATATATGAAAAGGACAAACACATTTTCACTGTTTACAATACATGTAATTGGGACCCTTTATCCCTTAGAACAGGTTAAGAACCAATGTCAACGTATTTCCTTCATGTTAAGGGGTGGAACAGGCAATTGAATTTAGCTTAATTAGCATAAAAGTAATGCTCTCTTTCTTTAAAATCAATGTAATAGTAACATAAATATTTCAAAACAGTCTTAAGAACATACACTAGATGGCTTTAACTTATCTTACCTGGCATCGTTTCGTTTAAAGAAGTTTAACTTAAATTCTTGCTACTTATTAGTACAAGAAGTGAAACAATATCGACAAGATTTTTTTATCTAATTCCATTAGCCGAACACTTCTTTCTTATAAAAACATAAAAAGTCAAAATCCCTGCAAAATAGATGGCGTTGATTGAAGTTGAATCACGCTTTTAACATTGCAGCCACAGGCTACTAAGGGTGAGGGTACGGGCGGTGAGGTGGTCAGCTGTATCCACTGCCAACCACAAGTGCCTTAATGAGCATGGTCACTATTTGTGACATAAATTTTGGAAGGGTTTCACGTTCCTGGTGAAACCTCTTAAATTTATGGTGATGTATGATCTTTATCGTATCTCCGTGTAACAGGGTAGGCAAAGAGTATCTAATCAATCAACACACTACATTTTATAAGACCAGATTATTTAAAAACACTACATTTTTCAGGCTTATGTTATATACTTGTAAGTATTTGTCTTTGTTATTCGAATTTCAAATGACAAGAAAATCAGATCTAGGAAATTTACACCAATCGTGTCAATCGTGGTTTAAGCATATTTCTAAATACAAGTATAGTGGTATAATGCTACCAAAAAAAAAATATTTGTTTCTAACGAGAAAAACTATATTTTTCATTTATTTTTATTCCAAACATCAGTATTATAAATAGCTAGGTACAACTGAACATTTCATTTTAATATACAATATTTTGCAACTTCGTCGAAATTTAATTAAATAGAAAAACATACACGACAATGATTTTAAATGTATTATTTTACTCTCTGGAGGAATTGGGTATTAAAATTATAATAAAAATTAATTTATTTTCAAATTTAGAAAAGGCAGGCGAAAAGGAACGAAAAGTACAAAAACAAAATAATATTAAAACAGCAATTTATTTAAAATACACAAGGTTACAGTTTGAATCTACTATTATTACCAATAAATATCAAAATACTAAACGTCACCATAAAAAACAATATTATATCGTCGACATGACTTAAATAAAATTAAATATAAACTCAAATGAAATCTTAATTAATATTCAAATTGTATAATTTACACAATGATGCCATATTTTGTCAATTTTGAATTGACAAAATTATCATGTAGACGACACAATACATAAAAAATAATACAATAATAAGATTTTTAAAACTGAATTACGAGAGAAACAAATATATAAAAAACATTCGGTCCCAAAAATTTACCTTCGATTATTTCAGTCCACGTGATAAGTTCCCGTTAATTTAACGGACATTTGCTATCTCTTTCTTTTTGTGTTAAATAAAAAAGAAAAGTAAAGTAAAAGTTAGAAAAAAAGAACTTCTTATTGTACCAAGAAAGAGATAGCAATGATGAGTAGGATAACATGACTATGACATGGCCTTGTCATAGTGAAAAAAACAGGCCTAAAATGTTATATATACCGCCAATTTTATAGCATATTTGTTAAATATTTTCATATAACAAGATCAGCAGGGAAAATGTAATGTTAAGACACTCCATTCTCCACATTTTCAATAAAAAGTCAGACAATTTCTAGCTGCGACAATGGCGTTAGTTCACTATACGAATATATCAGATAAACAAACAAATATGCTATACACAAGTGTCAGTACAGAATATATAGTTTGAAGGATAAATGATAGTAATTATGAACTGTATATTGCTAAGATGTATAGATTTATAAAAAAACCTCAGTTCCCTTACAATTTCAGTCGATTTACATTATTTGCAAATAAAATAAATGATTTATAAATAGAATTATTTTAGAAGGTTGAACTAAGTATCATTTAGTTATTTAGGCACATTTGAGAACCAATATCATACCAAATCTATATTTTACATTGCATTGGCTATGAACAGGTTTTTTTAGTATACATATGTAAAAAACACGATATACAATACATTTATAAAGTTAAAAAAAAAACCAATTAAATACATAATAAATAAATAAAAATAATATTATATAATATTCATGAATTGGCAATAATTTTTTCCAAAAACACAGGTCATAATCATACGCTAGCTATAATTATAAAAATTCTACATTTTTCCATACAAATGTTTAATATAAAATTACAAAACCGAAGGTATCACCGTTACATTCTAACTTAGACTTATTCTAAGTTACTATATCATTATTATAATTATAATCATAATATATTATTATTATAATCATAATAATAACAATATTTTAGTCACTGGTTATTTATTTAGTTCAAATGATGACATGTCCAGCGTAGTTCAATAATAATATTTGGCATATAGTTTTTATAAGATTATTCGAAATACAATGACATTAATTATTATTATTAATATTTTATTGAGATTTCTATTGCACATGCGTGTTATCTTCTATTTATCTATATATGAACTATGAACGCTATCAAGCTATAATATAGCAAATGATATGACAGAAATATTGCATACTGCAGTTATGAAATAACTTGAGGCAATAAATTTAAGATTTTAAGTAGTTAAATAAAATAAAGGAAAGTTTTATCACTGCCATATTATTTCTCGGTAGCGTCAGTACAAAATTTGACATAAAATCTCTAACAACGTTCATATGTATATACAACTATAGTAAAATAATATAATTAAGCTGCTTGTTTAAATAAATAAGAATTATTTAATTTATAATTTAAAAATTTCATGTTAAGTTATCTTTTAAAGCGAGTTACAAATTTCTCAAAGCTGCCAGTTATAAAAACTATTTAAATTCTCATAATTACAACTAAGAATTACGATAATCATCATAATTCTAATTATAAATCTTTAATACTTAATAATAATTAAAATATTCGGACTTAAATAATAAAATTCGAAATAAGAGAACATAATAATATAATAAATATAAGATTTTAATGTTTGTATGAAATAATATATCGACTTAACATTAGTAATACATGTACGCTATAAAGAGCATTTCCGCGTCTTAATTGACAATTACTGTTTTTTTTTTCAATTTTAGAATTATTATGAAAAATATAAATAAATGATTATTTTATCTTAAAAAATATTAGCTTAACAAAAAAATAAACGATTCTGATTATGTCAAAGTTCATTAATATATTGTAAATAAATATAAACAAAGGCTCGATTAAAAAAAAAGTTTTTAGAATAATCGAATGAGTAATATATTAAAACTACAAAATATATTTTGAATATCTTTAAAATAGCTAAGTACATTATCTTTTCCGTTAATTGACTTAAAAATTGTTATTAATAAAATAAAAAAAATCTAAAACAAAAAAGAAAAAAAATATATATAATTCGGTTCGAGTGCTTGTGGTAAAGTTAATTAAAAAAGCGTTATACGTACAAAAAGAAAACATTTTTCATACAAATACAAAGATAACTTACACAGAATGGAATGTTATCTAAAGAGAGGTCATTTTTAAACTAAACGTTCCATTATAAAACAATGGAATACTATGAAGTCGTTAAAATTAATACTGTGAGGAAATTATAAGTCAACACATTAACTAATAAACATATACAAATAAAATTTTTAGTTAGATTCGTGTCACACAATTGCCATATCGCTTATACATGCCAAAGACATTTTTTTTTCAAGTAAAATAAAATATAATACCTTTTTTCAAACACGTAATAATTCTTTGTAATATTTTAATTTAAGGACAATGCGTAAATACAAAAAAAAAGAAACAAAAACAAAAGTTGTAAAGGAATGATTATCCTCAATAAATAAACAATTTATGTAACATGTATATATGTAATCGACATTTAATTATGTTAAATTGACAAGGCCGGCTCGAATTTTATTTAATTTAATTTTCGTTTAATCCCTAATCGTTACTGTCGTTTTTATCGTTTTATGACAGTCCTAAGTACTCGGTGCTCAGTGAGAAGAGGTATAAAAAAAAATTGAAAAATACTAAATTCAACCAGTGAATTCTAAATATCTTTTGGATTGACAAAAAAAGAAATCCAAGCAATATATTTTTTACTTATACCCCTTTTCACTTAAAAATACATAGCTACTTGAAAAAAATCGAATCAATGACTTACTATATTTTACTACAAATAATTTACTATATTTTACTACAAAGAAAATATAAGAAAAATGTCTCTAGTTATACCGTCTACAACTACCCATAGTATACAGTACAGAATAGAAATCTATATAAACTACTTAATTTGGGTCTATGAGAGAGAGTATTCGAAAAATTGGCATCTGACATCACTATTGGAAATTTAAACACTAAGACTGAGACTGACTATTATGTTTAATTTATTATCAAATGTCTAAATCTAATAATATTAATGTCTAGTGAGATACGTCTAATTATTAATTTATTAACTTTTATATGAAACCGCGATATTTTGTGCAAATTCCTAAAAAAAAAATATTTTATGGTTTAATAATAAAAAAGAACTCTGAAACTACTGTTTTTTGTTTCATTAAAAAATGAAGATCACATTCTCTCACATATAAAATATCTTGAATAGTAAGAAATTAAAATAATAAGAAATTAAAGAAAAGAAGCTAGTTACACTTAACTAATAAAACACATAATAACAAATATACATCGCCCTAGACACAGATAGTTACCAGACAACTATTTCTTTCACACATAATCTACGAACGCAGCAAGTGAGCGAGATAGAAACACAAAATAAAGACAAAAACAAAACATGTTAATTATTAATAGTAATACATACTAGAAAACATATTAATTATAAATAATGATACATACAAAAGCGCTATTGCTGTGATTTCCTATTAAGTCCAATGACGCTGAGGATTCCGTTCGCAGTATTCACTTTAGTTTGTCATCCTCTTCCTCGTCTTCGGACGAGACCGCCCTACTTACAGAACGGCCCAGTATTCTCGCTTTCCAAGCTTCTAATCTCACGACCTAGTTATTATAAAAAAGAACTATATAATAATCATAATATATATAAGTATAGTAAGTGACCGCCCTGAAGTGTGTTCTGTGCATTTGCGCATTGTTCACTCGGGCCATCTGCAACTGCGTTTAGGGCGGTCATGACCCGTCCACAGTAATGTTTTACGCAACAATATATTGCTATCTCTTTACAATAACAATGACTAGAAAGAGACAGTATACAAGAAATACATAGTACCTTGTTATAGAAAGGGGATGAATCTCTTATAATTCTATTATAATAACAGTGACAAAGAGAAATAATACTTAATAAACATTTATACTGCTATTTCTTTTTATTAATTGTAATTGAAAAAAGGATGGCAATATATTTTTGTCTATGTTAATTAAAAGTTATTAGACACTTTTAAAATTACTCCAATAACTTATATTATATGAATTTGACAGCGAATTCAATTTGAAACTATTATTAAGAATTGGAAACATAAAGAAATATATAGCATATTGAACCTGAAAATAAAATTGTATAATTCTCTAAACTTCACATTCACTGTCAAACACATGCAATATGTGGAAATAATATTCTAACTAGTAATAAAAAGACAAATACGAATAAAATTCACATACAAATACCTAAATACTTAACATTTATTGCAAATACATTCTAGAGTACTTTATAGACTAACAACTAGAGAAAGAGAAAATTTAAAAAAAACTGTTATTTCTCCAGCAGTACTCCTTCATCAACAAAAACAACGTATTTTGCTGACTGTACTTGCATTATAGACAACCACATCACGCTAAGTATTATTATATAAAAAAATCTAAAATAATATCAAACACTATGAAAGAACTACTTAATCAAGTAATAAGATCGTTTAACTACTTTGAGATTTGAACCTACCACCATCTACAAGTTACCTAAGAAGTCTTAAGTCAAATTAGTGTCAAAAGCACGTGCAGAGCAATATTATTAATACAAAAACCATTAAATTTATTCATGAAATGCATGCAAATACGATATGATATATAATTTACTATGTATATATGTATGAGAAAGCAAGCAAAATAACTCATAAACTACTGTCCAATGACTGTGTTAAACTAAAAATTTTATGTTTTATATTTTTATTATACATAAAGTTTTATCATTTAATTTTATTTTATGAATGTAATAATGGAAGCAATATAAAGAAAATAAAGCAAGAAAGGGATAAATAAATCAAAACATAATGAATCATTAATATAATGAAAAACATCCTAAAATATCATTTTTTACGTTCAATTTAGACATTAAGCTTAGTTTAGCACAGCCAATAGAACATTTCCGAACTAAGCTAACACAATACATACGGTATTAACTGTATTTGTTCCCCTTCAGTTGATAGGAGAGGCAAAAAATATTATCTAAATTAAAAACCAAAAAATAAACACGGGACAGAAAACATTGCGAATGTCTAAAAGTGTGTTGACCGCTCGCTTTATTCGTTTTTTGTACAAATTTTGTAAGTTGCAAGTTTTAAATAATTTTATTGACTATAGCCACAGGTACAATTTCTAGTCGTCTAAATTTTAAGTTAATGTTTTTAATTCAAATTGTTGTCTTCTAAAAATAAGTTATTTTTCGTTGATTGTAAGTATAAAAATTTATAATTATTTACACACCAGTCAGCATGCGAGCACTTGTAACTTGCTCGTTAAAAATTGCGAGGTCAAAGGTACACATAGAGAGGCATACTAAGAGGTCAACACACTGTCAACAACAAAAATGTACTGCATAATAATAGATATTATTATGCAGTACATTTTTGTACTGCATAATAATAGATGTTACATGATGTTAATAATTGAGAATCCTCCCCAACCATTTCCACGTGCTGTTGACGTCGGGCGTAGTGTCCGGTGTTGGATACTGCGTGATATACATATACTTATGTACAAATGTATAAAGAGATATTTAAATGTTTCTTTCATCTTTACGCTGCCTCCCGTAGCAGGTTGGGCAGTGGGAACCTAGTGGTAGGAAACTTCTTCCTCACGCACCATCGAATATTCTAAGCATTGCGCTTTGAGAGACGGAACTCAAGTGTGTTGTGTTACCGGAGCGAAGAAATCAAAATGATTCATTGCCCCGAGTGGTAATCGAACCCACAGCCGTTGTGACCACAGCCAGACGCTGTGCCACTACGCGAAAACGGCCTTAATTATTTAAAATATTAACGATTTTTATTAAGGCATTTTATATAAATTTTCTTTTTATTACTTAAGGTATATAATGTCAATCACTTTACAAATGTTATTTCACCTTTACGTACGCCTATTAAACAAACATAACTCACCTAGGCTGCATTCTATCTATATTATTATCTTCCCACATTATTTTTGAGACAGGAATATTTATTGCCTCGAGTGGGGATCGAACCACAATCGGCGCGTATGCTGACATAATAGCATAAAATTTCATATATGTATTCTATATTATACTCAAATATATTTTTATGACAAAACAAAAGAAGAAACAAGGAAAGAAAAAACATACGAACAATAAAAAACATTGGGAAGTAAACCAAAGGACTGTGAAGAATATCTTTGTTAATTTTACAAATTAAATACACGCTCAATTTTATTGCCCAATAAAAAGAATTATGCGCAATAATTTTAAACTTGTATTTTATATTTATATATACATATTGTACAATATTATTTCTAAATTAATTATTTTCACAATAATATATTTATGATTAACATTTTAGTTTAGTAAATAATAAGCAAAGCAAGATGCACAATGTTAGTTTCATGTCGTTTCATATGTTATGTGCGATGGCGTGTTGCATTTTGACGGTTCTGGGTATTTATTTTTATTAAATAAGCAAGTGCTGAACGATAAATAGTTTAGTTACGTATTTTTTTTATAATAAAAAGAAAACGTATTTATTGAGAGAAAAAGATATACAATTATAACTTGTATTGTTATTATCTGTATTGTATTATATAAATATGGAAAAAACCTAATTATAATCGAATAATCTAAAAAAAATGTTTACTTTTTATTTCTTTAGAAGTCCATAAAAACTATAATAATCAATAATTTAGAACTTATGCGTAAAATAAATCTTATATTAAACAATTGTTTTTAAAAAAAATATCTTTTATATGGGAAAACGTAGCGCGAGAAATGGCGTGTTGAGTTGTATATTCGAATAAAGAATATTTTAATATAGACTTAATTGCAATCAAATATTTATATACAATCAAATAATAGAATCAAATTTACCTCCGCTTTCAATTCGGCGACTTGCTCCTGTAGCTCGCGAACTCGATCGGAATCCTCCATATTATTACTTCTTAATTCACCCTCGGTCGCCATTACTTCGTTCTGGAATTAGTTTTTAAGAATCAAATAACAAAACATATAAAAGATTTGTTTAGCTTCACGCTGTATATTGCACGAAGCAGGATAGGTACAAGCAACCTAGGAACCTAGAGGTAAAGCACATTCATACCCTACTTTTCACCTCGCTTAGCTTCGTTAGCGGAACGAAGAAATGAAAATATTAAATATCTAAAAAAAATTGTTATGTCTAACAAAGACGATCGAAGAATTATTCATTGTGTATACGCACATAGTAACCCTACTACTACTAGTACTACACACACTCCGTTGTCCAATCGCTACGACACTCCGTTGCCCAATTTCCGCCGCAACATGTTAATGATAGATATATTGATTATAATAAAGAGATAAATAAGGAACCTTTTAACACATTATATATCCTTTTTTTTTTTAAATAATTTGTGAATGAAATGGCGATCTCAAGATAGATCTCAAAGTTGAGGGCTATTTATAAATACGGTGCTAATAAATATAAGATATGAGGCAGTGGTTAAATTTGGTAGTTGTGAGTTTGATTCCCATTCGGGGCAATAACGCAATAAATATTAGTTACGTCTGCCTACACTGTTATATGCAGGATCTTCTTCTTCTTCCTGGAATTAATCCCGGCTATTACCAGGGTCTGCCTTCCTACTCAACCTACTCCACTTTGCACGATCTTTTGCGTCCTCGGTGGTTAGACCATTGGCTCTCATGTCCTGCATCACGACATCCAACCAGCGAGCGCTTCCTTGGGCGTCCGGGAGGTCGCGCCCCAGGAACTGGTATAGCAAGGCACTTGCGTCCGACATAGTTCTTAGGCCGGCGCGTAACGTGGCCAAACCATCTCAAGCGACGCTCTTGGAGCTTATCCGCTACGTCACGGACCCCAAGACTACCTCGAATGAATGTGTTGCGTATGCGGTCAGACCGCGTTACGCCGCACATCCACCTCAGCATCTTCATTTCCGTGACGTGAAGCTCCTGAGTGTGCCGAGATAGTGCTGGCCAACATTCGCTGCCGTATAAAAGAACCGGTCGGACGATGCTCTTGTATATCAGCCCCTTGAGCTTGGGCGGTATTCTGCGGTCGCAGACCACACCAGTGACCTCCCGCCATTTGGCCCAGGCAGCGCTTATCCGGCCATGGACATCGTGGTCGATGCCTCCAGACTCGTGCATAACGGATCCAAGGTACCTGAACTTCTCCGACTTAACGGCTGGTTCAGGACCTATAAGGATGGTGCTCGAGTCCCGGTTCCCGCAGGCCATGTACTCTGTCTTCGACACATTTAGTTTAAGGCCGCCGTTCTCAAGCGTACCCTTCCAGAGGTTCACTTTACGCTCCAGCGTCAGTCGGTTCTCGGCAATGAGTGCTATGTCGTCGGCATACATCATCAGCCATGGAGGCTGGTCCTGGATGTGAGCCGAGACAGTATCGAGCACTACATTGAACAAGAACGGACTAAGAGCCGAGCCCTGGTGAACCCCCACTGTAATCGGGAAGGGTCTAGTGTCGCCAACAGCAGTCCTAACCATAGAAGCGGAATCGTGGTACATGCCTCTGATAATCTCAATATAGGCCTCAGGGATCCCTTTGGATCGCAATGCCCACCAGATACACTGACGAGGCACACAGTCAAAGGCCTTCTGCAGATCTAAAAAGGCCACGTGCAGAGCTCTCCTTTTTTCCCTGTATGCCTCCATCAAAGTTCTGAGGGCGAAAATGGCGTCCATGGTGCCCGATCCTGGCTGAAATCCATATTGAGACTCAGAGACAGTACACTCTCGGCGGAGCCTGAAGTCGATCATGCGCTCGAAGAGCTTCATGGTATGACTCATAAGCTTAATGCCCCTATAACTACCACAATCTTGAACACTGCCCCTTCCCTTGTAAATAGGGGTAATAAAGCTAAGCCGCCACTGATGCGGCATCTTACCAGTGTTCAAGATATGGTTAAAAAGGTCAGTAAGCATGAGCACACCAAGAGAGCCCAACGATTTCCACGCTTCGATCGGAATGTCGTCAGGTCCCACCGCTTTTCCGTTCTTCATGCGTCGAAGGCAATTACGTGTTTCGTCAAGGGTTATTGGGGCAATAAGTCCGAGGTTAGGCGGTGGGTCGTGATGAAGACTGCATGGGTGCTGAGTATTCAGCAACTCCTGGAAGTAGCTTCTCCACCTCTCCTTCACAGAGGCATGACTACAGAGCAGCGTGCCCTGGGAATCTTTGACGCAAAGACATTTTGCGATATCTTGCGTCGCTTTATCCCGGGAACGTGCCAGTTTGTATATGAGCTTCTGCCTCTCCACAGTTTCAAATGTGTCATATAATGGTGACAAACTCATACTGCGGGCTCTGGCTACAGCTCTTTTACTGGCACGTTATATGCAGGATATAGCATGAATTTTATAAATAATATTAAATAAATACTTACTTTTAATTTATATTCGGACACTTCAGTCTCTAATTCCGCTATCCTCTGGGCGACTTCCATGTTTCTTATATTAGCTTGCATCGATTCATACTTAGCCTGTAATTATAAAATGAAAACAAAAAGAAGATAAAGGAAAGGAGAAGAAGACAAAGGAAAGATTTATTTGGTAAATAAAATAACAAACGAAATTATGATTTTCTTTTGACTCAAATCATAAATATTCTTAATTCAATTAGGCGTTTAAAAACATTATTTAATTGTTAAGTTATATAAAAATGTCAGTAATGTCAGTCGTTCAGGGTGTTACCAATAAATAAGAGTATATAAGAAATTTATTGATTTTTAAGTTTCTGCAGTGTTAAACACTGTTAAATATTCGTTTTTTTCTACCTTCACGCGGTACCCCGCATGTATTGAGTACACAGAGGAATACTCGAGATATTGTGCGTTTAGGGCGGAACTCACGTATGTACACGTAAGTGCCACTGCGCCACGACGAATTGAACGATACAATTAAAATGAACCCGTTACCACCTTGTACTGACCTTGCTCTCCAAATCTGAGTACTTATGTTGGAACTCCCTCTGCCTGGTCTGCAGTACCCTCTCTCTCTGTAACGCCGCGTCCATTGCATCTCTCAATTGTCTCAAGTCCTCATCCTGTCTCCGCAGTTGATTGGTTGACACTTGCACCCGTGTGCTGAGTTCCATTTCCTTTAGTTAATTGTGATTAAATGGTTAATTAAGGTTTTGTGTGTAAAAGAGAATTTAATGTAATTGATTAATTAACAATTTTAGTTTAATTTAGTTTATATAAATATAATAAGCTGATAAAATTGATAAGATCACAGACACAGTGGAACATCGTCTATCCACGCTATGGCTGTGGTGGGTTGGATTCCCAACAGAGGGAGTGGTTATATATAAATTATTGTCATTTCTACGCTCTGATAGACAAACTACGGCGCTGAGTTTCGCCACCCACCACGAAATATCTTAAAAATATATAAATAGACGTCAATTGGGGTTTATTGAGATTGTTATTTTTATAAGCAAAACTAACTTTAAGCCTCAACTCCTTCAGCTCAGTGACAGCCTCCGCCTCTTTAATTTTAATGGTCATCAGTTCCTCTTCCAATTTCTGCATGTCCGTCGATCTGCCTTCCCACGCTCGTAACAACTTCTTTGGGGTCGCCATTATATCTGATACTACGTTAGATTGTGTTGGGGGAGGCGTTTCTTGTCTGTGCTCCTATGTTTGGAATAAATAAAAATGTAATCAATATATCAAAATTTCTACTACTTCCCTAGCTTGATAAGAACGTATACCTGCAAGAGGCCTTGAATCGTTTCCAAGAACTTCCAATTTCACTACGTCCAAACTTTTATGTTTTCTAAAAAAATAATTTACTTTCTGGGAACTGAGTGTCTTAACTCTAGGTGCCCTCTGCCTACGATGTATTCATCACACAGCTATCCTGCTGTATCCATAGCAGAGCAGGATAGCTGTATGATACAGCGTGAAGCTGATTTAATTAAATTTTTGATTTCATAAAAAAATACCTGCAAATGTTTCTGCCAAGCCTCAGACAAGTCCGCCACACGTTGTCTTAAATCTTTCAACGACAGATTTGCTTCAGCCTCCCTTAGTTTTACTGCTATTAGTTCATCCTATTAATTTCAACAAAGAGGTATTGTTTATACTCAAAGGTTTATAGTTTTTATGAAAACATAAAGTATGATCATTATAAAAAAATGTTTATATTGGTATAACAGATATATATAAATTGAAATAGACGTTTGCAAGCAGTACTGAATCGAATGAACATAAAACAATCACTCGAATATCAAAAAGGGAACCCACACCAACCTGCAAATGAGCGACATTATTATCAACCCGCTGTTTTCTCAGCATTTTGTTCTCGTTCTCCAGTTCAGCTATTCTTGCATTCAGCTCCCTCTCAGTGGCCTCTTTCTCCGCCGCATCGAGACGAGCTCTAACTAACTCTCTCTGTAGGCAACGAGCCAGTTCTTCGCCTTTTGTGTTGTTATTCTCCATACCCTCAAGGGATGATTGACGGGAATTGTTCTGGAATTAATCGTATCGAAGTTGTTTTTTGAAATTCTCATATATATTACACTTGAATCGGGGTTACGGGCTCCTTCATTTAGTTAAAAAATAAACTTGAATGAATTGACAGATATTTGTTTTAATGTTAAAATACAATTTTTGAAATTTAAACACACTTGGAAAGCTAAAGACAGATTTAGTGTAATACAGAAAATTGGTTGTTACCAAGTAGTTTTGGTTTTTTTAGTTTTACGCTTCTTCCGCGCAGTAAGATTGGCAAAGAGGACCTAGTGTTAACTCACTTTCCATATTGAGTGGTGAAAGTCAAATACATTTTGAGTTAGAAACCTATTATTACTTAAGCTAGAGCATTCTGGATACATTCTTAAGTCATAAATTTCAAATTCATAGATATAGATAAAATGAAAACACCTTAACGTGTTCATCTGTCGTTAATCTAATGTTTAAACTTTCTTAAGTCGTTTTAAAATGTGTATGTGTATGTATGATGTGTAAAATCATCATGATGAAACGATTCTCCTATCATTCAGAAGCTCTCCTACATTTAATTTAACTGATCAAAATGAATCACACTTTAATGTATAAAAGAAAAAACACAAATAAGATTTCTTTTCAAAAGTTTTGCCTTTTAAATACCACTAATACTATAGTTACCCATATACAATCTACCAGCTCTTTAACCAAACTGTGCCTTTGACTTTTCCATTTCCACGCATTAGTAAACAGTATCCAATAATAATATAAACAATACCCAAGAAAAATAAAAAAGGAAGACAAAATACCTCAGCAATAGTCATCTCCAAACTCCTGATCTCATCTTGAGCGACCGCCAGCCTCTGCTGGGCGTCCATATTGGCTCGTCTCAGCGCTTGGACTTCCCTCGCTAAGGCGAAGGTCTCCTCTTCACCTTCAGCCCTATCCACCTGTCCTTTAACAAGGCGTTCTGCGAGCGCTGAACTCTCTTTTTCTAACAGTTCCACTCTCTGTTTGAGGAGACGGTTCTCTTGGCGGAGGCACTGGGAAAAGATTGGTTGTGAAATTATTTTGAAACATGTTAAATACAACAAGGGGAGAATAGGACCCACGTCCCTTGGAGACTGTAGAAGCGATCGTCGCCAATTAGGCCAATAATATTATCTCTAAATATAAGTATATAAAATAAAAGTATATTACAAGAAAAATAATTTTGTGCAATTTATAATTGACGCTCACGTTTGTTTTTGTTACGTAAAATCAACTTCATAATTAAACTGCTAAATAAAATAGATTAAGATAACGATTGAGGCCAATAAAGCGTGCGGCTGTAAGCGTGACAGTTTGTGGGTTTGATTCCCACCCAGGAAAGTAAAATATTAATATTTTCATTTCCTCGCTCCAGTAATGAGATTAAGAGCGGCAATGACCTTCACCATTTAACACGCAATGTCTCCAAAATTCCGAGGAAAGTGAAGAACGCAAGTGTTTTATTGGGAACGGAGTTTCCTGACACTAGGTTCCCTGGTTCCCTTAGGAACCTTAGGATATGATCACACCAAATATATCAAAATGGCGTACAACACCACAGCAACAATAACCTAAAAAAAAAACAATAAAAGAAAAGACAACTTACTCTCAACACAGCAATATCCCCTTGCTCCTTCGTCTTTATAACAGTATATTCCTTTTCGAATTTTTTCATTTTTTTCGGATTAACTTTGACAGTGTAAGCCAAGTTCATGAACGCGTCCTGGTCGGCCTCCGCTTTGGCCGGTAATTTTTTTTGCATGTACTGTTATCAGAAAATGATAAGAAATAATTGATAATATGATTATGATTCATTGATAATTTATAATTTATTATTGAGTGTAATTAGCGGTCAGGGTCGGATTTCGACACGTGGACGCTGCTATCCAATCTCGACTAGATGACAAATTATTATTTTTTAATGCATTGTGAACGCTTGCCCAGTTTAAAATCCGGCCCTAGTTACAATTATCAATAGGTAATAGATAGTCCAATAATAAGTGTAATTATTATTATTATTTTGTTTAAAGTAATCTGCTTTCAGAGAAACACATTCATTTTTAATGAATAAAAATATTAAACTACAACCAACACTGCAGTATTAACTAAATAAAAAAGTAGTAATATGAATATAAAATTTTGTTTTATCTTCACGCTTTTCCAAAGAACAAAAATTAAAAAAAAAAACAAGGTACCATAAAAAATAACCCAAACGTACCTTCAAAATACTTTCCATATCCAACGACAACAAATCATCTTTGCCCAAAGTGAGTAACGCCAAAGCGACTTTGAACACAATCTCGATTCCTTCTGAGAGAAACACGTCCATAATGCGACAAGCCAACGGCAGCGAGAGTGTTGTCGTGAATAGAGTTAAAAACCAGCTGCTGGCGTATATTGATGTGCTGAAACTCTGTTTTAAATAACAAGAGAGATAGATTTTAACATTTAACAGGTAGATCACTATTGGTATGGAAACTTGGGTCACTATTAAGGAGAGTAAAGAAATATGTCCATAATACACATGGTAGAGGCAACAAGGGCGTGGTCGTGAATAATATTAGGAACCAGCTACTGGTGTATATTGATACAGCTCTGTTTTAAAGAAAAAGAAAGCGACAACATAAGTAGTGACCGGTAATGAGTGTGTTCAAATAGGTAAAGAAATAATAACAAACCTTTTCTAAAATCATGTTTATTTTAGAAAAGGTTTTTTTTTGTATTTTTCTGCTTTTAGTTTTTTTAAAGCAGAAGGTGCCAATCTTTTCTTGCTCGAGGATCATTTTTGAAGAATTCCTGTCAGCAGGGACCACAATGTAGGCACAAAAAAGAAAACTAATAATCATCTTGAAATTTAAAAAGTCAATAGGAACTTACGTAAAAAGAAATAATAAAATTGTAAGAAAAACTTCTGCAATTTTGTATTATTGTAAAGGAATTTCTGAGGAAATATAAAGAAAATATGAATGAACGTAATTTAAAGTATTTTAGTAAATTTTAATGTTAAAACAAGGTTCGGTTTGAATGACGTTTCCACTGAGCCGGTGGCTCCACAAGCCGCGCTCTCACTCTTAATTTATATTTTAAAATTTTATCTCTAAATACAAAAAGATGTAAATATTTTTCTGTCTCTAACCCTTACCGTAAGGGTAGTGTGTACCGTAATTTTAAAAATATTTACTCTATATCTATGAAAGACATTTTTATATTTACATATGATTAAGCTGTTAAAAGTCTCTGAAATGTTTTTTTATAAGCAAACGCTATAATTTATTTTGACCACTACACCAAAAAAGAGGCAGTATGATTATATGTTTTTTTGTTTATTTCAGGACACAGGCGAAGTGAATATAGCAATATTTTAAGTATAAAGATTAGTTTTTAGTTTTTATAAAGCATCTAATCAACGAAAAAAGAATAAACAGGAAATTGGATATAAAATCAAGCTTATTCAGTCTTCTACATAATTCTTTTAACGATCACATATTATTAACAAATACAAAAAATAAAGACATTTTTTTAAATTAAGTATCCAGCATGAAAAGGGGCAATTATTTTTAAATAATCTACTACTACTTCCAACAATAACCAGTCATCTGCCAAATTTTCCAAGGACCTTCCTTACCTGTGATTGGAAGTGAACATGTAAATCCGGTAACAGTTCCTGCACTAAGTTCTCTAGTTGAAACATACAAAGTCCTAGTTCTGCCATACTTGGTTTGAACATGTCTCTCATTCGGTGGTGTTGCATTATTTTGAGGAGCACTGCGAAAGCTTCTTCTTCTGGCATCTGGAAATAAGAAACGAATCTATATATATAATAAAATAGTAGTGATAATAACTGATAGAAATGTAATAAACCCAAAACAATTATTTTTTCAAAATTGTCAGTTTGTTTGGCGGCTTAACCGATCTCAATGCAGTTGTTTACATTAACTGAAATTTAAATTGCAATTTTATTACAATACACAATTAATAGTAATATGCGGTGAGTCCCCTGTTGTAGCGAGTCGCGTGTATTTAAATAACTTTATCTTTTCTACCTTCACGCTATATCCCGCATATAGCAGGTGAGGCAGATGTGTCCCAGTGTGAAGACATTCTCTACTACCACATCCTGATGTCATGTTTTCTCATATCAGAGCATGCAAAAGAAAATGATTGATTGCCTATTTCTATCTCACCTGCATCAAAAGCAGTCCAACTATAAAACCAGAACCCTGGCAGTATCCGACTTCTCTATCATGGAGGGAGTACGCCTTCATCACGTTAAACAAAGACTCTTGACCGAGGCCATCCTTCTCCTTGAAAAAGTCGTGTTCAGGGTACGTTCGTGCTATGTCGCGTCGTATCACTTTCTCACATGCTGATTTAGCCTGGAATAATTATTTGGGTTGTTAGATAGATAATTAGTATGCCTTTTAGTAATCAGTTTATTTGAAGATTTCCATTTACCATTTGTGCTACGGAAGCAAGAGAGAATCATGTGAGGGCTAAGAAAGACAGGCCACAGAGCCATTTTATGAGTGAACCAACTCATTAAATAATTACCACATTCTGTAATTTCTATCTAATAACAGAAATATTGAGCTTTCCTATTCCTAGCAACCACTTTGAATTTATATGATTAATTGTAATCATATCTCAACGAAGCCTCGATCCCATCGTGTGATTCAGCAGGTTCACTCTTTCACCCACGTAACAGGCAGACAGAGATAATCTATTGTTAAGGTACTCCGTTTCCAACGCAAAGCCAACATTTGAAGACATTGTATGTTGAATGGCGGAACTTAGCGCTGCTAAGACGGTCACAAGTTTAAAACAATTATTAATATTAGAATGCCCCAGTACTAATATCTCACCTTAATATACGATGCGTACAACTTCTTATCGGGCGACGAATCAACCCCAGCGAGTAGCTGCCACACTATGCCCCTGAAATGATGGGGCACGCCCTGCCTAACGAGATCACGTACGAACTGGTTGCGCTTGCGCCACTCCATCTCCCAATTGCTGACCAGTCTGCCCCACAGACCCCATAGGTCTTCTTCCCCGTTCGTCCCTGTTCTTGATTCGTCATAGCTTGAGCTGGTTGCTGGAATTGCAATGATTTTTGAAGTTAGTTTATTGGTGGGACATTTATTTGCGGTTTTTGGAAGGGAAATTTAATTTATAGTGTGATTCAGAAAACACAAGAGAAAAAAATAAAAGATATATAATGCGATAATCTTTAACTGTTATTTATTACATAATTATGTAACCTGCCTACCCGCACACAGCAGGGTAGGCAGTGGGAACCTAGTGTTAAGACACTCCGTTCCTCACTTTCTGCCGAATTCTGGATTCATTGCGTGTTGAGTGGCAGAAGTAAACGCCGCGCTTTATCTCGACACCAGAGCAAAGAAATGGAAATATAAACGTAAATAAATATTTCACTTGCTCAAGTGGGGATCGAACCCATAACTCTCGCGTTACAGTCACTTATGAGGATGCGTCACGAAGGCCTTAAGTGATATTTGTCTTCAAAAATGCTAGTTTTAGTTTTTGATTAGTCTAAATTTACAAAATAGAAAAACAGAAAAACTTGTTAATTAATTTCTTATATATATAACCCACTAAAATTTACAAAGAAAATACTGGTAGAATGTCAAAATAAATACTGTCGTATTGTTAGCTTCAAACTGTATAAAGCAGAGTAGGCAGAGGAGAATCTGGTGTTTATATATTCCGTTCCCCCCCCCTCCGTCCAATTTTTAAAAAATTACCCTTTGAGTAACAGAACTCAACGCTGCGCTTTGTCTTGTCACTAGAGCGAAGAAAAAAAAATTTTTTCCGAGTGGGAATCGAACCCACAACGCCGTGTTTACAATTAGACCCCCATGGATACCCCCATGGCCTTAGCAAACATAATGTACATTATTTAAGTAAAGTAAGGTCGAAGTCTAACTCTGGGTACATCGGCCCGTTACTTAAGTAAATGAATAAATAAGTAAAGGTAGGAAAGACTTCTAAATTATTTCTGTATTACCCTTATTTCTAGTGAATTATCAATTATTGGTTATTTAATTAAAAATAATAATTTTCAGATTAACCTCTTAAGAAAACGCATCAAAATTTAAACGATACTAACAGTTTTATTTACGTTGTTATTATCTGTATAGGGAGTTTTTAAAAAATTTCCGCCTACCTTAGCTAAAATACATAATTTATCATTTGGTGAGAGAATGCTATTTTTTAAACAACTTTAATATTTTTAGTGTCACTCTATACACTTTTCACAAAACACTTTTCATGTTTAAGTGAAAGATGAAAAAGTGATTTGCATCAAAAAATAACATCCAAAATTTTCAACATTTATTTATTATTACCATTTTATCCTAAATATCTTTACGGTTGATAAAGATATTTTTAAATGGAGAAACAAAATAATAATATTAAAGTGGCGTATGTTCTATAACTCTGTCGTACCTACTCGTCAGTTCATAAACTTTAAATTACATTAGGTAAAAATTTAAGCCAATTGGGTAAGAACCGTAACGAGTTCAAGCACCATGACTAAAGCCACCGTGGCGCAACTTCACAGGGTCTGACTGTAATCGCGACCATTGTAGGTTCGATTCCCACTTGGGACAATAAGTTATTTTCATTTCTCCGCTCCGGCATAACAAGAACGTCGGTAAATTCGTTTTAAATTGACTGGAAAGTGTAGAACGGAACGGTCTTGACACTAGGTTCCGTTCCTACTCTATATAGCAGTATAGTATATAGAGCGTAAAGTTAAAAAATAAAATAAAACAAGTTATTACTGTATGCTTTTCTAAAATCTCATTAAAACCTTTCAAATATAAAAAATTTTAAATACTCATACTCTTATTACATCTTAACCCAATTTAAAGTTAAAAGTTGACCTGCTTGCATGAATTTTCTATTAACGTATGAATTTTACTACATTAAAATTTTCATAATCTTCTATACGTTACTTCTAACTATATAACAAAATTATTACTAAAGTGTATAAATATAAAACTCTTCTGGTACAGAGTGACTGAAAGACACAAACGGAACTACTGGACTTAGAAAGCTGAAATTTTGGCATATGAGATCTTTAGGGAGTGTAAGTGGACTTTATTAAAGGATCTCTCCCAATTCCAGCGGTATCGGGAAACATGCGGAAAAAACACGGATGAGCGACCGTATAGCCCGTATATAGAGGGAGCAGACAATATTAAGACACTAGTTTCTTTCAGCGGACCATTTTACATATCCTGCAAGTCCGGAGGTGGGACCGAATATTATGTATTTTTTTAGCTTCACGCTTATTCCGCATTGAGCAGAGTAAGCAGAGGGAACGTAATGATAGATTCTCCGTTTTGCTACTTCTGCCCAACTTCGAGACTTTGCGTGTTCAGAGCTCAACGCTTTATCTTATTAACAGGGCGGGAAAAATGAAAATAATTCATTTCCTAAATAGATTCGCCTATGACATAGACCTTCAAGACAGAGACACAGACGAGAGATTCTCTCAAGTATTCTGTGTTCATTACGAAACACTGTTTTCAATTGGCAGAATTTACAATTCATCACTTCCACTAATTTTATTTATAACTAGTGGGCGAGCGCAGCTTCGCCTGCTTATTTGGACCCTTAGGGGTGAATTCTAATAAACCATGAAACGTGTGTTCAATGAAATATTTTTAGGAGTCTTAATTTCAAATTTTATAAAAATCGGTGGCGATTTAAACATTTTTCCATACACTTAACCATACACTAAACTTTCAACCCTTAATTTGCACCCTCAGGAGGAGAATTATAGAAAACGATGAAATACGTATTCAATTAAATACTTTTAAAAATCTAAATTTCAAATTTTATAAAAAACCGGTGCTGATTTAATTTTTTTTCCATACAAACTTTCAACCCTTATTTCACCCCTTTAGGGTAAAAAATTTTTAAAATCCCTTCTCAGTGGATGTCTAGATTACGAAAGTAAACATGTGTCCAAATTCCACGTTTCTACCATTATCGGTTACGGCTGTGCGTGCGTCTTACCTCAGTCAGTGAGGACAAGTCCTTTTATATACATAGATATTATTTATCTGTACAGTTTATAATTTAAAAAAAAACGCATTGACCTATTTTTTCTACTTAAGACGCAAGCATAAACATTATAAGCAGTAAGAAAATCAGGTGTTATTATTGGTAATACAAACATATGACAATAACTAGAGATGTTTTCGCCAAAATATATTTGCAAAATAATGAATATTATAATTGAAACAAAAAGAATCATATTTTTCTTATTTTAGACAGTGTCGGTGTTATCAGCGAAGGTTGTGGGTTCGATTTTTATTTTGGGGAATGATATTAATATTTAACTTATTCTTTTATTTTCCTGCTCTAGTAAACAAATATGTAAGTAGGTGCTTTTTTTTTTGCCTGCTGGGTGGGTCATAGCAACAATTTGACTTAACCAATCTAGAAAACTAGGATTCGAACCCGTTATTAAAACAGCGGCTAATGTGCTGTACCATAACGGCTACCTTCGACATACTTCTTAATAATAATAGAAAAATCGTATAATTAAAAAAAAACATCGCTACAAGAATCGTAAAATTGTCAAATAATCGCAAGAGCTAGCAAAGCCAGCGCACATATTTAGTATTAAAATTTTGAGACATTGCTTGATGCGTGGCGAAATCAAAAAAAAAAACAAACATTTTGGACTCCAAATGAAAAAATTCATATATTTATTAAAAAAAACTCGCATGTGCATAAAACATTCGCTTTGAACATTTGAAATAGCCTTAACATAAACACAAAAAGTCGCAATGATTATATATAATACAATGTTTAAATTCATTGTAATTAACATTTCGCATAATATTATAAAATACATATTTCAAATGAGCTAATAATTTTGTAAGAATTACTTCATCATCAGTCTATCATTCATTGCCTTTTATTTTTTTAGCATATCTGCTTTCTTAACATTTTTGGATCTGTTTAAAAAATACATTGTTGACAGAATAAGCTACGACTAAAACTAAATCTATAAAATAAAATATACAAAAAATATTTTTTATCGAGATTTCAAACTACAGCCTTTAATGGTCATACCCTACTCTCTCACTTTTGTCGTTTTTATACTTTACGTTATATTCTTTTATAAGTGGAGGGACCCTAGTGTGAAGTTACGTCGTTCCCCACGCACTGCAAAATTTTCAAGACATTACATTTTGAGTGGCGGTAACCTATACCGCGTTCTGTCTAGATACGACAAAACGAAGAAATCAAAATAATAATTGTCCCGAGTGGGAATCGAACCCACGACGAAGGCAGAGATGTTAAGAAATATAAATATTTTAAAAGTGGATTCAACGAAGTGCATCTAGTGAAATCTGCATCGAGGTCGACATACCAGCCTTAAATATTAAAGGCAGAACATCTTATAAGCTAATAGCTTATAAGATGTTCTGCCTTTAGCTAAATAGGTAGGCAATATGGTCTACCTTAAGCTAAATAGGTAGGCAATATGGTCATACTTATATTGTAAATGTGAATGTAAGTTTGTAGTTTGGATGTGAAAGCGTTCCACATCCGATACATAGGTAATTTGATTTAAAAGCAATATATATATTAAACTTTTATCCTTTGGATATAATATAAAAATAAGTTAGGCGAGCAAAGTCGCAATAGTCCCTAGTATAGATATAAATTCTTAGACAGCACCAGAATAATGAAATAAAATTATATTATAATTTTATTTGTAACTTTCGCATGCCATTGAAATAATTTTGAATACAATATATATATATNTATATATAGTAGAAAATTTATAATTAAATAAGAAACATAGCTGCCAATTCCTCTTGGCGAATTCATTTATACTTTGATATTTCATATATTTAACTTATTTAAAAGGTTCCGTATTTCAAAAGAGAAAAGAGGAATCATTGTACAATAACTTTGTGGTCCGTCTGTCCGTCTGTCAAGACTATATATAAAAAAATAGACAATTAAAACAAAACCGACATGTATCTATGTATACTTACATACGTCTATTATAGTTAAAGTTATAAAGGTGATATATGACACGTAGCTTGCCATATAGGCGTTAAGTACCTGTCATGTGCATGAGAGTAAATCGCGTTGAAAATTAATTGAATGCAAAATTATAATTTTTAATTGTTATTATAATTACTCTTTTTTACTACACGTTTTACGAAATAATAATTAAAACTCATTCCCCGTCCATATAACATGGGATTGAGCGTGGTGTGTACCGCTATTGACATTTTAATGTACTATTTACAATTTAATCAACTCTCCTGCATCCACGTAGTTATTAGTTAAAGTTATTGCAAGAGGTGAGAGTTCAAATTCCGTTTCATTCAAATTTTTATACGTTTTCTGTATAAGTATTAACGTTCAACCAATTGTGCCGTCGTGGCGCAAGGGTGACTCGACGAAGACTGTAACGCGACGGTTCAGGATTCGTTCCCAACTCGGGTGTATAAATTATTATTTCCATTTCTTCACCCTGCGTTGAGTTCCGCCGCGCAACACGTATTGTCACGAAATATTCGGCAGAAAGTGGGCAATGGAGTATCTTAATGGGTTCCCTCTGTCTACCCTGATGTGTGCGGGATACAGCGTGAAGCTGAATTATTTATTTAATTTTATTCAATTGCGGTATGTAGGTGTACACTTAATCCCCCCTAGTAACGAGAAAATTACAGTAAAGTCAATTAACGATGGCCAGCCTGTCGTTAGCTGTATCTACAGCAATCATACAGGTTGCATAAATTTTATTCTAGGACAATGCGCGACAATTCAGAAAGCCTAACTCCAGAGACTACGATTCGTCGTCCACACTATAATTTCAACCATTGATACACGTACCTAGTACATTCTGAATGAAAGACGATATATAAAACTCAAGTACACTATTGCCAGATTCACTTTTCTCACACATCCCACAAAATCTTCTAAACAACTGAAGTTAGGGGGACTGTCATTTTATCTTTACGTTATCAGTGATTACACAAGATAACAGATAACGGCCAAAGCAAAGTAGATTCTGAAGTCAGTTGAAATCAATGTGTCGTAAGCGATGCAACTAAAATTGCGCATAAGTAAACGTAAATCAACGGCATATATGACGCAAGAATTACACTAAAATATTACAATGTAGGTACATATATTGTAGGGTTAAGTATAGAGATCGCGGTGGTTGTAGGTTCGATTCGCGCTCGGGGGAAAGGTTTAAGTGAATTTTAGTGAATTATTTTCTTTTTAATCGCTGCGGTAGACAATGCGCGGTTGGGTCGCGCTATTCAATGAAAAACGCGCTGAACGTGGGGAACGTAGAGTTTTGAACACTAGGTTCCCTCTGACAACCCTACTGTGCGGATGAAAGCATAAAACTACCGCTATTATTAAATATTGTATGTATTATTTTAAAAATGTTTAAAAGAGTACGTACAACGAGTAATGTATGTTAATCCGGTAGTTGCGAGTTCAAATACCTTTCAGAAAAAACTAAATGCAATCTTTCACTTAATTATTCTACTGCTATTTTTAGAGTAGGCAGGGACAATATAGTGTTAAAATACTCAATCTTAAATCTATCTATCTACATTAGAAGATCTATCTATAGCACTCAACATCTGTAAGGCTTCAGCGACTGTAAGGACGACAGTTGAAGGTTCGATGCCCACTCGGGGGACTGTATTATTTTCATCTTCTCGCTCTAGTAACAAAACAAAGCGCGGCGTTAAGAACCATCATCAAACACGAAGCTATAAAAACAGACAAAAAACAGAAAAAACATCTGTAATTTCGTAGATTCCGTTTGTGAGTGTATAGGAGCACTAGGACACCATTTCCGAAAATTCTTAGGAAAATGGGAAAAAATACGAAGTTCCAAAATACAAATAGTAGGTTATATAACATAAGTGAAAATATACAATTTCCATAATGCGTCAGTTGAAGCTGGTCTATTTAGTAGATATTTATAGTCACGTCACTTCCCCTACGGAACTGACTGACATGCTATGACGACACCTCAATCCGTTCTGTATACCTATATTGGCAATTTCTGGACTTTATAGGTTCTAGTTGTAACACTGATATAAATATTGCACGGAGTGTCTTAACACTACGTTTTTATGCTCACTTACCTAAACGCTAGTAATGTAATTTAAAGATTCTTATTTTTTAGAAATTATAGAGATGAATATTTTTTTATATATCATAACGCGAGCGTTAACTTTCTTCACCGTTAACGCCAATTAAAAGCGTATATTTATTTAAATACATACTACTTCCTATGAGTAATAACGTGATATCATAACATAGCAAATTTAACATGTTCTATCACGTCGAGAGATTTATACTGAACAAGTCATATCTTGATGTCAATATTTTTAAAATTTACAACCAAGTTAAAGACAAGTGAATAAAATAATTAAATCACACTAAAAAATAGTAATTTTCAACAAATTGAACACATGCATTTCACACAAATATTTTTGGTATTATAGGTACTTTTGTAGTATTTATAATGAAAAAAAGTATTATAAAGTAATTTCAATAGGTATATCAAACTTGTGAGTAACAGACAACACGCAGACAAAACTACTGGATTTAGGAACTTGAAATTTAGCATGTACCTATTTCAGGGATTGCAGGTGTCTCTCTCTATATATGCTACAAATAGAGAAGAATTCCCTAAATTCGCACTGGAACGGCGACTTTCAAGTTTAGTAAAGAAAAAATATAACAACTCACCGGAAGCCAAGGATATTTGGGACGTGTCCGAACTCTTTCTGCTGTGGACTATGGTAAGCGAGGCGGTCTTGGCGTCCGCCTCGATCCTTCTGTTTTCCTCCTCCAGCTTGGCGAGCAGGGCCCGCTGGGGCGTCGGGATCGCGTCTGAGGTGGTTACTCCGCAATCTGGAAATAGAGAAATAGAAATAGAGGTTCACGCTGTATGCCGCGCATAGCACGGGCAGGGAACCCGGGAACCCAGTGACAAGGCACTCCGTTCCTATTAAGATACTTCTGTATCCTATTTTCCGCTGAATTCTGGAGCCATTGTGTATAAAATTTTATTATTCAACCCAAGGGTAGCTATCGTGAATTAAAATAAAATATGTACCTACATAATATTAATTTCATACATTTAATAAAGTTTAAATATTCTTAGATAGAGTAATAAGTTTTACTAATTAACATTGTTCATATAGTTAGTTTAAATTTTAGAACTTAGAATTTTAAAATATTTTGAAGGAACATTTAGAGCCTAGTGGTAAAACACTCTATTCTCAATTTTAGAGAAACTCAATGTTTACTCAATGTTCTATTGAATATTGAGTGCCTGAAATCGTATAACAAAAAAGAGGATATTCTCAACTCTCAACCGATTTCAAAAAAGGGAGAGGTTCCCAATTTAAAAGACAAGTAAAACAAGCAGGTTTACTGGCGTAATTTGATATTGTAGAAAGGTAGCATTAGCTTGACACCGACTTCAAAATAATAAAATGTTTGTGAAATTATTTTTTACTTTTTAGTTAGTTGTTACAAGTCGGTTTTTCTTTTGCTGAAAGTTTCCGTTTTTATTTAAAAATATTGAAGCTGTACCAAGATGTTGTGCTGAAGAAGACAAACAACAATAAAACATAATTTTATATAACATTTTCGTTTAATTTATATAATTATGTTATATATTGTAAGTTTCCATATAAGGACCTTTATTAATAATTTCATGTTAACATATAAAAAAAAGGCAAACTTCCGTATTAGTACTTATATGTGATGTTAGTGAGTGCAATCGAAGCTGTGTTGGGTTAGATGGTGCAATGTAGACATGTTCAGTGCATTATGGTATTTGAGGATTTCTGTCTGCTGTGGAACTGGGCTAAGTCTAGATCAAAATCTAAGACAAAAATAATGTAATTAATTTAAAAATATACATTTTCCGCATATAAATCCTATCCTATAAAGCGTACTACAATCAAAACTCTTTTAAAAAATCCTATTTCATTGTCAGAATATGTCAAATTGGAAATCACATAATCCATTTCAATCATCTCAACTTCAACTACCAAACTTCTACCAGGCAAACTTCATTTCAATAATGTGAATTTCAACTAACTAACGAACTTCAAGCAGCACCAACAGACGGAAATCCTCACGTCTTTAGTCTAGTTAAATGTCAAAACAAACCGTCAAGGAACGAGACGGGCGATTCTGTATTACTAGTTAAAGGTGTAGCACTGCAGGCTGCTTCCCTCGCGTCGACGTCCACTTTCATTTTGAGTTGGCCATAGAACGGGCGGCGGGAGTCCTCTCTGTGCCGTGGGTAAATCGTGGGTGAGTTGTGGAAGAACACGCTTTTAACAGACTGTAGCTTCTAACTATGTTAAGAGATTTAAGTTGTATTACCCTGAATCCTGGCATATTATGTGGTGAATGCCAGCTCATGTCGTGAATTCTTACTAAAAGTGTTTTTTTTACCTAAAACAATTAATTTTAGTCCTATCACGATATAAATATAATATGTTGAAGTTGCGCGGTTAAGAAATTGAATTGAAACTTGTAATAATTGTATCATGAAATATGGCAGTTCTACGTAGCGTAGGTGACAATACTATATGGTATTATCGAGCTGGTTTGATGGAGCCAGGTCCTAAGTAGTGGAATTCTTTAGAGGTTAGGAGGTAAACTACTTGACTTAAAAATCATATAATATACGTACATATGTCATATAGCTCCAAGCTTATTCTATTGCACTTGATTTAGAAAGGCGTGTATTTTAACTATGTGTAAGAAAAACAAATTACTTTTAAGAATATGCTGTTATTTAGACAAATGACCCATGATTTTTCAGTTTAGATATCCTAAATATTTAATTAATGAAAGAAAATAAGACATCCCATAGTTATTAATTATTTTATATTCCTAAAATCATATCAATACAATAGTAGGTACCCACAGTGTTTCCATAAATTTTTAAAACATTTATATGAATGCATCCCGGAATCGAATGCAGGACTCCGGATGCACTTCCACCTTAGATATATTATGTATGGGTAACATGGTTTTTTTTTGTTCCAAAAGCACTGAACTCGCAATAATATATGCGTAATAGAATACCATGGCGGTTGTTCTATTCGTCATGGGAAAATAATTCTATTATTATTTACAAAAACAAAGAAAAATTAAAAACTAGTCGTATAAAATATTAGGTACTCACTGAGAACTAAAGTGGGGTCTAATTAAGCCACGCCTTTGGGGAAATTAGGTAATTTTAAGCCGCATATAGTATCCAAACGTTCCTTTTTTCACTTTTAAAAACAGTTCTTTTTTAAATATACTCGTATAATCTTGAATGTATTCAATTATACTGAATTACAAATGAAATATTAAAAATATTGCAATTAATATAAACTGCATGTGTCAAAATTTTCCTTTCTTAAAACCAACACTAAAAAAACACAAAACACCCAAAAACCAATAATCTTTGAAGTAATCGTAACTACAATAGAAAAGAATGGATATATCTATAGAATAGAATACAATATCGCATGAGTTTTGACAAGTCGCGTAGGTGAAAGTTTGTGATACGCGCGGCGGTCGGCCAACCACTAAGCATGAAGGCCGCTGGTCCGTCACCAGTAGGGTGACTACTATATTTTTTATTTAACGCTGATTTTATCTGTGTCAAATATTTTTTTAGCTTGACGCTGCATCCCGTAGAATAAGTAGTTAGTTAAGAAATTCGATTCTTCAATTTCCGCAAAATTTTTCAGATATCACATGTAGAGTGGAGGAACTTATTGCAGAGCTTTGCATTTGACGAACAGAAAATAAATTATACCCGGAGTGGAAGTCGAATCTACAACCGTCGCCTTTAAAGCCAGACGCTATACTGGTGCGCCACGACGGGTTTAATTGTTGATTAAAATGATAACTTAATAAAAAAACTTCGAAGTTGCCAAGGTAAATTGACAAAATGGCTAATGAATGAGCTTTAGATAGAAGGAATATGTTCTATTTGACTTTCATTCGTTCATTAGCTAAGTAATCTTTAGACTAATATGTGTGACTGTCCAACAACTGGTTACCAGACGACACTAAAGCATTTTTCGGTATGAAAATAGGTATAAGATTTTTCTTAAATGTTTGCTTTAATAGGGCTGAAGAATTGGAAGAACTTTCAAAAATTTTACAGGATGATCTGTGATCATGTTTATCCTGCCAAAATTACACGGCGGAGAACGCTGAAATTTGATATGTACTAGGACTAGTACAATTTCTTGGAGAGTGCAGCTAAGCACTAAGATAATTTCTCGTAATTTTCATGGAAAACTGGAAAAAACGAGATTTTATGTTTTATAGTTCACGAAAACGATGACACGCAACGGCTAGTAAATAAACGTTCGTTAAAAAAAACCCCTAAAAAGTTGTGCAATTTTTTTTTATCAGTATATCGTATTAAAGATAAAAAATATTGTTTGATCATCAAAATGATAATCAATAAGATTACTAGAACTATAAAAGCAAAGATAATAATAAATATAACAATATTATATTTTTAACAAAAAAAAACCGTCTCCAAATATTAAACAGTATATTCCGCGTAGTCCGAAGCGCGCGCATTATCCAAATGATATAATAATGAAAATTCGCGTTAATAGCCATATTGTTCGTTTATATTTATACATTTATTGTGGTTAATTGACGTGTTCAATTAAAATATTAATTATATTAATTGTAAAATTTCACGCGCCTCTTTCAGGTAGTAGGCAGAGGAGCTTGCTCCAAGTAGTAGGTAGGCCCTATATCACCAATAATAAGTACGTACTGTAATTCTCCACTTCCCGCCAATTTTAGATACCTTGGATGGTGGAATTTTATAGTTCAATATCTTTCAGGTGTGTCACGCTGATATTTTAATTACTTGTAATATCCATAATATTCTCTTTTTTAGCGTCACACTGTGCCTATTTCGCATATGGAACCTAGTGTCAAGATATTCTGTTCCCAATGGACGCTATATTCGAGATATTGCGTGCTGAGTGTCATAACATAAAGGGTGTGCTTGGTCTTGTTACCAAAGCGAAGAAAGTATAATTGCTATGAGTGGGAATCAAACCTACAACCGTTGCATTCGCCTCATGCCAACCATAATTTTATGATATTTATCGCCGTTTAATAAAACAACAATAATAGCTTTCACAATTACCATTTCCTATATCAATTAACATAAATAACCGAAATAAATTAAAATAAATTACATAAAAAAAGAAATGTTATATATTTAAATATAAAAAAAATCTCAAATAATTACCTCTCATACGTCTATACAAGCATAAGCGTGCACACATTTCATACTTGAGATACGAAAACATATGCGCATCGAGATGAAAAGTAGCTTTTAATTGATTTAAGTTGGTTTATTTGCAGTCGGGTTGAGTGAAGTATACGTACTTGAATTTTAAGCAGAAAAAATATTGCTCTCGTATATTTCAACGGTAAGTAACTTAAGTATTACCTATACTCAATTTACCCACAATAAAAGAGAATCTAGTGTTAGAACACTCCTTTCTCCAGTTTTTTAGTTTATTTACACTATACCGTAGTAGTAGCAGAGAAACGACTGTAGATGATAGTCACAGATTCTATGGATTGGACAGACTGGTGTACTTCGAAGGGGTGCTCAAATTCTAGTGATGGGCGCACGCACAGACGTGGAAATGGACGGTTGATTTGATACTGAAATTTATTTATGATTTTTTAAATTTTCTGAATTAGATATGTAAATCTAGTGATAGGTAATTCCTTAGGATTTTTATTTTTTTAGAGACATTGCGTTAGTAGGGGGGCTTGTCGTTGCGGCGTTGACACTTATAAATTTGAAGATTACATTACCTGATATTGGAGAATATATTATCGTTCCCTTCAGTCAGATTCATCGATTGTTTTTTTTATGGTGGTAACAATTGTATGTAACACTTGGTGAAATACAGATAGATTGTAGGGAAGCGAGTGTCTTAACACTAGGTTCCTGCTGCCTATCGCGCTATATGTGAGAAAGAGCGTGAAGCTGCCTTTTTAAAAAAAATATAATCAGGTTTAGATATGATTCGTCGTAAGTTTTGTTTTTCGATAAAACCTTCTATTGACTGCAATTGCTTCCCAAATCCAAAAAGAAAAACTAGAAAAGCTATAAAAGCGACTATACAACGCTTAGATTCCTTTGTTTCCTTTCCATTTCAGTTCAGATATCGACTGACGTCAATACTCATTATGGGTTGGGTATACCTAACGTGACAATTCTTTTGTCGACTGAAAACGGGACATCTTATTAAATTAGTTGTATAAAAAAAACGTACGAGTATTTTTTTTGGGTGCTTACGTTTTTTGTGTGTGCTTTTGTTTGTTTTTATGGTGGCTTTCGTGTTTTTAAACGTAATTGTGTTTTTTACATGTAGTACCTTATTGTATTTAATTTTCAGCTGTTTCCACTTAGTGTTTTCATATTTTATAGGAGTGGCAAGCAGCTGAAATATATAGCTCAAGTAGCAAAAAATTTGGGTGTCTTTGGAGACACCCGGACACACTAGCGACGAGACGGTCTCGTGCAAGATGGGACGTCTGGTCACATTAGGGTTACCGTATACCGCCCGGGTGGGCGCGACACGGGGCGCAGTAAACTTTTATTTATTAGACATTATTTCGGTCAGTTCTACTAAACTAGGTTGAAATGATAAATAATTTTCTACTCTAATTAATTTGTGTCGAGTCTTGTTTAGTTTTGGTACTGGTTGAAATGTTTTGGTAGTTAATTTAAATAATTAATACATAGTAGGAATACTTTTTTATAGAAAGTTAGGGTTTTAATTTCGTATTTAATGAATATGCTTTTTTTTATTCAATTACTTTGTAACTAATGCAATAGAGGAACACACATAAAATACATATCGTTTGTCAACATAAAAAACATAAAACATTGAAGTCCTAAATTTGAGAAATCTATACGAATATTAAATAGTATTAAACTGAAGAATATGTTTAATCCAAAGAGTTGATCTCAGGAACTATTGGATAGTCTTTTTATCGAGGACGGATATGTATGATTTGTCATAATGTGAACAAAATATCTTAGTACTAGTTTTCTAAGTTCCCTCTGGTAACCTTGCTTACATGCGGGAAAAGGCTGAGAAATTATAGGCTATATTGCATAATTTAATTGATTGACCGAAGTTCAGTCAGAGTTAGCTCCCGCACTTCTAATGTACCACGTGTCGTACACAACGAGATGATATTTATATTTGACCACGCGAACGAAGCCATAAGATAAAAGTTTTCCCACAATGTAAGCTTCAATTTCAAAAGGAAATCCTAGCTATAGTCTAGTCTGGGTTGGTGTGTTCTTCCGTGGTTTCCAAAAACGCATAATACTATATATGTTGTTCATTTAAGATGTGTAATAATGTCAGTGATCCTCCACTAACCTGTTATCAGTCTTAGCATTGCACCGAACTTTGTCTTGTTATAAGAACAACGAAATGAAAATAAATCATTCCTTCGAGTGGGAATCGAACCAACAACGTCAGACGCAGGACATCCTCAATATAAATAAGATAAAAATAACTAAATCAGCTTCACGCCGTACCCGCACACAGTAGGTACAGGTAGGCAGAGGCGAATTCTGGAGGCGTAGCATGTTGAGTAGCAAACAACGCTGCGCTTTGCCTGGACACCAGAACGAAGATATCGAAATATAAACGTAAATAAATATTTCACTTCCTCGAGCGGGGATCGAACCCAAAACCGTCGCGATACAGTCACACCCTTGTGCCGCTGCACCACGACGGTCTAAATAAGGTAAAATGTTAAAATAAAAAAAAAGGTTTAAATAACTCTAGGGAATACTTTTACATTTAAAAAACTTTCGTTTTCTAGGCAAAGTATAAGTTAGGTTTCGTTACCCAATACGCAGTGACTTTTTATATTGACGGAACTTCGAGAACTGTGTGGTGTTTTAGTAGGTTTCACGAATTAAAACAAATAAAAAAAAAGGTAAAAGGACAAATCTCAATAGAAAACTCCTAAGGTTTCAGTAAAAATAAAAAAATAGTAAATAAACAGTTGAAGTGAAAGAAAAATCAGGTTGCAAGTTCAAATTGAGGAACTTTTCATCGGAAAAGTTAGACACAAAATGAAACTATACAAAATCAAAAATATTAATCCATACCTATATTATAAATTCGAAAGTTACTCTGTCTGTCTGTCTGTTACGCAATCAGGGCCAAGCCGCTAATTTAATTGTGATAAAATACTCATATAGAGCTACTTGAGGATCTCGGGATGAACATAGGATACTTTTATTTCTCATATTTGTAATACTTTCGATATATACCAATATATTAAAATATTTATTAATTTGACATACAATTTATTCCGCCATGTTAATAACAACCGTCGTTGCTAAGCGACGATTTGCAAAGTTTGTTGTTAGAAAACGTCCCCCAAAATGAGCTTGCTTAAAGCATCTCTCTATTGAAAACTGTAAATAATGTCATAAATATATTTAATAAATATTTTTGTTGTTCAAGCGGGCGTAGCCGCGTTCGGGTCCACTAGTAATATATATAAATCGAACATCTGTCGAAGGACCGATGGTCGTTGGAGCAGACGAGTCCTTGAGTGGAGACCGCGGATCGGCAAGCGTAGCGTAGGGCGCCCTCGATGGACCGACCACCTGAAGAAGGTTGCTGGCTTCGACTGGATGCGGAAGGCGGAAGGATCGGAAGCTTTGGCGCACCCTGGGAAATGCCCATATCCAGCAGTGGACCCGAAAAGGCTGATTTGATTGATATAAATATATAAATATTAATAGTAAATATTACTAGTATGTATAAACATATTTTTTGCGATAGTCAGCAAGAACATATTGTTTAGACACTTCATTCCATAATATATTGCCTGCGGCCGGCTCGTATTTATAAACCACTCTCAAGTCTGAGATCGATCTTGAGATGCCGTTTTCATTCATAAGTCACATATCTATGAATGAACCCACATATTTAGTATTTCCATTTGACTACGCGGGCGAAGTCGAAAGTGAAAGCTAATTCACTAATATATGTATTGTTTATATACATACGTGAGTACCTTGAAATTACAAAACAAATTATAAGCAACGTTAATCATTGAAGGAACGTAAAAATCGATTTGACCTGAAATTACAACACGCTCTGCTCATTATGCTCTTAGTCATAGCATTATATATTTTAGGTATATAAGAACTAGAGACCAATACTAAATTAACTTTATATTCTAGATGATTTAATTTATTTCAAGTATTTAATTTATTCCGTCGTGGTGCAGTGGCTAAGGCGTGACAGCGAGCGGGAATCAAACCCAAAACCTGTCACGTTTACAGTCACACTTGGTGCCCCTACACCATGACTAGGTAGGTCGTCATTTTTCTATTACAAAAGCTAAATTACATATTCTTAAATTCAATTTTATATCGTACAACAATATTGTATTCGTTGTCAGCAAAAATAATATCGATCTAAAACGTCTACAGTCTACACTATAGAGATTTCTTATGACGATGTCAATTTATAAGTCGCCACTTGGAAAACTGTGTCTTTTGAGAGAACTGATTTCGCAAAGAAGCGACAAGTCTGAAGATATTGTGTTCCTTCAATATTACGAGACTCAAGAAATAAGAATATTACACAAGATTGTGGGTTCGACTTTCACGGGGGAATGAAATATTTAATATCTTCATTTTCCTCGCTCCGGTAACGAGGCACTGGTAACGCCTCCAGAACTCCAGTGGAAAAAAGTGGAAAACGGAAGTGTCTGAATGCGAAAAAAGAGTCTTAACATTAGGTTCTCAGGTTCCTTCAGCTAGCCTACTATGTGCGGAATACAGGGTGAAGTTAAAAAATAGTTTTATGACACACTAGCTTTTACTTACTGCTGCTAACGTGGTCAAATAGAAATAACTACTTGTGTTGCTTGACATACGATATGTGCCCGAGGTGCGTCTGACCGCAGCATAATGGATTACATCGAAAAGATTAACTTGACGTACTTAAAGCCTATAAGCCAACGATAAGTGGACCATCCGACATAAGCATTATTTTACAATTTGAATTGGTTCCTGAGATCAGGGCGAACAACCTACTAACTCATTAGCTTTATTAAAATTTTAATTAGGCATTATTACATCCAATATACTTCCGAGCAGGAATTGAACCCGTAACGCGTGTTAATTATACTTGCCGTCTTTTAAAACTTACAGGTGATTCAAATATCGATCGATCCACATCACATCTAGCATTCTACATACACTGTACACCTTCCTATTTTACAGTAAAAAAATCAAATCAGTTTTACGCTGTATACCATACACAGAAGGGTAGACAGAGAACCGGTTGTTAAGAAACTCTGTTCCCAATTTTCCACCGAATTCTGGAGGTATTGCGTGTAGAGTGGCGGAACTCGACGCCGCGCTTAGCCTTCGACAATAGAACGAAGAAAAGAAAATACAAATTTGAACAAATATTCCAATTCCTCGAGTGAGGATCGAACCTACAACCAGTCGCGTTTACAGTCACACACTTGTGTCCCTGCGCCGCGACTGACCTCTACAGTGAAACTAAATATTTCAAAACAAAAACCCCAGCGAAGTAAAAAAGTCTCTTGAAATAATTATATAGCTGAAAACGTTCTGTAGAGCAGTGATTATATTACTGTTGAAAAAACGTGCCCAGTTTTTATCGTTGCATTCTCTATGCATAAAATATTCGCGAGCACGTCCGGCTAGTCTCGAGGACTATAGAGACTAGAGTTAGTTTTGTGGCCTAAATATTTTGAATTAGATAAGTGGCTTTTGGATTTTTTATTCCGCATTCAGCTGAGAGAGGCAGGCGGAGAACTCGGTTGACCTTCGAGAACGCGATATCAATAGGAAGGTCATGTGAAAAGCATGAGGACCCCGGGTCGATGACAGTGGTCCATCAATCATCAAGTCTCAAGGTCGCACTTTGATTCATCAGAGCGGAGTTATGAACAGTATATGGGTAATGAGTTCTTTAATTGACGACGGATGTGAGTTAGATTCCCACTGGGGGTAACGAAATATTGAATATTTTTATTTCCTTCCTCTGGTAACGAGGCAAAGCGCGGTGTTGAGTTTCACCACTCTATGCCACAAGATCTCTGTGGCTAACTGAAGTGTTTTAACGGGAAACGGAGTGTCTTAAGCCTAAGTTCCAAGATATGCGTTGGAGAACAAAACATGCCTAACAAATCGGAATATCACCTAAGCTACCACAAGTAAATGACGTCTGAGGAGGAATATTCATGGAAAATACAACTTGAAGTTGCAATGATTCATTTAATTACGTTTATAGAATAATAATATTTTTTTCTACAACTGTGTATATTCAATATTGTCTATAATATATCCCGTGATATTGATAATAATATTGTCTGTCACTTAGTAACGAAAGAGATTTATATATATATATATATATATATAAATCTCTTTCGTAAATATATATATATATATATATATATATATGGAATTAATCTAAGACCAGACTAAAAACTAAATAAGTCAAATTCCAAGTCCAAAAGTCTTCATAAATGATTCAATACACTCGTGTCAAAAAGGTTATTTTAGAAACGTCTTGAACGAATATTCTTGAGTGCTCCCGATATAATACCATTGCTTTTAGAGGGTTTCTTGTTCCTTATTCGAAACTACTTGATGTCTATATTGGGTGTAGATACTATATTTTATAAATGTACACATATTAAGTATATATATAGTGTCTCTAGTGTCTCCGTTCGTCGTTTTGCCTGACTACATCGGAGGAATATAATTAAATTAGAAAGTAATTTTATAGTTAGCCGCTTACGGCTGCCCTAAAATCCCGTGTATTATCGCTATCCCTACTATTATTAACACTTATTTTTGTTATTCTGTCCTAACTTTATTAGCTTCTCGCTGCAAACACATTCAAGGTAGGCAGAGGGAACCTGGGAACATAGTGTTAAGACTTTTCGCTGAATTCTAGAAACATGGCGGAATGTCCATCTGCCTGTATTGATATATGCGGAATACATTGGAACCCTAAAAGAAAAATCGAAATATTCACCGCTTACAAGTGTCAAAAGTATTATTACTTCTATTCTTAATCAAATTCAAGACAGAATAGGTTTTGGTCGATTTCATGTCAATTTCACAGGTTTCTTAAGTACAAATAATTCATGTGTCATTTTTATGACGTTCCGAAATGGCATATGTTAGACGAGTAAAATCAAAATTTAAATGCAGTGATATATAAAAGCGTAAATACACAAAAAAGAAAATCACACACAAACCTCACGCAATTTAAAAACTTTTCTAAGTAACTTTCTTTTCAAAAATGAGTAACTTAAAAAATCAAAGTAAGATTTTAAAAAACACTTAAAAGAAGTACTTTATAATAGTAGTTAATATATCGTTTACACAATTCATATGTATAATACGGTCAACGAGCTGTGGCCGCTCTGAAGATAAGCTTTCGGAACTTTTGCGTATTATTCACTAGGGAGAAAATAATGAAAAATAAGAAAAATCCTAAAATCATATCAACTAACACATCAACTAACCTCACACCGGCCACGGCCCGACGACCGCACTACACCTACATATAAAAAAACGCAATACAAAAGTTTCAATGAATGTGAAATGTTTCAAAGGCATTACCTTTAATTACTGTAAAATGCGATGCACACGTCACGGTTACCGCTGGCTCGAACATTAACTGGAACAAAATACATATAAATATTTTATTTTGCATTTGTACATAGTTATTTATATTATATTTACTAATATTAAAGAGCTGAACAGTTTATTTGGTTGATCGCGCTAATCTCCGAAACTGATGGTTGAAATTAAAAAAAAATTGTGTTAGATAGACTATCCAATACTATTTTCTGAAGGAGGCCATAATAGGCTATGTTAAATAATGTTGCTACCCTACTGTGTGCGGGATACAGCGTGAACCATTTTTTTTACATAATTTTTTTTACATAATGTTTGTAATTGTTTAAAGCATTTTTTTTGGGTGTACAATAAAGAGTTTATTATTATTATTATGTTAATAGTTCGATGTAGCCCACGATACCTGCGATTTGGTGCGCGATAGTCGCAAGTTCAAATTCAATTCTATTTAGGCGTTTATTTGTATTTATGTCAAAATTCTACAAGCAATGTCTCGTATTCGGAGAGGGAGCGGGAACTCATGGAAGAATATCATGCGTTGAGTTCCGCCATTCAACAAATAATGTCTTGATAATTGGACGGAAATATGAGAACGTAGAGTCTTAATCTTAAGAGGTTCTTTCTGCTTACTCTGTAACATGCGCGACGAAGTATGCTAATATGTTTGAGACATTACATGTATCAGGCGACGGAACACAACACTGGACGTTTTTAAATCGAATCGGCAAAGTAAAAAGTATCGAAGTCGATCTCGAGTCCAATCGATATAGGATGTACACATTAGATCATTCACCTACAGCCAACGCGGTAAGAAAAAAAATAACAAAAACAATAAAATTTTTAGACATTTCATTTTAAGACCTTCAAACACAAATATTAGGCACTAAAGCGACATTTTTTAACGTCAAACATCCCGTCTACGGTGAGTAAAGACCGTCATCTGTGCCATTCATAATGCCTATTCATGGAGCTAAACCACGGGTATTTGCTATGGATAAGAGACAATTACGATATAATTACGCTTTAGAACTTTTTTTTTTTAAAAAGTAAAGTTTTAATTTTTAACAAAATATTAATATTAAACCGCTACAGGTACTACGCGTAACGTACCGCACTTCTACCGTAGGCAGAGAGAATCTAGTGTTATGACACTCCGTTTTATACTTCCCACCCAATTTTCCAGACATTGTGTGTTGACTCAACTGGGAATCAACTTACGACTAGAAAAAAAAACTTACTTGACTACCAACATCAAAAATAAAATAAAACCGATAGAAAAACACTTCAATTAAAAAAATAAATAAGCTAGAGCTAAGGCTAGAGGCCGGCTGACTATAAACCAATGTGTCTTTGGAGCCGAGGACACACCATGTGGGTAGAGTGAGTCACTCGCTAACTAGTTTTCTTATATACGGTACAAAATGTTCGTACTTAATAAATATATGAACTAGATTGCCTTGAGGTTTAATTGAACATATTATATTTTAAAAAAGCAGCTTCACGCTTTATCCCTTAGTAGAGTAAGCAGAAGGAACCTACCGTTAAGGTTCAAAACACTCCCGTTCCTACTTTCTGCTCAGTTATAGAAGAGACATAGAAGTTTAAGTGATTGAACCCAACATTGACTTTGACAAAAGAATTTGATGAATAGTAATAAAGATATATGATGCTAGGAGGAAGCCTGGGTGGACCTTCCAGAACACTGTGTCAGTGATACTGGAGGAAGGCCACGTTAAAAGCATGAGGACACCCAGTAGACGAGGTAAAAGGTGTATGTAGGGATCGTAGCGTTCTCTATTCTCTCTGACTGGGAACCTAGGTAGAGATAATGTGTTAACCTCTAAACAAGAGTAAGCCATAATCATTTTAACTCTTATTAATAATAAAAAGAACCCCCGTGTATGATTTGAACCCTCAAACACCTCCAACTAGTGATCCTAATATCACCTTTTCTCAAGTAAACGCCTAATATATGTACTACACATTTAAAGTGACCTTCAATAGTACCACGCTACATTAAGCATTAAATATTTTATTAAAACTGCTTTTGTTGACCAACTGTATACCTTGTATACAAGTTGGACGGACATGGATAGAGAGACGAAGGTCACAAGGTAAACTAAATGTGCAATACAAGACAATTTTCAAGTTTTATATATATTTTTTAGTCTGGGAACCTAGTGTTAAGACACTCCGGTCTCATTAAGACACTTCCGTTCCCCACTTTCCGCCAAATTCTGGAGGCATTGGCGAGTTGAGTGGCGTGTGTAACTCAATGTGAGACTCAATGTGAGACAGGTTGTGAGTTCGATTGCCTTTCGAGGAAATTAAATATTTAAGATGTAAAACATATATTTTTATATTGCAGAGAAGATAGAAGACGCGCTCAGTTCGTTTAGATACGTTGGGAGGATAACTGATAATATTTCATTTCTTTGCTCTGGTTGGCTGGGGCAAAGGCTGAAAAATATATAGATGTAAAAAAAACATGTACATAAATATAGCTAGATAAATATTAATGCAAGTATAAAGTATAACATAGCTGAGATTGAATTGTAGAGCGCGAAATCTAGTCCACGCTATTATTATGTCGAAAGCAAATACTGTCCGTCCGTTACATTTAAAAGGCAAATTGTCGAACTAATTTTACTCGAAGCCTTTTACATTTAAGTTATATTTCAGAGGCAAACAAATTTTTAGATGTGGTTTTTTTATAAACGTATAAAAATTGACCCTCGAGCTAAAATGCAATTGTGAAATCTGAAATTTTAGCAATAATTTTTGTATTTATTCAATACAAATGATTGCGATTAAAATAATACTTTTGGTTTTTATATATTACAAATTAATTAATAATAAATTAAATAAAGTATCAAAATTATTACTGGGGCAGACAGAGTCCGACCAGCAATGTCTTGAATTTGGACGAAAAGAGAATAATTAAGTGTTCGACATTAGTCTATACCTATTTGCATAGCGGGATAAAGCGTGAAGCCCAAAAGAAACAAACACTAAAGACGTAAAACACTCCCATACAAAAACCAGACAAATCTGAATTTCAAACGACAATTGAATTAAAATTCCACCTCAATTTCAACTGCAGGGGAGCCGTTCTGAGTCTTATGTCACTACGATGATGCATACTGTGAATGTATTACACGAACAAAACGGGTTATCCGACACCGATTATGCACTGAGTCATAGTCAACGGTAGGTATTTTGTTGACGTGGCTTTATAGGCGACAGTTGTGGGGTCGATTCCCAGTCGGATTATTTTCATTTCGCCCTGGTGACTAGTTAATTACGCGGCGTTGAGCTTCGTGAATACACACGCGAAATTTGAACGGAAAACGGAATGTCTTAACACTAAGTTACAGCGAGAAACTTAAAAATAACAAAGAAATACTTTTATTATCGAAATGCACATGCCTTTGTAGTTTGTAAACAGATATTTACTGTGATAAAGAGAACTAACAGACGTCATGGTGACGCAGTTACTGCACTCATTCAGAATGTCAAAGAATGACTATGCGCGATGTTTGTGGGTTCGATGCCAACTTCGGGTATATATTTATATTTTAATGATATTCTTCAGATAACAGTTATAGCTATTTGTAAGGAATGAAGAATAGTAACGATAATGCCGCACTTATTAGGACAAGCAATAGCTCAAAACAGCTCAGAAAATCAGTAACGGAGTCAATATCATTCCTGTCTGCTGAGGTAAGCTCATTACGAAAGATGAGTAGAAATAAAAATTATTTGCCAAAATACATTAAAATTAAAAATTAAAAAAAAATACGCAAGCACAATTAATGGAGATTCAAGATTCTTCATTTCATGAACACTTTATATGTACATGGGTACATTACGTGTTGACTACCAATCTCTTTCACGTTCTCTATAATATAACAGGACATTATAAAGCAATCTATAACCGCTAACTGGCACGCTCGAAGTTACAAGTAAAAAAAATAACCATACTGATATTCCGTGTTAAAATAGTGGAATCTAGCGTTCCTTAATCAACCTAATTTGGTTAACCTGATATAAAAATATTTCAAATATAAACATCTCAATTCTCAACACAGAAATGACCTAGTGTTAAGTTTTTTTTCCATTAAGACGCTCCGTTCTCACTATCCGCCGAATTCTCGAGGCAGTGTTGTGAGTGGCGGGGTTTAACACCGCACTTAGCCACGTTACCAGATCGAGGAAACGAAAATATAGGTAATTCATTCTCCCCACTGGGAATCAAACCCACAGCTATCGCTTTTACAGCACTCGCCACTGCGTCACGAGAGGTCCTATATAGCATCTTCACTATATTATTACTTATATTATACATATGTTATTATTATATATAGAAGACATTTAGGTAACACCGTCTACACCAGGCTTCTTCATTCAAATAGGATTTCTCATAAGAGATTGCGTATGCTTCTATTTTAAGTAAGTTCTTATGTTTAATGTAAGTCATTTAATATATTAGAATGTCGGCTAATTAGTTTATTTCTTTACTATGTCTGTTACAAGTAAAGTTTATAATTAAGAATTTTTTTTTTATACAAACTGATATTTTTCAGCTTCATATTTTATCCTGTATTTTACAGGTGTTTGAGTTCGATCCTATTCGGAGGAATTATCTATGTGTTTTTTTACAAGGAATATCGCGAAAATCGGGCGGCGAGTGGAGAACGAAATCATTTCACTAAGATCCCCCCGCCAATCCTGCTATACATTGGATAATGAATAAAATAATGCGGGAAGCTTGTAGAAGCATAGTAAAATATAAAATAATTATATTTTACTATGCTTTTAAAACAAATTGTTTTTAAATGACAACACTATAGAATCTTTCAAATAAATGTACGCTACATAAAAATCGCATTATTATGAAATAATTACATTCGCAGTGCGATAAGACATGTACATGCATAATATTTTCCGTTTATCAGTACTTATATGTATAAAATAAATATAAACAAATAATAATATTCCATTCCACAGCAGTTATGTTTTGATCTAAGTCTAAATCAAGCTATAAAATTAGTGAAATTTGACATATTTATAAAATATATAAATAAAAAGTAATAAACGACTTCTATATTTAATGCAGTCCAAAATGATAAAATTTGAGCAAAATCCGTATTTACCAAACTAGGCTGAAAATAATATTAGAAAGCTGAACAGTTGGTTTAGCTGAACACGCTGATCTCAGGAACTATTAGTTCGAATTGGAAAATACTTTTCGCTTTGGATAGTCCATTTATCGGGCAAGGATAGCCTTCAGAATAGGCAATAGAATAGGAATAGTTTCAAGATAAACGGAAGTGCAATTAAAATTACTTTAGGCTTTTAGAATGTGTCATGTACATACAACACGTAGACCCTTCGACGGTGTGGGCGAAGCTGCAGGTAAATGCTGATAGTATACAAAAATTCTCTCAAAAAGGATATGAACTGCCATCCCTCACGTCCACTAAAACATATCTAAGCTTAATTTTAATAGTAAAACAACATAATGCCTTAATTATCACCAAGTTACCGCCACATCTCGATTAGTTATAGAGATCGCAGTCGACCGGAGGACGTCGACCCGCATGCCGTCTCGCTCGCACACACCCACCGAACCCATCTACCGTCCCCTTCTAACCAATTAATTTTTCGCAGCTTTTTCTTTGATACGTATTTCCGCACGCCTGATTCTGCTATTCGTTGGTGAACACGCAACAATTTCTTTATATGAATAACGACGTTATATTACCGTATAGCTATTTCTGTTACGCGGCGTTTAGTTCCGTAACTCCGAACGCAATGTCTCGAAATTGGCAGTTTTAACACCAGGTGAAGCTGTTTAGCTGTTCGTCGTCTCTAGAACCGTATCATAATTGGTGATAATTTAGTGGTAAACAACTACATTATACAGCTGTACTACTATTTATATATATTACACGGCGTCCAATTCCGCAACTCAACACGCAATGTCCCTAAATTGAATGGACAACGGAGAAAGGACACTAGACTAACACTAGAAGAAGTTATTTCGCTACGCATATTAAGTTTGGCAACCTAGCACTGTCTCTAAATGGGTGATAAGTGGATAATATACTGATAATATGTAACTTGATTGTTTATCTAAGCAATAAATAGGGGAAGATGTTTTAAGATAAATATTAGTAAAGAAAAGGCTAAAGGCCAAAACAAAATACATATAAATAAAGTGTTTCTTTATCAATTGGCCTCCTGTTTCTTAATTTATTTATCTTATGAGATATATTTGTCACACTACATACCTAGTTGTTATTACAACTGTTATTATGAAATAAAAACTAAAACTTTCCTATACTCTTACAAGTTAAAATTTGTGAAGTTATAAAATAAGACAGATGGACAGAATTTAGAGTAAAATACATATCATTATTACTATATATTTTTTCGAAAAAAGATCTTTATATTAACATGATTTTTTTTATGAGACATTTTATTTACTACCCAATCCGGACTATATTATCCGAACATTAAAAAAACTTAGCACCCTCAACTCTTTAATACTGATGAATTAGGGAGTTTAGTAGTAGTAGCAATATTTTCTTTTTAGATTCATAATGTATGCCACACAGAGCAGGGAGACACAGAGAACTTGGAAACATAATCAAAACAAGTCCATTCCCATCCCATAAAGACACTTCCATACTCCACCTTCTGCCGAATTGTCTAGGCATTAAAAACATATGAGTACTTATAAAAAAACAGATAACGACTATATAAATTAATTAACTTCATACATCTATATCTGTTCTAAATAACAACAAATGTTAATAACATTAGTTAGCCGACATTTACATACATGTTTTAATTCGCTTCATGCTATATCCCGCAAGTAGCAGGGTGGAGAAAGGTAAAATAGTGGTGACACTCTGATCCCTACATACTGTACAATATCGAGACAATGTGTACTGAGTGACAAAACTCAATGCCAAGATTTGATGTTGTTACCAGAGCAGGAAATCATTACAGTGAAAAAAACTAGCTTGAGAATATATAACTTTGGCTATAAATTGTTAAATTACAATATTGCATGCTAAGGAGATACTTAATGGAGCTTATGTATTACACTATTTTTCTAGCTTCACACCACATCTTGGATACACACTGGGAACTGAGAAAATCTTGTGTTTAGACACTCTGCCAATTTTCTACACATTGGTTGTTCAATGTAAGAACTTAATGTGGCACTTTGTCTTTTTACACAGAAAGGCAATGAAAATAGTTCTTTCTTAAGCTAATGGTGTCATAGTCACTTTACGGCAAAACAAATAAAGCAACGTTCATTTTTGTAAATATTTGGAAAATTACATCCTGTTTTAATAATTATTCCTGTAACTTTCAGACAAGTATTATAATCCAGTGTTAGAAAACGGAAGCGGTTAACGTTTTTTAAAATAAACATGAGAAAAGCACATACCATCTATATGTTTCCAACATACTTGGATAGAGGTTCCACATAATTACAATAAGTGACATGTATCACTCAATAACAACACTACACACTAGATACCTTCCAAACAGGGCTTCAACCTACAAGCAATTGTATCCGTTTGACACAATTCCACTGCTTTTATTGTCTTTTTCACCTAAATCTACACATATTTACATGCATACGCTAACACCAGATAATATTTATTTGACATTTGTTATATTATAAAATTAATTATGCAAGAACATCAAAAATGTTGTTAATAGGTAGTTGTTAATAGGTATACTTAAATGCAGTGTGCATGTACTGAGTGGAGTGACAGGAAAAAATTCAATTACAATTTTTTTAATTTACACATTGTTAATTTTTAGTTTAATATATTTAGCCAATTAGAAAATGTAAAAAACAAATATATGTTTTCACCATTTTTACGAGTTATCGAAGCAATTAATTAAAAAAAAAAAATAACAACATTCATAACAGGTATATACGAATATTTCTGGTGGGTTCACTAAAAATATTAGTAAAAATATACAAAATGACTGCGAGAACGCAAAAAAATTAAGTATTTTTTATTGTTTGTTTTGTAGAACATAACGTTACAATAAATATAAGCGTCGGAATTTCTATTTAGTACTGTTACTTTCTCAACAAAGTTCATATTGGAATATTATAAGATTGGCCAATAGAAAAAAATTAGAAAGAAAGAATTTTAATAAGCTTACTTACATTTAGTTCCTTAGGCACACAAGGGCAAGAAATATTTGTTTTCGTACAATTATAATAACATAAATAATGAAAATCGGAACCGCCCAGCTGGCAGATTTGTGAACACAAGTCACAGCCAGAAAACAGGCACAGATTATACAATGACAATTCGTAAAGTGCATTTTCGTTTAGAAATATAATTTGGATATAAAATATATTTTGATTGTAAAAGTTTTATTTAGAATATATAAAATTTACTGTGTTCTTGAATATTTTATATTGATTTGTAAATGAAAAGATAAATTAAATTAAGTATTCACTTATTAAGCAAATCGACTAACTTTAAAGCGGCATCTAGTGAAGCAAAGTCTTCCTTTACATATTTGTTAAGTATTAGACATCATGTGAGTAGTAATCTCTTTCACAGGTAGCGCTAGCAGTATCATTTTTTAACGTTTTCAAAATCTAGCGAATATACTAAGTAATATAATTTAATAGTAAAATAAATTTTATTTTATTGTTTTTTTACTTTTAAAGTAATTTTCTTAATTAGTATTTAAAGATGTAAACTACACAAAGACTAGAAGTATAATATATACCACATACATTTAATGTTAAAATGAAGACGAAGATCTAATATTCTTGCGTACTATAATTTCAATGGGAATGAAAAATTAAATTATATTTATATAAGAAAATACATTTTTTATTAAATATTTCATTTTATTTATTCTAGGTACAACAATGTCATGTCACCAATAGTGATTGGACAGAATAGCATTAGTCGGTGGAGTTATAAACGACAAATATTTAGCAATCAAAATTCGTGTATTTTTAAACTATAGTAATTAGAGTACGTTGAAGCTTTGTATTGTAACATTTAACAAGCAATGGTTTGGATGTTCTTTTTATTTTAAAATATTTTTAATATCACGCTGTATACCACACATAACAGGGTAGGCAGAGGGAACTTGGGAATCTACTGTAATAACACTTCCGTTCCCGACTTTCTGCTAAATTCTGGAGGTATTGAGTTTCGGAACTCAAAGTTTTGTTATCATAAATTATATTTTAAAGACGCAGGCAGCACGTCAGTCGTGCTCTGTCAGCGTGGCTGAGGGGAACAAGCGTGCGATTTTAAACGGGGGACTGTAGGTTGTGGGTTCTATTCCCACTTGAGGAAATTAAATATTTAACATTTTCATTTCTTTCCTCTGGCAAACGAGACAAAGTTAAGTTCCACCACTCAACAGGCACTGCCTCCAGAACTCGGCGGATAGGGGGAACGGAAGTGGGATAATAGGAAAGGAGTATTTTAACTTGGTTAAATTAGATTAGGTTAGGTTAAGCTAATCTATATATATAAAAGGACTTGTCCTCACCGCTGTGCGTAGAAATGTGAAATTCGGACAGATGTTTACATTCGTAATCTGGACATCCACTAAGGGATTTTGAAAAATATTAACCCTAAAGGGCTGAAATAGGGGTTGAAAAATTGTATGGAAAAATCTTTAAATCGCCACCGATTTTTATAAAATTTGAAATTTAGACTCTTAAAAATATTTCATTGAATATATGTTTCGTGGTTCATTTTAATTCATCCCCTGGGGGTGCAAATAAGGGGTTGAAAGTTAACATGGAAAAATCTTTAAATCGTCACCGATTTTTATAAAAATCGAAACTTAGACTCTTAACAATATTTCATTGAACACATGTTTCGAGGTTTATCTTAATTCATCCCCTAATAAGCCGTAAATAAGCAGGTGAATCTGCGCGCGTCCGCTAGTATATCAATAAATGCGCAAAATTGATTAAAAAAAATATTTTAAAAACTGTAAATATTTAATATTATATTATTACAACTTATTTATTAACAGCACTACAATTTAGTTATTTCAATACAATTATAATTATAATTATTTTATAAACAAAGGACAATCGTGCATTGAAATTCGAAGCATGTCAACCTCAAAAGCGTATTTTGAAATGAATTAAATTACTATTTACTGTTTATTTATGAAATATTACGTATTTTCTTTTATATAATACGGTCATATTTAGCAAAATTATAGGTTCTAACATGGATAGCAGAAATTAGTTATAGCTTCAAAGACAATACGCAGCGTTGGTTCCGCCACTCAATATACAATATCTCAAACTCAGGCAAGAAGTGGAGAATAGTGTTTTAACACTTAGTTTATTCTGGTTGTCCTATTCTGCAGGATACAGCTTAAAGCTAAAGGAAAAAAGATAATAGGCTAATAGCTATTATAAATTATGGCTTATATTAAATAAAGAATACGCGATTTATTAAAAAAAAATTTTTTTTAATGGTTTTTTTAAAAATTTAATTTTAATCTATAAAAGGGTTATATCTATAAACTTAAGGACAAAGTGACGTGAAATAAAAGAAATGCATGAATCGAAAATTCTTGTTCCGTAAAAGTATCAACTGTCTATTAATATAGATTCTTATTAAAACCTTTTGGCTAGAACTATATAGGGTAATTATCCGAAGAAATCGAACCCACACCCGACATCACTCTATGCAAATTTCAATTCAAATTTTTCCCACCCCACCGCATTTAGGGGATGAACAAGTCAATTTAAGATAAGTGCCATTAATTTTGTCAAGTTGACGCCAATTCCCCCCCTAAAACCGACCGACGCGACGACCGATAGTCGGCGGCGGCAACTTAATTACATAGCGCCAGTTAGTTAGTTTATGAACATGTAAATTAATTAAGCTTTATCTCCGGTCAAGACGGCCAAAGTTGTATACTTGTGATTATTTAAACTACTTTGATATCTGTTGATGGTCTTCGAGTTTTGATTTGTCTGTCAATTAGTGGTCTTGTGTTGCTTGCGATGCTAGTGGGCTTGATTCCAATTTGGTGTGCTGGGTTCTGCCACTCAATTCACAGCGTCTTGAGCTCTGGTGGAAAACGGAGACTGGAATGTTTACGCTAGGTTCTCTCTGCCCACCCTTTGTATGCGGGACACAGGTTGGAGCATAAAATATATATTAGGCGTAGTTAAATAATCCGTAGTGTTAGTTTTATCATACTCGAAATGGGTGGTGAGTGAAGAAAATAACTATTTTCATTTTCTATGGTAACGAGACAAAGCCCTGCTTTCTTTAGTGCCGTTCAAAAAATACGGTGTGACCGGAAGGAAGTATCTTAACATTAGGTTTCCTCCACTTACCCTACAAGCTTAATACTGCGTCAAATTTACATGACGTAAGGATTATCTTTAAAACAATTTATTTTATATTTCCTATAATTTTTTATTTTTAGTTTCACTTTGTGATAATTCGCACATAGCAATGTGTGCACATCGCGTGAAGCTGAAACGGTAGGCAGAGGGAAGCTGGGAACCAAGTATTAAGACACCTAGTTCCCATTACAATACTTTCATTCCGCACTTTCTGCCGATTTCTTGAAGCATTGTGTGTTCAGTGGCTAAACGTGGTTTAAGTCTGGTGAACAATATTAAATATTTCATTCTCCCGAATGGAAATCGAACCTATAAACGTCGCATTTCCAGCCACACGGTTGTGCCCCCGCACCCGCGACGGTCGTTCAGTCTTTCTAAATACCCCAGCTATACTCGTATTTCAACGGACATTCACTGCAATAAATATTTTAAAAGTTTCCAACGTTAATGGTTAAATATTTTTAACGAGCCATTTACTTTTAAAAGAAGAAAGCAGCACTGAGCTTGATCTTACCGTAACGAGGTCTTATTCTAGCTGCGTTATTATTTTATTAAGTTTTTATGCTGTGTAGGTAAAACGCTGAGATGTGCTTGTGGTTTTATATTTTTTTTTTTCTTTTAATTATTTCTTATTTTTTACCGACAGTGCGACGTGATGAAGGTGGAGAAGGTGATGCTGAGCTTGTTTTTCTCTTCGTAGTTTTAGCAATCAAGTTTTTTTGGTTTCTTATAATTGTTTTATTTAAGGCATTTTTCTTTTTTTTTTTAATTTTTATATCAAATACCGGTCAAGTGCGAGTCGAACTCTCCACTGAAGGTGCCTTAACAATTTCAGGACTATAGGTTATCGGAAAGTACAACTTATAAAGCGGCGTAAGCACTTTTTTTGTATGTAATGAACTACTAATATAAGTTTGTAATATTGTTTTTCTTTGAAATATTTATTTAATTAATATTAATTTATTAAATTAATATTTATTAAATTAATATTTATTAAATTAATATTTATTTAATTTAATAATTTTCACTCTTGTTATTTTCCTTAATGCAGTTTAAGTAGTCATTTAGGTCCACGAGAAATATCTCACAAAATGCACTAAAAACGATGCATAGATGCTTGTACCTTTTGTGCTTAAGGATTAACTTTCTCTGTGTTTAAAGGGACCGTAGATCTTATTATTTGGTATCAATTTCAGCTTGATAGATTAACTAAATGGAAAATGGATAGATAGACGGAGAACGAAAAGATTCTATAAGGGATCCGTTTTTACCTTTTGACATACGAAATCCTAAAACTGCATCGCGGAAATATATGTACGATTCATACTTTATTTGTTGTATCAATAATATAAAGACAAGGTTTATGTCAATCATTAAAGTGTCATAAATATGTAATTTATTTTTATAGGTACAGAGACGGTGTGAAAACATCGAAAACGCGTAACGACCAAGCCGAAGCCACTAGCAAAGCCTAGTACTAAAATAAGAGCCATAAAATAAACTATGCCGCAAATATTAAATAATATCTTAAATTTTTTACACCCCAACCCAGATTGCCAACGAAAAATAAAAATAAACAATCAAAAACCCCAGCAACGCTTCACGAAATCTCCTAAATAATTAAAGTTTAATTTAAATTCACTGTAATACGCTAACCGTTGAATATTATAGTGGGAGATTTGTACCAAAAATGGTTTTAATATCCAGAACTGAAAAGCTAAGGCCAGGTCATCAGGGTGTTAGGATACAGTCGACTGGGCTTGGTTTATCAGCAAAGCGTTAAATTTTGATTTATATTCACTCGGCGATTCCGCTTGCGACTGCCAACGTCGCAATTACTATACATTTTTGTACAAACACAGATTTTATTGGAGGTTCGGACTGTGTTTTGTGGGTGAACTTGATCAACTCGTTTTTTAAAAAAACGTTTAGATAATTTGATCGTAGCGGAATTTGAACCTGTGCTTTTAGTCTCAGAACGGCTCTCGGTATTCCCCTTACCATTTTCGAATGCAGGAAGTTGCGGGATTAGGGTAGACGGATCCGTGGGATTTGCAGGAAGCACATGAACTCTCGCAAATGCAGCAAACGCTAATAAAAAAGTTTTGGAATGTAATTTATATCTTACTTTACCTTTGATTCATAAAGAAAGAAAAAAATACTCTATGAATTAATTGTTAAGTATTTCACTTCTGCCAAGGAGCTTTATTGGTTTATTCATTGATCTATTTGCGTTATCCCGCGGGTTTGAAATTCATATTCCCGTAAATATTGGAGATTGGAAGGCTGTTGGAAACTGACCACGTTGAAATTCTTTAACACTTATACATATACTAGCGAGCCGCTCGCAGCTTCGCCCGCTTTAATTACTGAATTATTCATATAATGTATGTTTGCAAAGCACTTAAGATAATGTGAAAATTAATTAAACCCTAATGCAACCCGTATTTTCGTAGTTGCAATAAGGATTTTCCAATTGTTTTAAAATAAACACAAATAAATAAAACAAAAGACAGAAAACTTAAACGAAAGAAATTATAAACAACAGACTACCTACTATTCTCTTACCCAAAAGTACTTACACGAAAGATGTAACCAACTATGTCCCGTGGAAATACATTACTATTACTTGCTACTAGACAAATAAATTATAAATTGTAAAGTTTCTCACATTTCTTCGTCTAAATTAAAATGTTATAATTATGTAATTTTTTATTTGTCATTATGTTGTATTTTTTTTATAGTATATGTTTCTATAGCCATCGAAGTTCTATAAGCCATCGAAGGATCACACGGAATATCGAAACTGGAGTATGTAAGCTTAAAAAATCATCAATTGATCTACATTAAATGGCCAACGTAACTAATATACTTATTTATATGCTGAGTCTGACTATACTTATTGATGAATTCAATGCGTTTTTCTCTAAAACTATTCGCAATTTCGGAATAGTGTAAAGAGCAAACTTTATCTTCGTTTAACGTACAAAATTAACAAAGTATTTTAAAGGATAAGAATTAATACCATTATGGAAAAATATCCCTCACAATAAAAAAATATATTGAAATTACTATTTTTGGACAGAAATATGATGACTACACGTTATTCTTAAAAGATACAAATATGCCGTTGCGGACTTTTTTGTAGATCTTATTAAGAGGAACAATACCCCAGTACATTATTTTCATGTAGTACTTACCATTAAAGCAGCGCATGCGCGAAAGTGTCTCAACGGATAGGACTTTATACATATTTACCTTATTTATGTTAACTTACATAAGAATGTACAAATAATAAATTATATATAAACCTTCCCTGAGAAATACTGGAACTAATGGTGAAAACCGAAAAAAATCCGTTGGGTGGCTTAGAAGAAGAACAGTTAGAAAGTTCAGACAGACAACATTATTTTTTCAAGGATGGAAAAACAGAAATCGGTCTGTAATTTCCAGGNAGATATAGGATAGGATGTTGGACGCTTTCCATGATTTGTTGTAGGTTGAAAACCGGTTACGTAAAAAAAAGTACGTTTTGTAAAAAAAGAATTTTACGTTTCTCAATAAGTTTGGGATTACAATTTAAGACTGGGAAATAAATATGACTTCAAATTTCTTTGATTGGTGTCTTGTTAATTTTTAGAGAGTAACCAGACGGAACCTGAGAACCTAGTGTTAAGACACTCCGTTGCTATTAAAACTCCTCCGTTACTATTTTGCTGCCCAATTCTGGAGACATTGCACGTCGAGTAGCTCAACGTTGGCCTCGTTACCACAGCGAGGTAATAAGAATATCAAATATTTAATTTCTTCGAGTGGGAATCGAACCCACAATCTGTCATGTTTACTACGCCATGAGCATGTCTGGCCTCAAACTGGCTCTCTTGATTTATTTCATAATATAAAAATTTCCTCTTTTGTCATGATTCTTAGTACTCTAGATACTATACATAAATTGTGAAAATTTTCCATAAAAATCATACACGTTGCAAAGTACTTTTACATGGTGGCATATCGATGTCACGTCCAAAACAATTGACAGCGTATATTAAAATAATTATGTCAATTAGCTTTGATTCCGTACAAAAATATTTCCTGTGCTACGAGGTTGCAGTTTAAAAAATATATAAAAAAAAAAAAAAAATTATAGTAATATAAATATTATTTGAAGTTTTAGTTTGAAACATACATTGAAATTGCTTTTAGTGACATCCGCCGCACAACCGCCAGTGCACATCTGTGTTACTTTAAATTAACTGTATCCTCTATTTTATTTTTGTTCTATTTGTTCAATAAACAATTATTATTATTATTATTATTATACATTAATATACTTTAGCCCAGCGCCACAGAGTCTGAATGTAACGCGAAGGAACTAATTATTTTCATTTGCTCGCTCTAGTGCTGACACTTCCAACGTGAATTCGGCGTGAAGTGGGCAGTGTCTTAACACTAGGTTCCCTCTACCTACCCAAAGTAAACATCTACATACATATATCTTGAAAGTAATATAATAGTTACTATGCCAAGAATTTCCTTAGACCGCATCGTAATGCATTCCACAGTGCCTTGAAGACACACTGAGCATTTAAATAGTTTTGAAAGACAGTATTGTCTCACGTTCACGTTTAAATAACTTTAAGCTATTGTAGCACAGCGTCATTGAGACTGATTGTAAACGCGACGGTAGCGGGTTCGAAATCCGCTTCGGGGCTTGAATGATTTTCATTATGTCACTCTGGTAAGAAGACAAAGCGCGGCTCAGTTCTTTAACGCAATACGCAATGTTTCGAAGGTTAGTCCGAGTGGCAAACGGGCTGCCTGAACACTAGGTTCCCTCTGTGAACCTAAAAGTATAACAATATTTTCTTGCTATTATTCATCCGCTAAAGATATTAATTTTCAACCAGAACTGTTTGCACGAGTGAAGTAGTAGGAGGACGAAACACAAAGAGATCGTTTAAATTTAATTATCAGCGAGTTCATATTTAACATTCATTAATTATATTTTCAGCGAGTGCATTGATTTTATAAAAGGTAATGGAGACAAGTCTAATTTGGTAATTATAATTAACTAATTTCTTCCGCGACGTTTTCTTCGATGTTTCCCTCTTAGCGGTAGTTGTGGGTAGAAATAAGAAGCGTGCCTACGCGTGACGTCGAATTCCGCCAATTATCATACAATGTCTGTATTCGGCCAAAGAATGAAGAACTGTCTTTTAACACAGGTCCCCAGGTTCCCTCTGTCTACTCTGTTACGTGCAGGACATAACATACAAGCTAAAAAAATAAATAAAATACATTTATCCCACAACGCTGCGCTACCTGCATTTGCGCGACGATCCATACATACCACACTACTATCGAATTTCAGAGATTTCAATTCACTTCTACAAGGAACGAGCGGGTCTGAGGAAAACGACGGCCGAAGAGACGGGCCATTCTTTTGTTTGAACTTAAGGCATAATTTAAAAATATTCGACACGGTCCTTTCCACATCTTTACTAAGAGGATGAGGGATGGAAGGCACTTGTTGCAATAAATAAATATAGCTATCAAAATTTTATGCAGGATTCCCGCCCAGTGACTCTATGGAGACCATTCTAGGTGAACAGCAGTTTAGCCGTTTTGAAAAAATATATATTATTCAGATTATTAGCAAATGTAAAGTCCTTGTTATTATAAAATGACAAAGCATCCTTAAAGCAGATATTAAAAGACAAAGTTTCTTATCTCTTTTTTTCTACGTAATCTTTTTACCTTGTATCTTGAAATAATTAAATAAAAAATATTTCTGTTGAACGTCTCACTTAAAAAATGTGGGACGTCAGACAGTTGTCGATATATTTTTTCTAAAGCTCTTTCTTCTGAAGCTCTTTAGTGATATTGAAAGTTTTGAACTTGTTATCATAGTGCAGTTCAAAATATTATTATTATTATTATTGTATTAACTTCATGCTGCAACCAGCAGAGAAGGCAGGGGGAACCTGGGAACCTAGCATTAAGATCCTTGAAGCATTGAGTGGCGGAACTCAACGCCGCGTTTTGCCAAATACATACTAATAATTTGCGGAAGTACTTTTTTCTTCAATATTCGACTTGATATAGATGGGGAAGTAGGATATTGTACCAGCCCCCTTGATTGTTAGAACTTTGTTTGCATTGACTTGGAAGATGAAAAATCTCATTTATCTAGTTCTTTCTTAGTGCTCTGCTACAATTGCTTAGCCCTACTATATACAACATTACAAGTCCAGTAGGGGAACAGTTTTATTCAGATTATAAGATAATCATAAAAGCTAAAAAATAAATAATAGGTTAATTTATACGACTATTTCACAAAAATGAACTAAAACTTTTCAAAAATATAAGTTTTCATTTTAAAAATCAAATCGACCTACAATATATTTTTATTTATTTTATATTAAATACAACCATGGAACAGAGCTTCGCGTTAAAATATTTGTTGCAGAATACTGAAATAAAAGTAGACTTCATTCTTAAAACACGGGTTTGCTACCTGTAGACTGTAGTGTGCTGTAAAATGCTGCATTATGAAAGGTTCGCATTTTATTTTGTTCGCGTATACGTATTTGTATTATTTACATATAATAAATGTATCTATTTTTTAACTTCAACTGTATTCCGCAAATAACAGGATACCCACAGTACTAGTGATAAATCACTCAGTTCCCCATGTAGTGCCTAATTTTCGAGACAGTTTGTGTTGAGTGGCGAATTTCAGCGTCCTGCTTTGATAGAGCGAGGAAGTAAAAATTATTTAATTAATCTAGTAGAATTGAGATTTTAGTTATTTCTTATTGACAAAAATCCCAAACATTAGTCTAAATTAACTCAGGCCAAATTCTCATAGCGAAAATGAACGAAACATCTTAAAAATCCAAAATAGTTACAAAAAAAAACTAATAAAAAAAAAGAGAAACCAACTTCAAAATATATATTTAACAAAGACCTTCACTAACCATTTCGTATGGAACGCTCGAACGAGGTTATATAATATATTTGAGAAAATGTCTTATCTAGTACACATTGATTGTGAGGTCCACAAAGAATTCAGTGAAGTATCTCCGCTGCATTTCCCCGGTATTCCAGGTATACTAGTATAGCTTTCTAGGATTCCTAGGGATTTTACCATCCATTTCTATTCGATCAAGCCTCTTTGGGACTTTGGGAAACCATGTATGAAAACAAATTTGAGATCAAAGTTCATGTTTATTTATTAGATGATTAAGAAATTCATGTGCAATCGTGTGGACATCGATATATTTAGGGATGTTATAACATAACTAATCTGTATGGTAATTACTTGTATTAATATTTATAAGATCAAAATATTGTATTTAGACACAGGTTGTTAGATTATTGAGGTGTATTAAGAAAACAGTTTTTACGCTTCTATAGCATACGAGTATATCCAGAATAAGCAAAAGGATCCTGGTGTCAAAACATTAATTCCTGGCTTTCTGCACAATTTTTCAGACATTGTGTGTTTCATTTCCTTGCTCTTGTAATGGAGGCTAAGCGCGAGATTGAGTTCCGCTTCTCAAAACGTAATGTCTCCAGAATTCGGCGGAAAGTCAGGAACGGAAATGTTTTATTGGGAACGGAGTGTCTTAATACTAGGTTCCTAGATTCCCTCTGCCTAGTCGCCTACTATGTAAGGGATACGGTGTGAAGTTTAAAAAAAATTGACTTTGGGAATGTAAAAAATGATATTGGACTTAAAATGAAAGAATTTGGTACGTATGTACGCCACTTGAGAGGCACCGAGAAGTACTGGGAATATATTTCTTGAGAACATATTCTTAAGCGAACAGACAAGGCCAGGGTTCTAAATATTACAGTCGAAACTAGAGCAAAATAGAAATGAATACAGTATGGGTCATAAAATCCAAACGAAGTTGTGGGCTATAGCTCGTTATGTATAAAATACTATAATATTCAATGAATAATTTAAAGAGGATTTATTGAGTCCAGACTTGGCGCATTCGCGATTGGTTCGTTCGGTTCGATTCCCGCTCGAGGAACTGAAATATTTATTTAAATTTATATTTCCATTTCATTTCCGTTTAGTTCCGCCACTCAACATACAAAGCCTCCAGAATTCAGTGGAAAGTGAGGAACGAAATGTAACACTAGGTGCCCTCTAGCTTCCCTTGACTGAAGCGGAAAAAAAATAAAAGAAAAATAAATCAATTTAAATAATTTTATTTCACACGTTTCCCATAAAAGGCGTAAGGACGGTTCTATAAGTTTTAGCAACTCCTTCTATGGCTGTATAGTAAAAGTTTAGTTCAAAGGAGCTTTTGAAGCAATGCCACTGAAAAGATCACAGAGTTTAGTAATTTAAGCAGTCGATGCATGCAAGCATGAAATCGAATAGAAAATATTTTGATATAAATTTAAGATTCAATCTGGGTTAAATGGATGGACTAGAAAATTGGAGGCCTTAGTAGTGCGGACGCGATGGTTGCAAGTTCGAATCTTGCTTGGAGGAATGATTATTTAATATTTTTATTTCTTCGCTCTGGTAACGAGTTCTGCCACTCAACACGCAATGTCCTGAGAATTAGGCGAAGAATGGGGAACGGAAGTGTCTTATTGGGAAACGGATTATCTTAACAATCCCTCTGCCTAGCCTGCTATATACAGAAAACAGAATGAAGCTAAAAAAACCTATAAATACTCTAAACGCTATAGTCATAAGTTCGATTCCCACTTGGAGAAATAAATAAACTATTTTTCCTTCTTTGCTCTCAAAACCCGACAAAGTGCGGCGTTTGCCGCCACTCTACACTCATAGTGTTAAAATTGGACAAAATGTGGACAGAGGCAGGGAGTGTCTTAACACCACCCCCTCCCCACCCAGTGATACGCCAGATACAGCGTGAAAGTAAACAAATGATAATACTTCCATTCCAATCTTTTCACATTTTCACATTTAAAAAAATATCTACCGTCCAAAATGCATTCTACGAAACTTCCAATTCGAATGCAAATTAGGAATCGACTTTCATTCCATCACTCGTTAGCGCCTTCACTTTAATTAGCGATATCTTTGAGGGCGTATCATTGTTTGCTTTTAACATTTTCATGTAACTTTTGTCTTTTTGGTGGCTTTATGCGGTTCTGTTATATATCTGCTTACATAAGCAAGTTATTATGGTTGCTTAGAATAGGGTCCTTTTGAAAAATAATTATTTAAATTCAGATGTCACTATAATCTTTACCTGTAAACTCAAAATTATAGCTTCCTACGCTATAATATTATGTTTGTTTGGTTGAAAGTGCTCATATCAGAAACTAATAGTTCCAATTCTTGAATAGTCCATTAATCTAGAACGGCTACAAGTTATAATATATCATGAATAACGTTTCAGTGTAACCCAGTGTACCTACAGTTCTAATACCGGTGAAGAAGAGGTACTAGCTACAGGTAAGCTGAGCTCGGCTTGAGCGAAGAAAGCCCTCTCCTACAAAAGAAGTACACATGAAGAGACTACTGTCTTGTGACAGAAGACATCCTTGTGCCTATTTAGAAACTCCTTATTGGCACTCGTAAAAAGGTGACCAAGCCAAGGATCTTCCTCGACTCCAGCTCGGACCCGGTACGCGCACAAAGCTCGGTGACGCTGTAGAGGTATATCAAATATACGAGTATATGTATATATCTATTAAGGCCAGTCGTGGCGTAGATGAACAAAGTGTGACTGTAAACCAACTGGTTGTGAGTCCGATCCCCACTCGAGGAAATTAAATATTTATTTAAAGTTATATTTTCATTTCACTCTCTGGTGTCGAGGCAAAGGGCATTGAATTCCACCACTCAACACGCAATGCTTCCAGACATCGGCGGAAAGTGGGGAACGGAGTGTCGTAACACTAGGTTCCCTATTCGTATCCTGTTGTGTGCGGTTTACAGCGTGAAGCTGATGTTTTTTGATCTATTAAGGCGGCGGAAAATCTTCAATTCTGACTGTAAACTGATTTCTGACTGTAAAGGCAGTAGTTGAAGGTACCACACGAGGCAGTGAATATTTTCATTCTAAAGACAAAGTGCAACGTTTAGGTCAGATTCACGTAATTTATTGCAAAAGGAGTTACAAGATAAAATTTTTGAAAGTCAAAAAATATATTACCAGCTCACTAAAGTTACTATGCCTCAGACCTAAGAAGAACCGACGCAAAAAACTCAACAGGATATTTTTTCAAATTAATCTTTAAGTTCATCCATGCCAAAATGGAGACGTAGTGTCTTGACACTAGTTTTTGCCTATTCAAACTTACATAAATATATTACTGTAATCCAAATTCGATCGCCCATTATTGCTTTACATTTAATAATTATCTGTTAGCCATTCACGTCTATATCATAACCGTTTCATCTACACAAAGGATAATTTAAATATTTGCAGTAATATCTATTAACCATAATGTAACTGTTATATTATTTCTGAATATATTAAAGTAAAGTACATTCGTTAGTTAATGAAATATTGTGGATGGATAATGTGGATATATTAAATTTACTAACAGTTTGTCTGTGTTTTGGGATCTATCGTAGTTAACATTTTTGTTTTTACATATTTTACAAGAAGAAATCAATCACGACATTCTCCGTTTCCTACTTATTTTGATACATTGATCAGTGGCAAAGCGTCAGAAAGTAAACACGACGGTCGCGGGTTCGATTCTCACTCGGGGTAATGAATTACGTTCATTTCCTCGCTATTGTAACAAGACAAAGTACGACATTATTATGGCTATACGCTATCATTGACTCAAAGTTTGAGAGGATGAATATTTGATGATAAACAGAGAGGATGAACATTTGACGATTCAGAAGTGCTTATAATAATTGCCTATTTGAATAAAGAATATTTTGAATTTGAATTTAATGTTCGTTCAAGCAAAAACTACTGAACGGATTATGCAAAATCTTTATATAAATTATAGTCTATGTATTGTTTTGATGAATACGCAAAATAACATCCAAATCCGTTCGGTAGTTTTTGTGTGAAATTCAAACAAACATCCATCCTCACAAACTTGCACATTTATAATATTAGTAGGATACATTAGATCCTTGTAAATTCCTTTGTCCCGTGTGACGTCCATTGAGCTGGATGCAAATTGTAAACTCCATACCGTCTTCGTGTCCTTAATTACCGCCCTCGTTGAAGTCACTCACTGTCTGAGCCACTCGCGCTTTTTATGTTGGATTTTAGTATGACGAATTTTGAACTTTTAGCTGAATGGAATTAGCAATTTTCAATGTTTTTGTGGTTTTCTTTATTTTTTTAGGTTTTGTATTTTTTAGGTATCCTAAAAGGAAAAAACGCAACGTTTTAGGATCAATTGTTCTTTTATCAATACCATGTATATAAATTGTGCGGATGTCCATGTGGATAAAAAAAAAATCTAAAAATATTTTTTTTATATATATCTGAAAAAAACCATTTCAAAGTAATATTTATAGTTCCTAAATTCATACAAAATGAATGCATACGCCAGCGGACTTACATCTGTTAACTTTTTAACCGACTTCTGTAAGAAAAGGATTATCAATTCGACTGTATTCTTTTTTTTATCTTTGTTACCTCATAACTTTTGAATGGGTGAACCGATTTTGAAATTTCTTTTTGTTTGAGCTTCCCGAATGGTCCCATTTTTTTGGTCCATGTCTGACAATGGTATCTATGAGAAAATCACATAAGTCTTAAATTTGCATTAGGTATGTGTGCGACAAATAGACGAATAACTCAATGCCGCGCCAACTGATTTAGATGATTCTTTTTTTATTTGAAAGAATACACTTCAAGGATAATTTGGTGAAAGTTTTGTTAGGGACCGATAATGGGATCCGGTAAAAATTGAGAAAGTTTGATTTTTGGTGAAAAATTGATTATACTGTAATAGTTACAAGCAAAAACTTTTTAAATTGATGTCAGAGGTGAGATTCCTGATCGTTGCATTTCTTTTCAACCAACCTCAAAAAAAGGAGATTCTCCATTCGCCCGAATACTTTTTATGTATTTTCTTGTTAATATACCAAAATGTAACTTTGCACAAAAATAATACCTAATTAAATAAAGTTTTACTTAGGACAACCACAACCACTCGTTGACAACCACTACCACCACCATCACCACTCGTTTAAGAAGCATCATTTTAAGATCTACCCATCACTAAAAATCGTAAAATAAATTAATTTTTAACAAAAACAAAAACCGACTTCTAACAACGAACTAAAAAGTGAAAAATAATTATACAAAGATTTTATAATTTTGAAGTCGGTGTCAAGCTAATGCTACAACACCTTTACTACAATATCTAATTACTAAGCCTGTTTGTTTTGCTTGGCACCGACTTAAAAATTTTTTCAAGGTTTTTCTTTTTGTTAAAAAATAATTTATTTAAGTTGTGCTTTCCGTTGCGGTATCATATATGGTCTTGGTATTGTTACAGAATCCTCGGTGGTGAGTGACGTAACTTTTGACCAATTTTTTCAGGAGGAGGAGGAGTATACTTTTGTACTCCCATGAAAAAAATAAGACGTCGGATAGAGGTGCCTTCGGTATTTACATAATACATTTAAAAAACCAGTCAAGTGTGAATTGGACTTACCCACTGAGGGTTCTGGCAAATCCATGGTTGTGTATGGGTGTGATTTATGATGAAGGCAAAAGAGGCTGAATGAATGGTGACTAAATTGACAGATATTCAACAAGATGGCCGTTACTAACTGACTGTTAGGAGAACCGTTATATATTTATTAATTTTATACATGAAAAAAATATATAATTTTTACTTTTTATTTTTTTATTATTAAAGTAACAAACCATTTAAATAAACATTACGAAAAATCTTAATTAAAACGTTCTCCTCATTTTCGCAGAAGCGTCACCCCTTCCCTCAGTCACTAAGGCTTAATTATGGCCGTTCATGTGGAATAAGTACAATTAATTTATATTCAAAAGAATAAACAAAGTGTTTAGACGATCTTCACATTGTATAAAATAAAATCGCTTCACACCCATTGAATGATTATATTTATTTTCATTTCCTCACTACGGTAGACAATGCGCGGTCTTAAGTATCGCTACTCTACACATAATGTTTGTTTGGCGGAGTGTCTTAATACCAGGTGCCCCTTATCTACCCTGATATGCGTTAAGTTGATACCCACTAACATACTATTTAGTGCTTAAAAATACGCAATAGATGTCAATCTGTTTTTCTCTAAGACTTTTTAATATGCATTTATTATGCCTCTATATGTATAATAAATGCATATTAAACAGAATTTATTTTAAAAATAAATAGAATTTCAAATATTTAATACAATCATTCTTATCCTATTCTAGTGAAGTACTCAAAATATATATAAGATTCTATTCTAGAGACCGTAATTATTATTTTTCTCATAATAAAAATAAATATGTAATTAAGAATTTATTACATCCCAGACAGACAAACAATTTTATCATATAGACAACATCCAAGGAATTTAATATAAATAAGTGACACACTATCCTCCCCCCCACATTCGGCGTAACGAGGAACAGGAAATTAACTTAATATCGTATCCTCCTCAATAAATAATAATATGGAGATAATATCTATTTTTACAAGAAAAATGTCAATATAATCTCATTGAAGATATTACTGGAATGTGATGTAGGATAAAGATGCGGTTTTTTAAATTAAAGATGAAAATGCAGGAGATCCTAGTGTTAAGATATTCCGTTCTCCACTCTCCGCCCCAATCCAAGAGACTATGAGAGTGGTAACACTCAACACAGCACAACACAGCAGCTTGTGTCACCAGAGTGGTGAATGAAAATATTTTTTTATTTTGAGCGCCGAGAATCTCGTTAACATTAGAAGCTGATTTACTGACCATTTCATGTACCTACTGTCAGTATAGATTAGACTGTAAGATATGTTTAAATATAAAAGATATATAATAGAAAATATTGTGGGTTCGATCCCACCCGGGAAAATGAAATATTTAATATTTTAATTATCGCTCGGTCTGGTGGCAGGAGGAGGAAAAGCGTTACGTTAAATTCCGCCACTTAGACAATCCGGCGAAAAGTAGTGAACAGAAGTGTCTTAATTGGAACGGCGCGCTCAATATTAGGTTCCCAGGTTCCCTCTGCCTACTCTGATGTGCAGAAAACAGTAAAAAGCTAAAAATACAAACAAAATAAACATATACTACAAAACGCAATTCGTACCATCAAATAGTAAATAAAGCCTTCTTGAAATACTCTCGAGTAGTCTCGAGACTTCTATTCTATTGTGCTGTGTGAATTACTTTACTAGACGTTGTTTTACTTCCATTGTTTAAAAAGCTTTACTGAACTAAGTTTTAATTATTATTGAGCTTTAAAAGTTCAAATTTCAACCCCGCTCCGTACTAGTGTTGTAAGGAATTAAGGTTTTTATGACCGTTGGAATCATTGAACTGTTGTCTTTAAATGCTTTAGCAAATATAAAATGTAAATACAAATATTATAAAGCAGATGTGACATACGGAGGGACAGACAAGATAAATCTATAAGAGTTCCTTATTTTGTTCCGGTACCCAAATAAGTATTAGTTTGTAGTAGAAGATTTCAATAGATGAGCAGTTTCAGTGATATTATTACCTAAATTTAATATTTTTTTGGAATTACTTTTAGTTTTAAGTATAATAGTAAACATACAATGCCTCGAGAGTTCTTCGATAAGTGTAGTGTGTTAATAGGAACTCTGTCTACCCATTACAGAATACAGCCTACAGTATCCTGCACATAGCTATGAGTATGAGGTTTCAAAAATAAGAAAAAAGTTAGCCTTATCCATTTTCATTTTCTTATTGAAAATTTACTAAGCTAGATGTAGCCGTTTGTCGACAAAATAATATATTTGGTTGGGATGTCAGCAAATCCTCTTTTAATGCTCTCTCTAGGATTTCCTCTCTAAGGAAATTATATCCTAAATTTCAGCGTTCTACGCCGCACAGTAAAGGAAATGTATTATTAACGTATATACAAAAGCAGTATTTTAAACCAATTTTATACCTGCCATTTTCCATGGTTTTGCGATTGTTTTCAGAGCAGTATTTTTATTCGTATGAACAATATTTTCGGCTGTACTCGGCAGCCGACAAAGAGTGACGTTCCAGTGCGACGAAAACCTTTGAAAATATAATGTCACTTGTTTCGTTTCCGTTCACCGATCATAGATTTTGCTATATATGACATTGCAGAAATATTTTAGTCTAGGGTATATTTATATAAATTTTAGTTTTTTATTTAAATCAGCTTCACGCTGTATCCCGGTCACAGCATGGTAGGTAGAGGGAACTTAGTGTTAAGACACTCCGTTCCCCACTTTGGAATGTGATTAAAGGAATGTCTGAACATTAGGTTCCCTCTACTTACTTTGCTATTTGGGACAAAATCGTGAAGCTGCTAAATACGGAGAAAATAATTAGTATCTATCTATTCCATATGGGTAGGTATACCTCTAGATATTAGATATTTCAATAATAAGATTACTGCATTCACAAATCAAAATACATTTCAATACTATCTGAATGCTTTGCTACGAATACACTCTATGGAATATTAGGTAACATGCTGACGCACAGGTACTATTGATATATGGGAAACTAGGAACATCGATAGTAATTCTTATTAAAAAATGGGGTCATCGTGACGCAATGGTAACTGCGAAGGTTATGGGTTCGATTCTCACTCGGAGGAATGAATTATTCATTATCAATAGTTTCATTTATTCACTTTGGTAAAAAGGCATAGCGTGGTTTTGAGTTCCGCCACTCATCACGCAACGATTTGGCAATTCGGTGGAAAGTGAGGAGCGGAGTGTCATTTCACTAGATTCTCTGCTTATACGGGATGCAGTGTGAAGTTGACATTAGTTTATATTTAAGTATATATTTCAATTTAATTTAATTTTAATATTAGGTATGGGCAGAAAGAACTTAGCACGTATTTAGCAGGGAAGGCATAGAGAACCTAGAGTGAAGACTCTACATTATTCGCTTTCCGTTAAAATTCCAGATACTCTATATCGAGTGGTGGAGTTGAACATCACATTTGACCCAACGGAGCAAGGAAGTGAAAATAATTATATCATTATCACACCAGTGGAATCGAACCTAGAACCATATCGTTTACAGTCACGACCCTGTTCGAACCTCCAAATTATTAATAGTAATTTTCATTTCAAACATTCATGAATATTTAGTATTTGTATATTAATAAGGAAATTATTAAGTACATAAGTAATTTTGTTAATATATTCCTTCACTTCTAACATCGGTCTAAGAGCTCGTTCGTGGCTTTGAAACTAACGAAGGGGAAATTAACATTTCCTTCGAGTTGCTTCACGAAACATTCTCTGAAGTCTGGAAATTTGATAAGCATAAATGGTGAAGGTAGAAGTGATAGTAATAAATACTGTTACTACTAGAGGTTATTTCCTCAGTTTCATGCATTTTCCCGCATTTTCTCACGGATAGCAGCGTAGGTGGAGGGAGTATAGTGTTAAAACACATCGTATTCCACTCTTAACCCGAATTATTTGCACTGTGTGTTTAGACGCCACGCCATAGATTATTTATCAGAGAATCTAACTTACAACCATTAACGATGATGGACATATAAATATTAAAATTAACTTTATTTAGAAATATCAATTATTCTTACTCTTAGGGTTGCGTACTTGAAAAGAAAGCAACCTTTGTAGTTTCACGTATTTATTTGTCTGTCTGCGCCTCTACCAAGACTATTAAGACTTCGTAGAGGTGCCAAGCTGAAATTAATATGAAATACTACAGTTTACAGTCCGTCAGAGAATAGAAAAAAATAGAACTGCTAAGTCAACGAAATCACATCTTATTTATAATTCTACTCCAAAAGTTATTCCAGTAATAATTCTCAGCACGTTCAACCCAAACATCATATTATAGTAATATCAAAATAATGCTACCGAATTGAAATGCTCACAAGAATGAATTACAAGCTTATTGAATTGCGTTATATGTTAATTGGTAGATTATTCAGATTTGAACTGACAATTGTGTAGTTACGGCATGAGCCTGACGGTTAGGTAATTTGAATGTAAGGAAGTTAGTGCAGGTATGGCTTTTTTAAGGGAAACTCAATATTTTCTGGTAAGAAGGTTGTAGCTGGAAGAGGCGATTGGGTTTTAAATTGGAGGACTAGTTATAGAAATATTACTAGTTCTTTTTAGTTTTCTATAAACTGCGAATTTATTAATTATTTTTAAGTAATTGCAACTTAATTAAATTTTGTATGAAGCCATTTCCTTCTACATGGCAAGCTCTGTTCTAGTAGGGCTACCTCTCAGTGGGAATCGAACTAAAACGACGTACCTAAAGTAAATTTTTTCAGCTTCACTCTGTATCCCGCACATAGCAGAATAGGCATGGGGAACCTGGGAACTTAGTATTAGATACTGTAAGACACTCCGTTTCCATTAAGACATTTCTCTCCTAGTCCTCCGCTTTCCGCTGAATTCTGGAGGCATTGGAAATTGGGTGGCTGAGCTTACCGCCACGGGCCTCGTTACCAGAGCGTGAAAATGAAAATATTTTTTTTTTTTTTTGGTATTTGAACCCACAGTTTATTGCGTTTACAGTCACATGCATGCAAGGGTGACTAACATTGGTTAAAATTTAAGAGAGTTAGAGTAGAGGTCAAAATTCCATATTAAATTTCTCAAGGCACCGACTACAACAACAAATTTAATGAAAATGTCGACATGTTCGTCAGTCGAAGGCAAACGCCAGTAATTTATACACAACTGTGCCTACTGTCACATCCACTTAATTGGTATTTGGGATTGCTATATGCACTTCCGGTGCAGTGATGCTTTCTGTGATGGAGCCGTGTTTCTCTGGTTATTATAGCGACAACTTATCTTATGTTTATCTTTGATTCATAATTAACATATTTTTTATTGAAATAGGCGTTTGTTTTGATCGGAGGGATTTCTCCTCAACGAAATGAAATATTTATATCTCTTTAATTCATCAGTCTGGTGTCGAAGCAATACGTGGCGTTGAGTTCCGCCACTCAACATACAACGCCTCCATGACTGGTTTCCTCTGCCTACCCTGCTGTGTGCGGGATACAACGTAAAGCTGAAAAAAAAAATTTTTTTTCACCACATTGCTTGCACATAACATAGTTAAAGAGGATCTGTATTTAAGACATTCCGTTGCCCAATTTAATTGAGTGGTCCTTCACATATATACGCCGCTCTTTATTTCGTTACCAGATTTATACAAAAATAAATGACTCCTGACCTAGGGTTCGAACTCCCAACCGCCGCGTTTACAGTCAGACGCCGTGCTGATGCAACACGACGGCTACCTTAATTTTAAAAATAACCAATTTTTTTTTTACCTTGACAGAAGCGTATAAGAACCAAATAACAAGACACTCCGCTCTTTTTCCTAACATTAGAAAATAAACAGATTGTCTTTATTGATATTAGGTATTATTCAATGCAATTTCCGTAGCGAGTCCATAGGGTTGACGCTAGTATTATAATTTAGTTAAATCTTTTATATTTCTTTTTCAGGATTTCTTCAGCAGGGTAGGCATTGGGAACCTAGTTAAGACACTCCGTTCCCCTCGTACCAAATGAAAATAATTCATTCTCCCGCGTAGGAATCGAAACTACAACCGTCGAGTAAAAAATGTCTAAATGCAAAGATGCAATCCCAGAATAATAAAGATTTTCTTTCGCCTACGAAGACTTATTGTAATTATTGATTAAATATTAAGTTGTATTGCTTGTTTGTTATAAAATTCTATGTTTGTTCAGTCGTGTTTTGGACGATCTCTCTGTCTGTTATTATAACATAGAGAGCGAGAGAGAGAAAGTACGAGATAAGGTGTGAAGCTGAAAAATAAAGAACTAAAGTTATAAACTAAGCTACAAGTATACCCCTTGGTAACATTCGAAATCGCAATATCCTAATTTACATTTGATATAATACATATAGGTACAATGTATTTCCTGTATAGCATCTGTTAGCTTATATATGTGTAATCTTTCGTTCGTGAAGCTATCACGCTGTATCCCGCAGCACTGGAACGTACTGATAGGACACCCCCCAATTTATCTGTAACCTGTTATGATTTATTTCGCTTCAAGCACGGTAGGCCAAGTGAACCTGGGAACTTAGCGTTAAGACATCCTGTTCTCAATAAGACACTTCCCTTTCCCAGTTTATCTGTAATCTTTTAGGCTTCATTCCACTTTTAACAGAGTAGGAAGAGGGAAACTCTTAGCTTAGGAGGGAGGGAATCTAGATAATGCATAACGCACGTGTCCGCACGTGTCCAAACGCTCCTCTGGTATTGCACGAGGTCGTGGGCTGCGGTGATCACCATCAGGTAATCCAAACGCTTGTTTGCCTTGTCCTTTTTCCATAAAAAAATTGCATATCGCATGGCGGGAACTCAACGCCGCATTAACATTACCATATTGGCGAAATTATAAAGTTCATTACCTCGAGTGGAAATAGAACTTACAACTACCGCTATGTTTTGCATAATATCTCAAAATGCGGTGCGTGGAGACCGGAGTGTCTTTATTCTAGCTTCCTTTATTTAGGTTCTAGAAAACAATTAATAAAATATTCTTTAATATAATTACAATTCAAACACTTAATTGATATTTAATATTATATATGCATTTCTAGTATATCGAGTTTTAGCCTAGTAAAATATAAACTGCCATAGTCACAAACTCTAAAGAATATATGTATATATATTAACGACGAACTACGTTTTATGCCGTCATACACTACTGAATTTATGATGGAGGTAGATTACTCTTTTTAAAGGTACCTATGTTGTATAGACCCCATAAGGTTATTTAATTGTATTGTTTATTTTTAAAAAATAAATTATTCAGCTTTGCACTGTACCCCGCACACAGCAGGGTAAGCAGAAGGAACCTAGTGTTAAGACACTCCGTTCCTAACTTTCTGCCGATATCTGATTTTCCGCCGCGCTTTGCCTCGACACCTAAATATATTATTAGGACAGGCATTCAGATTATGAAATAAATAAACCTATGTTACTTTTTTATAAAACGTAAGAAACTTTGAATAATGGGTTGAGCTCTTGCCGCTTGGACGATTTCTAACAAGCGCGGCTTCAAATCTCGCTACTTAAAAATATTTTAATTAGTAACACTTAAAAATGTAATAAAATAAATTACTCAAGCGGGCGAAGCCAGGCGGGCCGCTAGTATAGAGATACCTTGTTAGTTACGTATATATTTGACCTAGTAAACTAACTATAGCGTTGTAGCGAATGCGACAGCGGTTAGATTACTATTAACAATTACGATAATAAGCTAGTTATAACAATTTACATTTCCGCATATTGTACGTATGGGTATATTTGTGCTATGGGTGTATAAATACTTATTTATATAGGTGGGAAGGCGCCGTGGTGTGGCACACCGTCTAAACGGGGTGGTAGTGGGTTCGATCCACACTCTATAGAATTAGTATTTTCAATTTATTTTCATTGTTCCGCTCTGGTAGACAAAGAGAGTCGTTAAATTCCGCGACTCACCGTGCCATATCAATTGTATTGTATTGTAATATGTTTTAATTCTAAGTTTTTTTTCTGCCTATCTTGTGGGGAAAAAGGGCCAAGCTTAAAAAAGCTAAAATAGAAATATCACAAATTAAAATAGAAATGGTAATATTTTTATGAGAAACGGGGAACATTCTCAGGCCTAAAATGCAACTATTATTAAGCTTTTCAGTCACATTTCGCTTTTCAACCAAAAGTCTCTTCGTAAAAGCTTCGTAGCCTATTTAAGCTTCCATTGCTATAATACATATGTATGTCCGATATCTATTATTTATCATATAATTTTTAGATAGCTAGCTAGCTTCACGCTGTACATAGCAGGGTAGGAGTTTCCATTAAAACGCTTCCAATCCCCATTTTCTGTGGAAATCATGTGGTATTGCATGTTAAATGTCACGCTTTGCCTTGTTGGCAGAGAAAATAAAAATATTAAATATTTTTTTTCCCTGACTGGGAATTAAATCCACAACCGTTACGTTTACAGTCGAACGCTTGTGCCCCTTTGCCACTAGTGCCCTATATAATTAATCAAGCTATCGTATTTACGAAGATTACGGGGATATTGGGAAGATGAATAACTTTAATTTGGTTACGCTAAAGAGACAAAACGCTTAAAACGCTCAAATTTCAGCACTTAATACGCAATAGCACAAAATTCGATGGAAAGCGGAGAATGGAGTATCAAGATACTCCACATAGACAAGATAGTGTCAAGACACTACCTTCTTTTTTTGTTGGTTATCTAGAAAATTGAATATTTTTATTTTGAAAATTTCTGATAGTGCTTACAATTTTTACGTAATGGGGCCTCACTATAAATGTTTAATGGATGGGAAGTGAGAAAGGAGTTGTTTTAACTCGTTTCGTTCTGGTTATCTAGATAAATAAGGAAGTAAAGAAAATAAAAAATATGTACGTATATTATATTGCATGTAGTCTATAAAAGCATATTCTTAAGATTAAAATTTTAAAAGCTCATCAACAGATAATGGACCCCAACATGAGATTAAAATATATGTTTTTCACTAGAAGTAAAACTAAAAACGCCCCTCTCCCGTAGGTTGAGGGAACCTAATGTTAAGACACTCCGTTGCCCACATTCCACCGAATTTTCAATCTCACATTGCTTATTGAGTGGCGATACTAATCCTGTACTACTATAGTATAGTACAAACCTACAAGTACAACTACAGGGTAGGCTAGTGTTCACAAGCTGTAATAGATTTTCATGTGACTTGCATTCACATATTCAATTTAGCTTAGATCCTTTGACGAGACCGAGGGCGGTGCAGGGTGGTGCAGGACAGCCAATAGGCTGTATTCATTTATGTTTTGTCCTGGGGGTGTAAGGGTGATGTTTTATAAGGTTATATTATTTGGGAAGTAAAAAAAAATATTTTTATAAACTTTGGATGCTTGTCAAGTAATTAAATTTCTATTTTTTTGTTTATGTACTCGTATATATCCTTATTAGAAGTAAGGGCATATACATGTGTTCTGCAGAACTGTTTGATCTGTTACCTATCGCCGAATTTTCCACCTGGATACGTGGCACTCCACTACTGTGCGGTTTCGAAGAAATTTCCTTCCACGCGCCACCGAACTGTGGAATGGCCTATGGGATTTTTAGTTTCTTGACAAATTGTGAATAGACATACCAATATAGAGACTTATATAGATACTATTAATGAATTATGTGCAAGTATTTAAAAAATTTTATAGCTTAAATATACTATCATACTCAAATATTGTCCGATTCTGACATTGTCAATGACATATATGTCAAGCTGATAACCTCCTCTTTTAAGGTAATTTAAAAGTGATAATTAAACGTTTTATTTTAGTATCCAAAAAGATAGTTATGCTTTTAGATAAAATATATATACTCGTATATTATATTTTTGCATGGCCTATCGTATATTAAAAAAAACAAAATGTGCGTTTAAAACAGAAATTTATTTTCTTAAATAAAATAAAATATGTTATACAGTTGTTACGTATAGATCGTAAATATTTATCTTAAACATTATCAGAAAGCTTTATAACTAAACTAGTGGATACGCGCAGCTTCGCTTGCTTATTTGCACCGTTAGGGCTAATTTCTAAAAAAAACATGAAACACGTGTTCAACCAAATATTTCTGTTAAGTAAAGGTAAAGCGTAACAGACAAGCTTATATACACATTTATAATATTAGTATGTTTCACAAATCATCTTTTATCACCATGTATTCTGTCACCAGACTGGGAGAGACGGTTAAAGACCAAAACGGCATTAACAAGGAAAAGCTAATTATCATGCAAACTGTATGCACACAGGACACTGAGAGATCAATTTTAGAGGGTGGACTAGTCCGTAATGGAATATATACCAATTAGGGGATGCTGACATCAATTAAGCTTATAAAAGCAAGTACGTAGGCCGGGGCACCGTTATGGGTTCGATCTCTACGTGAAGAAATTAAATATTTTATATTTTCAATTCCTCCCTCTGGTAATGAATTTAAGTGCTGCAACGAACATCATCTCTGAACACGCAATGCCTCCAGAAACAGGCAGAAAGTGGAGAAAGGAAGTGTCTTAATGGGAACGGAATATCTTAATAATATGCAGGTTCCTTCTGCCTTCTCTTCTGTTAGAGAAAAAGAAATACAAGTACAATTTGATTCATAGGAACTCCGAAATTCGATGGACCATTTGATTCGGGCCTGTCCATAGCAAATCGATGCTTTTAACGCTTCAGGCACTAATTACATAATTGAACGAGTACTCGATAAAGTGAAGCTGAAACGTTGTTACAAATATATATCAGTGTATACAATTTTCAGAGCTATTCGTGTGTCCATCGCATCGCCGAAAGCAATCGCGGCCTTCCGCCCTGCTGGGCGGCCCAGCACTGTGGGCTTTAATACAGAACAAATATGATTGACTGTCATCAAATTGGAAGAGACTTTTACTGGTTTTTTTTTGTGAGCGTCAAGTGGAGTTTCACTGTGCATTTTCATATTGTTTTGATTGTTGAAAATATACTGTTGGATTAACATTTTACGTTAAGCAAATCGAAATTTCAAAGTAATAAACTAACTATAGTGTGGCAGCGAATGCGACAGTGGTTAGATTACTATTAACAATTACGATAATATGCTAGTTATAAAAATTTACATTTCCGCATATTGTTGGTATGGGTATATTTGTGCTATGTCTATGTCTAGATATTGCATGTTTATAACGGAGCTAAGTTCTGTCACTTAGACGGAACTTAACTCCGTTATGTCTCGCCATAGCAAGAAAATGAAAGTAGCTTGTTCCCCCAAATGAAGATGGAATACATAACCATTCAGTGGTTGTTCCATTCCACCACGATGGTATTTTTTATTTACGACCGAAACTGCCTTTCAATATAGTTATATGTTTTAAAATATATATAGGCTTGGTGTCTCTTACTGACAAATTCCATTTTAGGATAACCGTAGTGTAGTCCCAATGATTTGTGAATTCATTCGGTGTTGACACTTACTAAAGGGAGCTAGCTTGAATAATATATTAAAATAAAAAGTGGTGACTGCGTCTGACTCTAACTAAGATGTTTTGGGTTCTATTCCTGCTTTCGATGTTTTAACTAAATGTCGTAATGCTAATTTATAATCTTAAATAAGCACTCATCAACATTTTTCCTTTTAGCTTCACGCTGTATCCTGCATGTAGCAGGGTAGGATGTTGATTTGAATTGTATGAACCTAACTCGACTAATTACTAACTTACTAGTAACCTCTGAATTTACTAGTAACCTCTGAAGAGTTTTAATATTCAAATGCTGGTAACTAAAAAGTGGTTCAAATTCAGGTTTTTAAATTTTATTCTACATTAGCGGCCCGCCCGCGGCTTCGCCTGCGTGAACTACGTTATTTTTAATTTCTGTCTCCATGAGTACCTACGTCCTATAAGTGATGTCCATGCAAAACTTGATACTCCTAGCATTTGTAGTAACGAAGTTTCATACAAACTTTCAACCCCAAAAACGACCCCTTAGAAGTCGAATATTGCAAATTCCCGTCTTAGCGTGCACCTTCGTCCTATAAATAATTCCTATGCAAAATTTGAGATTCCTGGCACATGTAGTTTCTGAGATTTCGTGATGAGTGAGTGAACTCTTGATTTTATATATATAGATTTACAGCTCGACCTAATAAAAACGTATCAAAAAGAATCAAAGAAATTAATCAAATGCCTACCTTATCAAGTAAAGACACCAATATCTACCATCATATTCGCATGAATTACAAAAAAAATTAATTCGAAATATTCGAAACGTGCCTTTTCATACTTAGTATATAATAAATACCCAATACCCCAGCGCTAAGCCCCTCCGTGTCCTCGCGCAGATCTGAACAGATCATCATTTTGTTTAAATAATATCCCGTTACCCGTTACCAGTTCCCGTTACCTTGTAATAATCCGTTGGTGTTCAACACTTTGTGTTTATAGGATGAGAAGAAACGGATATTTGTCACGTTTATTTTCTGAGTATTACATAACGATCCTATTGATCGTTGGTTATTAGGAATTGGAAGTGTGGTTTTTTGTAGGGTTGTATATGCGGTATATGGCAGACGGCGTTGAGTTTCGCGACTCGAAAATTTGGCTGAAAATAGGGAATGGAGTGTCTTAGCAGTAGGTTTACTGTGTCTACCCTGCTATATGCACCGAGTGAATCTCAAAAATATAGTGTAGTTTTTGTTTAAATATATTAAATCTAATAATGTTATAATTCATATAATCCAGTATCAGTAGATTACCCGTTCATTAACTAACAGTTGGTATATATGCATAATAAGTTTGTAATTATTAGTTCGCGTTCGTTACAATGTTTGATGAATATATACAGGCAGTTATATTGTATGTTTGTCGCTAATCAGTCATATAATCTTCATATTTGTTGAATCATATTGTAATTTCACGCTGTATCCCGCACACAGCAGGTCAGGCAGAGGGGAACTAGCGTGTTAAGCTGCGCAACTCTTGCCGCGCTTTACCACGACACCGGAGCGAAGAAATGAAAATATTCAATATTTTATCTCCTCGAGTGGGGATCGAACCCACGACCAGTCACCTCAGTTGTTCTCAACTATAATTGAGGCTGTCATGGTACACTGGGACCGCGTCTTACTATAAACTTGCACTTTTGGGATATTGTATCTTCAACTCGATATAACTTTTAATTTTTGAGAAAATTATGGACAAATATACAAACATAAAAATATTATAAATGTATAATTAAACTTGAAAGCCCTAATAGATTCTTGTAACAGAATGATTACTTACTTTTTTGAAGTCGGTTAACCTAGTTCTAAGGCACTTTGTTACCCATATTCCGCACCATTTTGAAGTTGTGTGTTGAGTAGCGGAACTGAACGCCGCATTAACACTAGAAGCGCCGCCGTCCCATTTTTGTCCCAAACGCAAGTTTGATTGTATGTAACTTTTTTATTCGTTAATTTATGTAGATTAAACTTTTTGACTATTACCAATTTTACACCTTTATTTAATTAAAAATATAAATAATTTTATAGCAGTCATACTTCTTTCNAATCTAAATTTCAAATTTTATAAAAATTGGTGCCGATTTAATTTTTTTTCATACAAACTTTGAACCCCTATTTCACCCCTTTAGGGTTAAAATTTTTCAAAATCCCTCCCCAAAAAATGGATGTCCAGATTACAAAAGTAAACATATGTCCAAATTCCACGTTTCTACGCATAGCGGTTACGGCTGTGCGTGCGTCTTACCTCGGTCAGCGAGGACAAGTCCTTTTATATATATAGATTATAACACAAATAAAATAAAACCAAACACGATTGGAATAACAAATAAAAACTTTAAACAAAGTGTCTTTTTTTACTGCGTATCCTGCTATATGCGGGATAAAACGTGAATTTCGTAAATTAAAACTACATATGCGTACTTACGGGTAACCAGTTCAAATCGCTGTTAAAACTCGTTTCAATTGAGAGCCCGAATGTTCTTAAAGATTCATTTTATATGCAAGCCACGTGTGGCGTATCCCCCACGTGTGAGATATTGACCGTATGGATTAGGAATTAGCTTTTGAATCAAAAAGAAGTTTATCTAATAAAAAATTAAGATTATTTTTTAGCTTCACCACCTACATCTTACTATGAACAAGGAAACTTAGTGTTAAGACACTCCGTTCCCATTAAGACACTTCCGTTCATCACTTCAGCGACTCGCTTTATCTGGTTAACAGAGCGAATAAATTGAAAGTAGGTACTAAATATTTCATTTTCCTCAAGTGGATATCAAACCTGTCGCGAATACGAAGTGTATACAGCGTGGGGGATGCAACGTAAACCAAAAAAAAAACATACTTTTTTATAATATTTTCTATAATAATTATTTAAAATTAAATTAAACATCAATGAAGTGACTCATATTAGTACTCCAGGAGAACGGAAAATTTATCACTAGTTTTTATTGATATATAACAAGTTCCCTCCCTTGTTATATAACAAAGGAACTAATTAATTTTTAATCCTAAGTCTCTAATTATATTTTTTTTTTTTCCTATCTAAAAACATAATTTATTACATTTAAGCAAAATATAAAATAAGCGTATCAGTTCATAATAGCGAACAATTTTTACGTCAACCGTAATATTTAATGAGACGTCTGTCAATCACTTCTACTCTTTGAATCGAGAGCTTTATTGTGAAGCTAAACTTCAGAGAATAAAAATCTAGACACGTCACAGGAGTTCCACAGTATGATTGAAATTACAGAGTAGAATAGTGCATATAACGGCGTTTAAACTCAGAAAAAAAGTAAAACAAAAATCAATTCCTAACAAGAAAAGATAATTATAACTATAACTTAGATCAATTTAATTTATTAATAAAAGGTTCACAGGTTCACACTGTCTAACATCTGGGATAATAAAATACCTTTTTTAATTTGTATATTAAAATGTACAATTTAAAAAAGGTATTTAATGTAAAATACAAATTGAAATTTTATTTTATATTTACAAATCATGTTACTTTAATGGAGAATATTCTATATTATTGTCGTAATTCCTTTATTGTGAAACAAAACGCGATGTTCCAGGCGTTTTGAACCCACAAGCTTCTCAGTACAATTTAAAATCCAATTTTAGTTACATTAAGTGTAAAATGCTGGTTAGTTTTAATGAAACGTATGAATAATATAAGAGGACAACAGCTGCGTACTGATGAAACAACAGTTTTATAATGGCTTTAATTTTTTAGCGCATATTCCTTTGACGGTATCCCATAAAAAGTAACTATTTTTTATAAAAAACATTTTTTTATAATAAATATAAAAGATAATTTGTTTTATACAGCTTGACAAAGCTTATTTGTGGGAAAGAGTGTTTTAGTAAGAGGTTCTACTAAGTATAAAGCACGGCGTTAAGTTCTACCACGAGAATTCGGTGGAAAATGGGGACTCAGTGTCTTAACACCTTTTACAAGGTTCTCTATGCCTACCCTACTATGAGCGGGTACAGAGTGTAGCTGTATATAAGTCTATTCACTTAATGAACATATCGAGATGTATAAACGGCTGAATAATATGATTATTACATATAATATATTCGAAAAGCACTTTGCAAAGGTATTTTTAGTTAGAATCCACACCGATCCGCAATAATATACGTACGATAAAATCATTAAACACATAATAATTATCGGTTGGGTTGTAATTATATGCCGTACGAAATATTCTGTTTTGGACTGTATTGGATCCGAAGTGTACCGGACAGATTTAATTATAGACCCCTCTATAAACATAACTCCCTTTGAAGGACTAGTATTTTGAACCACCCTTATATAACTTGTCTATATAGTCCGAATTAATCTCTAAATAATATCATCAAAGTACTAAGTCCCCCCCCCCACGTTAGAACATAGATATTATGTAAACAACGCACCGAGAATGTCTGGACCAATTTGTCTGGGTCCCAGTACCTAGGGTGTTGCTAGGTTTCAGTTGGGGACGATGGGTAGGGGGTTGAACAGGGGTGGTGAATACGCAGCTGGCAGACAGTATAAAAGGGCGATTTGTTGTGTTACGTCTCATTCTATCGTCGACATCCACCAAGATTGCACGTTGGGGCCGTGGCAGGACAGGTTTACCTGGATAATGGCTGCCACGGCCCCTTCTCGATGGAAGATCCTCTACATCAGACATCAACTGATAAGCAGCATATACATAGTCAAGAAATTGAGAAACGACAGTAACAGCCAGGATTCCAAAATTCATAAAAATCTCAAAGAATTGGTCATCAATACAATCGAACCAAGAAAAATAGAAATACCGAAGCTCATCTCGTATCACATTAAATCAACCATGAAAATAGCATCAATAACGGGACAGCAAAATAATTTCATTCAGGCCTTCGACTGTTTCCAGACAGGCTTCCTCAGAAAACCGAAATATGAGGTAAAATCAAGATCTTCATGACTTAAACCTGCACTCCACTCCAAGTTTGCTCGGCGGCGCTCAGCGAAATTTCTTACGTAGTCTAGTGTCAGTGATAATAAATAATAAATTAATTGTTACAGCGAATTGACCTGAAAATGGCGAAAAAAATTAATTTTGTATAATTTTTGTTACTTTCTTGGGACTTTCTGTCTTGCTATGTAATTCTGTTACTAATTTCACAAAATGTTTAAAAATTTAACCATTAATTTATTGTAATCTTTTCTGTGACATCTTTTGACATTTCTGAGGGAAAAAAATGTATTTAGATTTAAAGCTAACTTAAGATTCATTCATAGTTATCATCATTCATAGTTTAGATTGTTAAAATTAACAATATTGCCTATATTTAAGATACTACCTAGATTTAGTCACTACCTAAATATGACACCATTTTGAACGTATAACTTACATCTTATACTATTCTATTCGGACACTTTGGACCTTTTTGTATCTTCTTATTTAATCGCATTTAATCACATTTAATCGCATTTAGTCGCATTTAATCGCGTTTATTCATTAATTCTAAGAATTCATCCACCACAGCTAAGACTTTGAATCATAGATTTATATTTCATATGAAGACTAGATATACAAATTTAAATATTAATTTGCATATTCATATATAAATCAGTTTTTTAATCTTCTAGTCTTCTTATTGGCTAAATAAACTACAAACAAAGAAAGTGTATAAAACATTTAATTAAATATTATCCACCCACTGGTACATTCAAATTCACGTTTGGATTGCTCATTTCCATGAATTTTGCTTTTAGTCAATAAAATTTTGTAGAGCTGAATAGATTTTTTATTTAACCCTTGCCTTTTTTTCCTTATTAAAAATCTTTAGTACTAAAAACATTGTAAATAAATTACTATAATTAAAAAACGAGTACATTAAAAAAATATATGTAAATTAATGAAATTATGAATAGCTTGTTTAATAAAAATTACTTTAATAGTCACTCAAAAGAATAATTCTGTAACAGGTATTATAAAATAAAACAGATAAATATTAATAATCAAAGGAAATATTAATAGTAATATAAAATTACAATAATTTGAGTCAGTTAAGACTTTTTTTAGTTTTAATTGTCTGTTTTTTATATGCGCTACTACCCTGCTATTGCTATCATTAATGACTTGGGAATGAAATCAAAGGTATTCAAAGGTATCATTGTCACTGATAAATACTCTTATCTATTATATAATTGGTTACTTAATAATTGTTTTTAAATAAAGTCCCGCTGAGTTCTTCTCAGGTTTGAGGCAGTAACTTTAGTGAACGTCTTATTTTGAATCAAATGATTTGAAATTAAACTACGGTGATTATTTTCATATTAATTACTAAAGGAAAATATTGACAATGACGACGTTGACGTGACGCGGGGTCACAAGGGTGTGACTGTAACGCGGCGGTTGAATGAATTATTATTTATTAATATTTTTATTTTCTCGCTCTGGTACCGAGGATTTCTGCCACTCAACACACAATACCTCGAATAATTTTGCGGAAAATAGAGAATGGAGTGTCTTAACACTAGGCCCCTTTTGATTTGTTTTTTTAACTGTATTATAAAAAGTGTACTGTACTGTATTGTATTGTTGTTTACTAAATTGTAAACTGTAACTTTTAATTTGTAAAAATTTTACTATTGACATATTTTGACGATACAAATTGAAAGTTAGAAAAAATTGGAAAACTGTCAATTTTTGTATCGTTAACAACATTCAACGTGAGTTGCCTGGTCGTGACGGGCTGTAAATCTAAATAATTTTTAACTATTGTTATCAGCGTTAAGTATAATTGTCGTTAATTCTAAAAGTCTAATTATCTAATAAGAGATAACTAAATAAAATACACAGAACAAAAAGCATATAAAAATATTAGTTGTGCTTGTTTGTCTAGTAGACTCCAAAAGCTATAAGGTTATTTTTTTTAAATAGTAAATGGATATGTAGATATCTATGATTTTATTTAATGCTTTTCAATTTCCTTTACTTTGAAGTAATTAAAATTATCTACATTTTTTTTTAAAGTTTGCACATACTTACTTGTAAGGAGTACAGGCCGCCCTCCAACCAGGTGGACCGGCGCCCTCAAGAAGACAGCGGGAACCCGCTGGATTCAAAGGGCGCAGGACCGGACGGAGTGGCGAACATTGGGGGAGGCCTATGTCCAGCAGTGGACTTTAAAAGGCTGATGGATATCTAAGTATAGTTCTGAAATCGTTTTTAATTTTATTTTTTTCTTTTATACATGATTTTTAACGTCTCTGCGAATGAACCCTAAAAATAGAATAAAATCGTAATTCTAATATATATTTATATAAAACTTCTGTACTTGCATGTAACAATAAAAATACCGTCTAATCTGTAGGTACATACAGAAAACCGTTTGTTGAATTTATTGGTAATAATAGTAAATAATTTCGTTCTCCTCCCGACGTAAAGCGGAGAACGGAGTGTCTTGACACTGAGTTCCCTGCCTAGCAATGCAAAAAAAAAACTAACATTACAAAAGAGACAAGTTCCAGTCCCAGTACGCTTAAATTTTTATTCATTTTCTAAAAACATCCCTTTCATGTTCAACCCCTCTAGAGCTAATATTCACATTAAAGCCAACGACACGGGTCGCTCTTTGTACTTCAAAGGACTAGGTACTGTTCGACAATTTTATTGGTTTTTAAGTAAAAGTAATAATTATTAATTAAAAATTTTACTCTACTTCCTATGTAAAAGTAATATTAATTTGAGTAATAATGTATAAAATTTAAGAATATCGTGCTAAAGATGAGACCGCGCATATAACAGAAGGAACGCAAAGGCAACCTAGTGTAAAGATATTCCGTTTGCACTTTTCTCTCAACTTCCACGATATTACGTTTTGAAAGGCGAAACTCAACGCCGCACTTTCTTTCTTACTTGTTACCAGAGCGAGGAAATGAAAATAATTATTTTCCTCTAGTGGGAATCGAAACCACAATCTTTGCGTTGCAAAGGTGTATCATAAGAACCAACCAAATCAAAACAATCCCCACGTATAATATCTATATACATACCATACATATATATCTAGAAATAAAGGTACCATAACAAAAGGACCCTAGGTCATTTGATCGATAAAACGCAGACCTTACCCTATTATTCCATAGTATTTAGATCCACACATGGATTTATATACTAAGGATAACACAATATAAAGCAATAAAAATCTCTCCCATACAAACGGTTAATTTCCATACAGAATTCGACATACACGTGTAACTTTATCAAAAGCACTACAATGTATATACTATTACATTATATGAAATCTGAATCCTGTTGAGTTAAACCCTAAAACAAGTATTTCAAGGTCTTCCATTGATACAGTAGGGTTGAGAAATCGTGGCCACCCTGAAGTTAAGTTTTCAGAACTTTTGGGCATCGTTCAATCTTGAAAAGAGGATTTAAAAGTAAGAAAAAAATTAAAATTAAACCTACTTATTAGTTAATTTTTAATTTTTTCTTAGTTCCTTTTGCTCTAAAACTAACTTCAGGGTGTCCACGACTCTTTGACCGTACTGTATTCACAGTCAAATAAAGGGGTTATCGTTCAATGCCTATAGCCAGCCTATTTAAATTTTTGGTCACAATTGGAATAAAGTACATTTTTATATTTCTCAAAATAAGCTTATTTTGATATTTTTTCAAAGAATATAGAAAAAGTATAAAAAATATAGGCTCACGCTGCAATCCCCATATTAGTGTAGTGTTAAGACACTCCATCCCTTTGTCTAAGTACCAGCAAGGTAATTCTCACGGTGGGAGTCGAGCCCACAACACACGTTACATTTAGAAGGAATAGTATAGAATGACAAATATTAAAAAATCTGTAAAAACCTTTGTAAAAATATACAATATGTATCGAGATTTGAACGTGTTTCTTAAACAAGTAGTAAAATACATGAGTTGATCAATTAAATTATTTAAAAATGTCCATTAAATCCATTAAAAACTAGCGACCAAATAGCGCTTTAGCCAATTTATAAATATGATAAAATCTTAACTTAAATTGTGGCATTTGTGTCATTCTGATATATAAGCTATATTACTGTATAGATTTATATAAATCCGTATCCATAGTTATATAGTCCACAGTTTTTGCGTGAATGTGGAACAAACGTCAATACATCCTTTCCTATGTATAATATTAGTAGGATACTAAAAAAACTTTTTTAAAATACGTAATCTGTATTATTTATAACCTATGGACAACAGACTGAACAAGCTGCACATGTTTATAGGTTATAAAAAGGACCCTCCAACGAGGGCCCCAGGTTTAATTCCCGTTGCAAGTCCAAGGTCAATATCACCCTTCAATCTTTTATATACGAGTGTATCAGTAACAAGCGGTAGGCACTAAATGTATCTAGATTTTTAATAATACTAAATTTTTAAAGCCATTGAAAACCTGTGAATGCGTTTGATTGTTCAAATGTACATTGAGGTTTTGGGTTCGATTTCTTTCATAATTCTCGATAGATGTAAAGCGCGGCGTTAAGTTCCGTTAAATCATGCGAATAAGGGCGGAAAGCGGATATTAAAAGACCCATTATTAAAAAGAACCGTTTCCTTGGTCTTGTAGGAGTTAATACGAAGTTAAATTTCTCTATACAACATGCAATATCTCAAAGACTTACAATAATACACACAATTTTTTCAGTAACATACTCAGTATTTTATAGACCGCAATCAATTAAATAACTGGATTCACTTTTGGTTGTTTTCATGAACAGTTCAGCACAATTAGTGCATAAAAATGAAATATATGCATATAAATATGCACACCAAGCCGTTTCATCTGATACCTCACTTGAACTAGCAGCTTTAATACCAATTGTGCCCCCCTTTTAAGCTATTATTTTTTAGGACTTAACCACAAATGTATAGTTTTCTTGAACTACAATTACCTGTAGATTCCTAGATGACCTAGCTGCCAAATTTTGTAATTCTAGGTCAACCGAAAGTACTCTATTTTAGATTCCATTCATAGTGTCGAAATACGCTTTTTTTTGCGATATAAATGGCCATATCTTTTTTTAACTAAATGTTGAAATACATTTTTTCAGGTAATCTGGCCTGAGTATATAGTTTGAATTTCAACTCGATATATTCAAGCGTTCCTGCGATAAAGGCTCTTGACTGACAGACTTAAAAACACGAACAAATTCTCATTTTGAATATCTAGATGTGGTAACTGATGATCTATACTAATATAATAAAGCTGAAGAGTTTGTTTGTTTGTTTGTTTGAACGCTAAGATTTCTGAATTTACTGGTCCGATTTACTTTGTTTTTGTTTTGTATGAAAGCTGCATTCTTCAGAAGTGCTATAGGCTATATAAGATTACATTACACATATATACTAATATATTAAAATACTTATTTCTAATTTGTTACCGCGAAATTTTGATATTCATCCTTATGAAAATAAATATAATAGTCACTTTAAGCATTTTATCTAGATTGAAATTATAGTTAACTGTATTACATTCTAATCAATAATTAAGGAGATGGCACTGATTCGGAATGACCTAACCTTCGGGCGACATTGTATGACCGACGCGAACGGGCAGATGACGTTCACGGTTTTATAAATTTTCATACATTTTCGAACTATTGTTAATTTATGTAATTATTTGCTGTTTATAATTAGTTTAAACTACACTTTGGTTCTCTTCTTCTTTTCTTGGTGTAGTGTTGGTTTGGTCCTGAGATTTTATTTGATATTGCTCGCAAAAATTATCCTATTTAATATAGAAAAATGTTTAGTTATTTCATAGAGTCGATATCTATGTACGCAAGCATGGAAAACTTTAGGTAATTTTTCTAATATTAAAAATATCCTTTAGTTACTTTTACTTCTGTCGTTGGTTCATTTCAATAACTCAGATATTTTTTCTAATAATATGTCTCTACTTATTATTCTTTTTGATTGTTTAAGCTTATATTTTCTTACTAATTCTGTTGAAAACTGAAAATAATTTCATAAATATATTTTATAAATATTGTAATATTTCAAGCAGGCGTAGCCGCGTCCGGGTCCGCTAGTGATATATATGCAGAATTAATGGGCTAGTATGCTTTCTGTTGTTGCTATGGGTAAAGTTTTAAAAACTTTTTCATCTTAGAGATATATTTTCTTAAATAAGCTAAGAAATATCAATTTTTTTGTTCAGCTTTCCTTTGTATACGTAATTTTTATAAGTTAAGACTGTACTAAGACATTTTATAAGTTAAGACTCTCTGTTCCAGAATTAGACGGAACTCTGGAGGCATCGCGTGTTGAATCGCGGTACTCAACGCCACGCTTTGCCTTGTAAACCAGAGCTAGGAAATGAAAATATTAAATATTTAATTTCCTCAGGTAAGAATCACTCGCTTCGCCAAGATTGACCTCAATCTATAAATGTCTGTAGTTCCTGAGGTTAGCTGGTTCAACTAAACTTACTCTCAAGCCCATACATTTTGGTTTTAGTATAAATAAAGTATTCCAAAAAGAGTTATACTAACAATCATCACGTTTAGCAAGGCTTTATTTTTGTAAGCCATTAAAAAATATTTCAAAACAAATATCTAAAAAAACTTACCAAGCATTTTTAACGCTTTTAAAGTATGGAAAGAAAAATGAAGAAAATGTGTAAAATTTTAACTTGTGTTGACACTTCCATTACCACTTTCTACTGAATTCTGGAGGCATTGCGTGTTGACTGGTGGAACTAAACGCCGCGCTCTCGGACACCAGGGGAAGGAAATGAAAATATTATATATTTCATGGGAGTGGGAATCGAACCTACAACTAGTAAGTTCAACGAATAGGGTTTGTACTCCAAATAATCCAAAAAAATACTAACATTGTTTTTAGTTTAGTTTTTCCATGAGGCCGTAAACACTACTGTCGTGCGTTCGATTCTCACTTGTGCCAATAGACAAAACTTCCCCGCTCAGCTATGAATTGAACCTACAGCAATATATTGTGATAGATTCAATTTACGCCTTAAAACATATTTCTAATCGATAATTATATTTTTACTTTAAAACAATTCTTAATTTTATATTTCCACATTGACTTCACCATTCATCCCTAAAACTCTGCAGACATAATTTCCACCATACAGGCAACATCAAAGGCAGTTTTCCTTTATCGACTCTCTATAGATGACAGGGGGGCACAGGTTCTATTCCTTTTACTTTATATCCTGTAAACCATCTGGCTTACAACATCTGAATACCAACATGGGTACTAATGCGTTAAAGCTTTGGACTGCGTTTTTTATTGTCACCTATGATCCAGAAATAGCCTTTGTTGTGTTTTAAAGAATTTCTATACAGGTCTGCAAAACGCTGCATGTAGGATTTTTATCTTGGGTATGACGATTTGTTTTTTTTCATACGTTTGGGACCGTTATGGTGCAGTGGGACTGCGTTTAATTGTGAATGCAGTGGTTGTGGGTACGATTCCCATCCGTGGGATACTCTGGAAAGAAGACAAAGCGCTGCGTTGAGCTTCATTGCTTAACTTACAATTACTCGAAAAAATTAAATATGTGTAGGGAGTGGAGTATGTGAACACTTAGTTCCCTGAACCCTTCTAAATAATAGTATCTAATATACAGGTGAGGTCAACAAAAAGTAAAAGAATAAAATTCAATTTTTTTTTTTTGGAAAATAAAACGTAAAAGTCATTCCTTATAATATACAGGGCTATGTAGAAGGCAAGTGGAAGAACTAGGTAGTGTTTAATCAAGACTTTATTCATTCTAATCAGCTTCACGCTGTATCCCGCATACAGCAGGGTAGAGGGGGCCTAGTGTTAAGACACTTCTTTCCCCACTTTCCGCCCAGAAAGCGGAAGCATTGCGTGTTGAGTGGCAGAACTCAACACCGCTCTTTGCCTCGAAACTAGAGTGAAGGAATAGATATATAAATTTAGATAATTATTTCATTTCCTCGGGTGGGGATCGAACCCACAGCCGCCGCGTTATACTGCCACCCTCACGGCGGAACTAAACGCCGCGCTTCGCCTCGACACCAGAACGAAGAAAATGGAGATATAAAATATTTTATTTCTTCGAGTGGGAATGGAGTCCACAGAACATCTTTGTAGCCATACGCCACGACTGGTCTCGAAGAATACTTTTGTATAATAAATGTTCATTCGAACGAACATCGACAGCACTAACAAGTAAAACTATTAAAATCTAGATGACAACTTCATTAAAGAGCTCACTCTATTCAATTTTCATACTTATTGGAAAACTAATTGCATTATCATTTCCCTCTTGAATATAATATTTTTATGGAAATTCTTTATGAATTTTGTGTTGGAAATATTTTTATTATCTTTCGCGCTGGTTTCTTACAGGTAAATGCTTTTGTGGCTACAAAATTCTACTTTTATTTATTATTTTTCAATTTTACTTGATATGTGTGAACAAATTGCAAGAAAAGCAGTTAAGCTTACAAGTTAAGTTTTCGAAAAGTTTAAATAAACTTAGTTCTTGAGACATTCGCGATGTGTGACAGATCCAAAGGCCGCGCTTTGTCTTTTATCCAGAGTAAGAAATTAAAGTCATTCATACATCCAAATGGGAATCGAAACTACCGTCGCACTTTCAGCCACTGTGCTGCTGAGCCATGAGCGCCTCAAATAAATTAAATCAAATAAATTCTATACAACTTTTGCACAGTACATTCGTTCGCTGACATTTTGTTCACTTGAAAAGCTTCAATGCATAATTGTGTGTGCTAAAAATATTCAAAAAAAAATTTGGTGTCATTTTAAAAAAATATCGTTTTCATATAGTGAAATATAATATGAAAGCGTGGTAATCCCGCTAATTCGTATTTTTAATTATATGTAAAATGTAAAACCCGTTCTTCCTGAAACCGCAGGAATTTTAAGGAAACCTCACGCTGTATTCCGCACACAGAAGCGTAGGCAGAGAAAACCCATGGTTAAGACACTCCGTTTCCCATTTTCCGCCGACTTCTGTTGGTGTTGAGTTCTTTTCCTCGAATAGGGATCAAACACATAACCAGCAGCCTAATCTATCTATATAGGGCTAAATTTCAAATTTCTAAGTTGCTTGCACTTACTTCAGTCAGTCAATATGTACCGGAAGAGTTTTATTTCTATAATGTCGAAACGATAAAACTGTTCATACTTAGTAGTCGTGGCAATGCTTTGTATAACAATTAGATCTGTGTAGCGGGTTTGAATCTGGTTTAAAGCAAACAATGTAATGAGTGATTGAAGAGTAGAGGGGTGTGTCTTGACAATAAGTATCCTACGTTGCTTTGCGAGATAGGGGGTTGAGGCTGAATAATAAAATAGAACTAAAAACACTCTTTTCTACGTTTACGAATGTGTAAAATGCTTCCAAGTTGATATATTGTAAATCGTCAGGCCAAATAAGAAGAGACATAGATTTACTGTGCGAATGCTCATAGCGTTGCAAGAGGAGGAAGTGTAAGTTTATAGGATGCCTTTAATTGTGCATTTCTCTAACCTCCACTATTCGAGCTCACAGTTTTATTAGCTTCAAGCTCCATAGCAGATAGGGAGAACCTTATCACCATGTCCTTTTCAGTCATTAAAAAACGTAAGAGACCTGTCTGAGGAAAGAAGATAAAGTAAATCATGACTGAGGAAATATCCATTTGACGACAGCCACACTATAAATTTCTTCATCGCATGGTATAAAATGCAAGTAGGACATACAAATTCCATATTGTATAATTCCAAAACTATACACAGACCGTAAGAGATATCCGCGGGAGTAAACTATTTTATTGACACCAAAGCACTTTGAAACTAACATAAAATGAAGTCCAAACAAGAACTGTGCTCTTCTAAACGATTATTATATAAGTTTTGAAAAATTAAAGTTTACTATAGCTTATGTAATATATCTTGTTATGCCTTATGACGGTACTCAACGCCGGACGTGGTGATTTTATATCTAAATTTGTAGGGAAAGTGGGGAGAGGAGTGTCTTAAGCTTGACAGCTTGATGAGCTTAATGAACCACTATTTATTTTTTACACGTATCTATTAGGAGCCTTTTTATAATAAAACTTGGTACTAAACTTCCTCCAAGTAAAATTTGAACTCCTGACCAACTTGGGCAGAAAAGCATTTTCCGATTGCGTAATGACGGGTGTTTTCTACGAAATTCAATAGCAGTTCTACTATAAGTAGTTTCAATACAATAATAGTTTAAAATACTTATTATTATTTAAAAAATACTTATTATTGTTTAAATTACTTATTATTTCATATTATTTCATTTAACACAGTTGAAATGTCTCATATAGCAATAACCGTCAAATGATGTAACCTTGTGTAACCTTAATGTATTATTTCATTTTGTTAAAATATTGTTTACACTCTTAGGATGAGTTACAACTGGTAGATACTTTTCTCTATAAGTTGGTTAGGTGTTCAAATTTTACTTAGGGTAATTACAACATTAAAAGTAATTACCTTTCTTTGGTCCAACATGTGTTATATTCAAAAGTAATTACATTTGCAAGGTAGCATACTTATATCATGTATATTAATATTTCGCAACACTTGCTTCGCCACTCCTAGTTTGTTTACTTGAATTCACAAATCTCAGAAACTGCGGGTGGAAATTGAAAAATTATTTTTTGTGGATAATGCATTTACCGAAGAAGGCTCTATAGGCAATATAACATAACCTCTATCGTTTTTTGTGTAGTCTGTGCTAATATAATGAAGCGGAAGAGTTTGTTTGTTTGTTTGTTTTTTTGTTTTTTTGAACGCTAAGATCTCTGGATCTACTGGTCCGATTTACTTTGTTTTTGTTTTGTATGAAAGCTGCACTCTTCATAAGTGCTATAGGCTATATAACATTACATTACACATATATACTAATATATTAAAATACTTTCTAATTTGACATACAATTTATTCTGCCATGTTAATAACAACCGTCTTTGCTAAGCAACGGTTTGTTTGTTTGTTTGTTGTTTTAAGAAAACGTCACCCAAAATGAACTTATATTTTGATATTCATCCTTATAAAAATAAATATAAAAGTCACTTTTAGCATTTTATCTAGATTGAAATTATAATTTTTAGTTTACTGTATAACATTCTAATAAATAATTATGGAGTTGTCACTGATTCGAAATGACCTAACCTTCGGACGGCATAGTATGAGTATGACCGACGCGAACGGGCAGACGACGTTGACGGTTTTATAAATTTTCGTACATTTTCGAACTATTGTTACTTTTTATGTAATTATTTGATATTTATAATTTATTAAAACTACACTTTGGTTCTCTTCTTATTTTATTTGATATTGCTCGCCAAAATTAACCTATTTAATATAGAAAAATGTTATATATTTCATAGAGTCGATATCTACTAGTATGTACTCACGCACGGAAAACTTTAGGTACTTTTTCTAATATTAAGAATATTCTTTAGTTACTTTTACTTCTTTTGTTGATTCATTTCAATAACTCAGATTTTTTTTCTAATAATATGTCTCTACTTATTATTCTTTTTGATTATTTAGGCTTATATTTTCTTACTAATTCTATTGAAAACTGAAAGTAATTTCATAAAAATATTTAATAAATATTCTTATAGTTCAAGCAGGCGTAGCCGCGTCCGTATCCACTAGTCCAATATATTTGAAGACAGTTATTTCGGTTACTTAGAATGTGTCATATATAACTCTCTGTCACTTTCATTTGATCGCGAGGCAACGCAGGTGAAAACTAGTAGAATTGTAAATGGTAAATTTTTAATTCTCTTTTAATATTTGAGTCTAATGTTAGGGTCATTTTTGAGCATTAGCCCCACTTATTATATTCATATATCTTTCACAATAGCTGACTTCCCACTACACCATGATTCTCTCAATTGCTTAAAAAGTATTGATAAATATCACCGAAATTTATGAAAGACGATACAGCCAATGTGTACTTAACGTCAGCCCTAAGTATTTCAGGATATTGAGGGTACCTCATGAAACCGAGAGGTTACTAAGAAAATCCATTATGGACCAACGAAAAAAAACACGAAGTAGGTACCTACCTATACCTGCTTAACCTAAAAACCTACTTTTGATATCCCTATAGGCAATAAGTGTAATTGCAGCTTGTGATTTGTTGGTTTTGATATTACTTTTCTCTGATTGCTCAATTTGGTGTGGTCATTTCATGAAATGAGATAAAGAAAATTATAGTAGTAAATGTTCATATGTTGGCCAGTCGCGGGGCAAAGGTATGGGTGGTATGATTGTAAAGTCAAAGTCAAAGTCAAATAATGTTGTCCAAAATAAGAAGTTACACGCTTCATTTTTTGAATGTCAAATAATCTACCACCAGTTCATTAAAGTTAATGCCTCAGACCTGATAAGAACCTGCGCAAAAAACTCAGCGGGAAGTTTTTTAATAACAAATATACAAAACACATTTTAACATTTCTGACAATGATATTTTGAAACAGACTGGAGGTGGAGGGGTGGAGGAAAGTGGGGAACAAAAGTGCTTTAACACTATGTTCTCGGGTTCCCTCTCCTCTGCACGGGATACAGCGCGAAGCTAAACAAAATGAAAATCTGACCCAAACAAGAATCAAACTTACCACCATCATAAGTTAATCACTCATCACATAAGTGGTCTTCGATTGTGTAAATTTAAAGAACACACGTCGTTTTAGCGGCAAACATAGTCAAGCCATTACTTAGGTATATATAATTAAAGATAAGCAAAGAGTACTGAAATATATATTTTTGAGCTTTACTGCAAGGTAGGCAGAGTATTAAAACACTCCGTTCCCATTAATACACTTCCATTCTCCGCTTTCCGTTGAAATCTGGAGGCATTACGTTTTGAGGGGGGGAACTCGACAAGTTACATTTCGCACCCACATTTAGAAATGAGACGTCAGTGGTAGAAGCGGAAAGGTCCACACCCTTTACCTTTTATATCTACCGCATTTCAACCTTTTTGTACATTTGATATGTAATTGAGCTTTTCTGATAGCGTCCGTGATTTAGTGTAGGTAGGAACTTTTAGTCGACATTTTTATTCTATACTAAAGTATCCAATATTTCAAATGCTTCCTACTACTATTACAAATGTACAAGTTTGTGAGGATGGATGTTTGTTTCACTTTCAAGCAAAAACTAATGATTTATATGAAACTTCACAAGAATACACTAGCTGCAATTCATGAAAGTATTTTGTATAATTGAGCTATAATATAAAAAAGAGCTAAGCGGGCAAAACCGCGTGTGAATCGCTATGCGATCTATATGGGAATATTATTAGTTTTTAGAAAACGAATTCATGTGTATATAACGCGTTGTCAATTTATAAGAAGTGAATACTGTCAAGCATGTAGAAGTGTACGTTTTAAAGCAATTTTCCGCATATGCTAATTAATAAAAAATAATACATTTCCGCATTCCTTCACCATATATTCTTTAAATAGGATGCTGAACATCATCCTCTTTCTCATGCTTGATTTGTTGATCGTTCAGTATCAATGCTACTGTATCAGCGATACCACGTTTATCCATGCTATGTTCTCGAACTCAAACCCGTCTCTCTTGACTCTACATAGTACTATACCATTAAAGCTTTGAAATGAAGAAATTACGGCCATATAGAGAAATGCTTGAGAAAATATTTTACCAGACTAGTGTCTCTGAATAGATCTAGTTAGTTATTGATCTAGGTATCTAGTTATTTTAGAGTTGCGATCTCCGAGACTGAACTGAATTGGAGGCTTTTAAGGAATTATTTTACTAAAAGGTTTCTATTGTCTTTATTGGTGGAAGATTATGGTAAATTTTTTACTTTCTTACTATAGACAATAGACTGTAAAAAAAGAGATTTTTCTATATAGACTTGCTTTTATAGCTTTATTTTAATTTTTTTTTTCGTTTTAGCTTCAGCCCTATATCTCATAGTAGGGTAGATAGATAGAACTTAGGAACGACTAAGACGTTCCAATATTCCGACGAATCGAGATATTATGTGTTGAATGGCAGAACTCCATGCTGCTAATACAACCCAATTATATAATATATATAATATATAGCTGTTTCTTTTGCTGAAATGACATGTTAGAAAATTCTAGCATTCATTGCTATGCAGATGATAGCAAAGTGCAAAAGAAACCTTAAAGAAGCGCGCCTCTCTCCATCTTAAAAGACGGCAACGTACCTGTAGCTCCGGTGTTGCACGGGATCGTGGGCGGCCCACTGGTGGTCACTTACCATCAGGTGACCCGTTTATTTGTTCGTCTTGATAGAGCCAGGATAGTGAAAATCTTCAAAGATTTCTAGTAGACCAATAGTAGTACAAATAGTATTATCTATATATATAAAAGGACTTGTCCTCACTGACTGAGGTAAGATGCACGCACAGCCGTAACCGCTGTGCGTAGAAACGTGAAATTTGGACGAATGTTTACTTTCGTAATCTGGACATCCACTAAGAAGGGATTTTGAAAAATTTTAACCCTAAAGAGGTGAAATAGGGTTTGAATGTTTGTATGGAAATAAAATTAAATCGGCATCGTTTTTTATAAAATTTTAAATTTAGATTTTTAAAAGTATTTCGTTGAATACGTGTTTCATCGTTTTCTAGAATTCTCTCCCTAAGGGTGCAAATAAGGGGTAGAAAGTTTGTGTGCAAAAATCTTTAAATCGCTACTGATTTTTATAAAATTTGAAATTGAGACTCTTAAAAATATTTAATTGAACACGTGTTTCATGGTTTATTAGAATTCACCCCTAACTAATAAGCAGACGAAGCTGCACACGTCCGCTAGTATATATATATTTTTTTCATGTTGTATCCCATACATAACAGGATAGGCAGAGAATTCTGAAGGCATTGCATGTTGAGTGGCGAAACCTAACGCCGTGTTTAGCCTCGATACCAGCGAGAAATTAAAATTTTTAAATATTTTAATACTTTTTTTGACTAAATATTTATCCTCAAGTGGGGATCGAACCCATAATTTGTTGCGTGTACAGTCAGACGTTTGTGTCCTTGCACTACGACTGCCCTCAATTTTTAATTTGTATTTTAATACTATAACGTTGTCAAAGGACTTGCATTTACATCTTAGTATATGCCACTATACTCGTATTTAAGTAAATACTAATATTTTTAAAATACTTGAGGAAAAGTTCTTTTCATTCACGGATTACGTGCTTGCGAAAGAAGCTTATGTTGCTTAACAAATAACTCGCTGTTCTAAAGAAATGTTGCAGCTTTAATATGATCAGATTGATAATTTAAAATAAAATCTTGTTTAAATTCCTGTTAAAATATATAAATTTGGGGAGATAATTTATCCAAAATGTAGGTTATCTAGCGAAGCGTTGACTTACGCCACTCAACAGGCAAAGTGGGGATGACACATTGAGACTGCCTTACTGTAAACACGACGCTTATGGGTTCGATTTCTACTTGAGGCAATTGATAATTTTTATTTACACGGTATAGGAATAAGGAAAAGCATGAAGAACACGCAATGTCCCGATATTTTTTCGGTGCGTGGCAATCGAACTATTTCTACACTTTTAGATTCCTTGTCTTCTCTGCCAATATGCGGAAAAAAAATTGGACAAGCGTGAGTAGGGTTCGCTCCTCGAGGGTTCCGCACAGAAGTTGGAGGTCTCAAGTTTTTTCTGAAATACAAGCATAGTTTAGCTAGAGCCCTTTAATATGGTACCTCTCTTGAACTAGTGGTTTTAATACCAAATTTTTTCCCCCTCTATTTTATATATTATTTTTAAAATTTAACCTTAAATATGTAATTTTCTGATATTTTTCTGTACTAATACTACCTATAGATGCTAGCTGCTAACTTTTATAATTCTAGATCAACCGGAAATACCGTATTAATTTTGATTCCCTTTATAGTGTCGAAGTACGCGATTTTTGTTATATAAAGTGGGGGACCGTAGATCTGAGTAGGTATATGATTTGAATTTCAACTAGATATCTTCAAGCGTTCTTAAGATAAAGGCTCTTGATAGACATACAGACAGATGGATGGACAACAAAGTGATCTTATAAGGTTTCCTTAAAAGATACGGAACCTTAAAAACAACATTAACAACACAATCATCCAACTGACCAAACTTACACACACAGCCAGTTAGCAATAAACTACAAACACAATTAACATAGAAAACAAAAAAAAGACTGGACACAACGAATAAAAGTCAGTAATAAATTTTATTCGTAAGAAAATAGTATTGTAGCAACATTACAAGAAGCTACTCAATTAATAAGCTTCCCCGTGGATCCCGTTCCGTTGGAACGTTATTATCGAAGTCCATTCCGTTTATATGTATATAGAAAGTACATTGAATATTGAAAACTCGCTCGGTGAGGTTATTTCCTTAATAACTTCATTGTATTTGGTTTTTCTTTCTTGTATTTTATAGTTGACCCTTTGTTTCTTTTCTGTGAACTCTGTGACCAGAGTTTGTATTTATTTAATGGTAGCTTGACTCTGTACTCTTCTTAGCAGAATTATCTTCCGAGGAAGTGGTACCCAGATGGAAGCCGGTGGTTTTGTTGGTCTGACACTTCTATTACTTTTATGAAACTTGATGATTCAAAAGTGGTTGTAATTGAATAAAGGATATCTTGATTTTGCTTTTTTTGATATCCTAGGTATAATAACGGAGTAGACAAAAGGAATTTAGTGTTAAAACACGCCGGTCCTCACTCATTGCTCACTTTTCGAGATGATTTGAGTTTCAGGAAATCCGAGCTAGTAAATGAATTATTTTTAAACTTTTTTCTAAACTTTACTTTCGTGTTCTTGTTAAACTTCCTTTAAAATAGTTATTTTTATTTCATTTATAGCATTTTATTTTTGTTTACTTTTCCGCGGGATTTTTTACACACAGCAGGGTATTGGTACACTCCGTTTCCCATTTCGTGCTGAATTCTGGTGGAATTGCGTGTTGAGTAGCGGAACTGGACGCCGCGCTTTACCTCGACACCAGAGCGAAGAAATTAAAATATTGAATGTATATTTGAATTTATGTATCTATACAAGAATATCTGTAACAAGAAAACTTAATATACTAATGCAAATCTATTTTCTTATGAAATAAAATACAAGAGGTACAGTTTTCTCAAAAGGATAAAGGACTTTAGGATTTATTTATATCGTATATTTTTTACGGACTGTTGCTGGAAATATTGTAATGTTATTGTAGAATTCATTGTGGATTTACTGAGACATTGATATGGATTGCTAAGATATTTTTTTAGCTTCACGCTGTATCCCCCACATACTATGATAGGCAGAGGGATCATGGGAGACTATACTATGTCCAATACTATGACCTTACCTATAAGACACTGTGTTTCCATGGAGACACTTCCTTTCCCCAGTTTCCTCTTAATTTTGGAGGTGTGTTGAAAGCACGTAATACGCAATTCAGCGGGAAAGTGAGAAGCGGAAGTGTCTTAATTAATGGAAATGCAGTATGTTAACATGAGATTCCCAGGATCCCTCGGCCTATCCTGCTATGAAGGATTTATATCCTTATGATGATATAAAAAAATCTTGAATCCAGACCGTGAACAATGTGTTTTGCCTGTAAATTTTGCTTTCGACCGCAATATGAGCGATAAAGCGTGGAAGCCAATAAAACAATACACGAATCGCTTTTTAAAAGCTTTTATTTTAAAATGGTATAGCGACGAAAACCTAAATAGTTGACAAATTATTAACAAACTTAGACTAACTTATCCATAAGGATGTTAATATTTTTAATAGGCCATTATTACACAGTGGGACACTGTAAATATGATAATTGTGAGTTCGATTCTTATACTCGGGCGAATTATTTATTTGTTAAATTCCGTCACAAACGCGGAGAAAATAGTGCAGCGAAGTAAGCACCTAACAAAGTTGTTTTTCTTAAAGAATATATGCATAATATTAAATTGAATAAAACAAGCTCAAGATGAAGTATAATATATTTTTATTTAATCAAAACTTAGCGAGTCAAGTCTAGCAGAACTACTTCGAGCGCCTTAGGCGAGGCACTGTGGAGGTCATGTTACCTGAAATAAAGATGAAAGATAGAAATTAAACTTAAAATATCATTTAAAGTTTATTTTAGTATAGTTCGTGACGTGTTCATCGTGTGGTCACCGTGGCGTGGTTGTAGGTTCGATCCCCATTCGAGGCAATAAATTATTATTTATTAATATTTATTCGCTCTGCCACCAGAGTAAGAGTCCGGCGTTGAGTTTCACCACAGCGGGAAGCTGATACGAAACGATTAAAGCCGCGTAGTATAACTTATAGCATGAAGAAAGGCCAAATAAACAACTCTTAATTGTTTTACATAAAATAGTTAACAGAAATAAAATAGTATAATTAAAATCGAATCAATGTACGACAATAGTTAAATGCTATTCGTGATACACTTTCATTAACTATATCTGCGATAGTGACGTGATCCGCTCTAATAAATGGTTTCCATACAAAATAGTGTGAAAATACCAACAAATTCACGCTAGCAGGAATACCCGCATTATATAATGGTATGGTAACGAAACTATGGTTTATTATTGATTGACGGTGTTGGGTTCAATTATCATTCGGAAAAGTTCAATATTTTCTTTTTTTTGCTCTCTGCTACGTCCAACGTCTTGATTTTATAGATATTCGAGGAAAGCTATTTTTTTTTAATTAATTTATCTCTGCCTGCCTTGCTTTAAGGTCTATGTAAATTAAAGGAAGCCTAGTGATAAAACATTAGGTTCCCCACTTATCGTCTATTTTTGAAACATTGTATGTTGAATAACGAAGCTTTACGCTACGTTTTGTCTACCAGAAATACAAACATGTCTCCGCGTGGGGATCGGACCCACAAGCATCAGATGATATCCCACTTCATGATGACGACTAAAAACAACAACTCAAATATTAAAAGTATAAGAAAAAAGATAAACGAAAAATATAACTAATAAAAGTCGACAGATACATAAGTAACTTTTTTTATTGGATATCAAATAGGAGCGGTGATTTCTGTTGTAACAGCCCTTGGAACTTAAATAAACAATGACCATTGAGCTGTAGGGCTCGGTGTAGGAATGAATGAAAAATAAATACAGGTGGTTCTCACAGTATATTGTTTGTTTTATGGCTTTCCTTGGATTTTCTTGTATGGAATCCATTGATTTTTATGGTCTTTTGGTTAAGATATGTCACTGACGGTAGCGTCGTTGTGTTACAGTACATCGTCTGACTGTTTACAGTTGTGTGCTGACATTTATGTGACGGATGTGGGTTCGATTTCCATCCGAAGGAATGTATTATTTACATTTCCCCGTTTTAATAATAAAATGGGAACGGGATGTTTCGACATTATTTTCCTTTGCTGCTAGGTAAATGTGCTTTTAATAACATAAACTACGACCTTATAATTTACTTAAATTCAAATTCAAAATTCAAAATATTCTTTATTCAAATCAACTTACAATAAGCACTTTTGAATCGTCGAATGAACATATCTTACCGTAAAAGCTACCACTGGTTCGGAAGGCAGTTCTACTGAGAAGAGCCAGCAAGAGTCTTAAGTCTTTACTTTACACTTGACTTATATGACTCTATGTCTCTACATACTACTCTCCATACTAGTCCAGTTATTCATTCAAGTTGCGAGTTGGTATCGAACCCACCACCATCGTTTATAACCAAAGGTCGATAGTCTGCGCGTAATGCACGATAGCCTCAAACGTTTTTAATAACGTTTATTATTATATTGGAAGAAATATTTATTGAAATAAAATAAGAAACAAGTAGACATCGCCTTAAGCTTCTTTAACAGACATCTTTATTATATAAGAACAAACAATCGTCCGTCTTTAGTTCCCCGAGCTTTAACTAATTTCAACGTAAAACTCAACTAGATGTACGCGGGCACTTTCAGTGATGCATTACGTAAAAATCCTTCTGTAAAAGAACTATAGCAATGTCGGCACTTTAGTATGTTTTGTTTATGTAATATTTTACATGCGCGGCGTTGGGTTCCGTGCTTTAATAGTTAATATTTAAAATATTGAGGAACGAAGTATCTTAACACTGGGTTTCTTTGCTTTCTGTTTTTGAATTATGTGAAAACCATATTTATTGTAATTTTCTTTTCCTACATTATCAATTTGTCAATTTACATCAATATAAGTTAATTAACAGTAAACGCAAAGATTGTGGGTTCTACTCCTATTCGGGGTGATGCATTTTTATTATTATCTCGTTTTGGTTACAAGACAAAATGAGGCTTTGTGTTCTACCACTCAATACGAAATGTCTTGAAAATTGGGTGGAAATTAGGGAAAGAAGTGTCTTAATCAGGCAGCACACGCGCCCTCAAAAATTACCCTGCTAAAATCGAAAGGTGCGTAAAGTTGAAAAAGGAACCAAATAAGATTTCCTTGATATTCTTTTACTTTTTTTTCAGAAGTGCTATTTATACCTTACTTCGTTTATCTTGGCGCTTGAAACTTAGGTAATTGGAGTGCTTCTCAATTTCCGATCGACGTGATACAGCCTCTTTCCGCTAAAAGTAAATTATATTTAGTTTTTGAAGGTTCCTTGGGTATAAAAAGTGAAACCTTTCATAGAGGAATATATTCAGCTATTTATTCGGATTTTCAGAACCAATTCTGGAGGAGTTAGTTCTAGTGAATTGAAACGAAAGTTCTGATCAATTTAACAAAATGTCATATTTTCATTTCTTCGCTCTGGTGTCGATTCAAATCACGGCGTTGAATTCCGTCACTGAACGCACGAAAAATGGAGTGTCTTTAAATTAAGTTTTTATTGCATAACAAAAATAAAACTATATTCAACACAAATATTCAAACAGAAAGCTGAAATTCAGAAGCAATCTCACACACAGGTTTCTCAAGACAAGTATTGACTATAGCCCATATATACATATGTATGTAGATACGTGTGTAGATACGTAGCTTATTCTATTGCTTCGAACACAGTTGCCCTCATTTCAGAACAAATACCCAACAAAGTTTGGTCACAAAGTTCTGTATGTTGAACACCTTCGCCGTGTTTAGCTTTACGTTACTACATACGAGTATATGGCGGAGACTGTTCCAAAGTGATTTCTGAGATAGTTGCCTTACCCTATTGGGGACATGGAGTTAGTGTCAATTTTCTATTTCTTAATTAATACGTTGGAATTCTGTTACTTTCAAATATTTTAAAAGTTTTCTAAGTCCATAACGTGAAGATTCTTAAATTTCTACTGCAAGACTGTAAGACTGTAAGTGTTGAGTTCTGCCATTGAACACGTAATGTATCAAGAATTAGGTGGCTTGTGGGGAATGGAATGTCTTAAAGTTGACTTTAAGACATTCTATTCCCCACGCCACCATATAAAATAAGGTTCCATAAGTCTACCCTGCTAGGTGCGGCGTACAGAGTAAAGCTAAAAAGAATTTAGATTTTTGAAGTTATATAAAAACCACATTTATAGTAAATTCTTTAATTACAATAACATTTAATTTTCAGCTTCACTCTGTATCTGGCATGTAGCAGGGTAGGCAAATGGAGCCTAGTGTTACGATACCCCAGTCCCCACTTTCCGCCGAATACTGATGGCATTGCGTGTTGAGTGGCGGAACTCAATGTCACGGTTTTTCTTGACACCAGTGTGAAGAAATGAAAATATTATATAATTCATTTACTGGGGTGGAAATCGAACCCACAATCTGTTGCGTTTACAGTCACACGCTTACGTTTTCTGCCACGGACGGCCACAGGCGGATTCGACAGGTTGTGTATTTAATTCTCAATCGAAGAAATTAAATATTTAATGTTTTCATTCCTTCTCTCTAATAAGTTCCGCCAATTCACACGCAATTCCTTAAAAATTCAGAGAAAAGTGGGGAACAGAAGTCTCTTAATTTTAGGTTCCCTCTGCCAACCCTGCTATATACGACATACTACACCATGAAGTTAAAAAGCAAAAATGTACCAACTTTGTTTCACAACGCTTTGCATGCTAGTTCTAGTTGTAAATAACTATATTTCAACCAATCTAACTCCTCGACTCTAACGACGTATCCAATTACACTGTCTACGACCGGTGCCGGTGTCCGGGAAACGTGAAATCTATATTTTATTATTTTTTATAATAGTTTTGTTTCACCCTCGTGTGAGCTAGTCATGGCTTTGTCAAAAAACATGGATCAGAAGAAAATAGTTTAAATAGAAAATAGCGATTTCTTTTGTTTGTTTGAAGTAGGTGAATACTAGTATGTTATTTTACATTTAATTTTTTTGAGCTTCAAGCTATAGGTATTGATATATAGGCGACCTTATGTTTAGACACTCCGTTTCGTAAGCACCACCCAATTTTCGGCGCCGAGTGATTTTGAGTTCTGCCAATCAACACGTAAAGCTTCGAGACTCTATCGATGTAAAGAAGTGTCTTAAGAGCAATGAGGTGTCTTAACACTCCCTGTCTCTTAAAAAAACATCAGTATTTAATTCTTGAGGCTACCGCCGCAGTGAGACAGTTTCAGACCGTAATCGCGATGGATTTGGGTTCGATGCCCGCTCGGGGGAATGATTTTTTTTTTCTTTTCTCTGTTCTGCTAGGTATATCTTTAAAATTGGGCGGTAAATGAGAAAAGGAGCGTGTTAACATTAGATATCTTTTGCAGCCTATACCTTGTACCTATACGCATAGTAGGAACATACACATAATCTTTTTAGCATTCAATTTTATCTAAAAAATTGAATAGAACGGAAGAATTTTCAGTTTGTAAAACCTATTGCATGGATTTAGATCGAGGTTCATACAATTATTACTCCAGAGGACGCTCACCATTCATCTTGCCTTTTATTCAAAGAATTCCTTCGGGGCAGTTCTTACAAATTTGTATAGTAGTACGTCTTTAAAAAGACATATATTTGATTTAGATAGAAACATAATATTATTTTATCAGATGGAAAAGTGGAGGGCGATCTAGTGTTATAATACCTCCTCTTCCAGTTGTCTTTACTTTAGAAGGAATGTTGGTTTGTGCCAAAAGTTAAACATGTGTCCAAAAGATTTGCTTAAATATACAAATACATCTATTGGTTTATCTATTTAAATATATTATAGTAAGGAACGATAAAGAATCTCATTTTCAAGTTATCAATATATTACATAATATAAACATATATACTAAAAAAGCCAAAAACTCTTTAAGTACAGGCTTTCAGATACTTTTGCTTATACCTTAGATTATTATTATTTAAAATTCAATAGGGATAAAATGTAAAGTTAAAAAATATATAAAAATAGCTGTTAAAATGTCACGGAAATAACGTTTCTATTTTCTAAGAATGAACTGAGACTACAATAGTTTTGCATTTCCACTATACATTCGTTAATATATAATGAGGAAAAGTATCGCATTGTCTGTCTGGTGACACAGTGCTGTTTTTTTATGTTTTTTGTATACATTATTGATATTATGATTACTTAATTTAACACGTCTTTATAATTCAGCGGTAAGTGGGGAACGAAAGTGTCTCAATGGGAACGGAATGTCTTCTTAAAATTAGGTTGCCAGGTTTCCTCTGCCTAGGAAAGTAGCTTGTTTTAGTTCTATGATTATTTATTCCACGTCGCGTTTTGATTTGTTCGACAGACTAGAGCGACCAAATAAAAATAAATGATTCTCCTGAGTAATCGAATCTATATCCATAATAGATGATGTGCCACCGCACCACCGCGCCAAACTTATGAAAATATACAAAAAACAATTAAATAATTACAAAAACTAATTGGCACAATATCCTATAAAGAAAATATTAACTTTCTGTATTTATGGTTAGATAATATGTGTTTAAAGTAGAGGAACTTAACGCTGCACTATATTTTTTTATACGTAGTCAGGCATACAACTTAAATAAAACAACTTCTATCTCAAACAGGCTACTACAGTTTTTATATGGAAAAAAATATTGTTAGTCTCGGAACTTACTTATAAAATACTTATTACGAGTAAATACAGATATTTCGTACTAATATTCGAACAATGGACATGAAATGTACTACAGTTCTATTAACACAGGCCCCAGTGGGCGAGCCCAGTGTATTAGACCACGGATTACTGTGACCAATCATACTGTCTACCGTAGAGCTTATTGCGGAACTTAACATCGCACAATATTTCTTTATACGTAGTCAGGTATAAAACTTAAATAAAACAACTTGTATCTCAAACTGGCTACTAAAGCCTTTATATGCAAAATTTTATTATAATTTCTGCGCTTAGCTACAAGATACGAATATCTCTGACTAATATTCTAACAATGGACATAAAATGTACTTCAGTTCTATTAACCACAATAGGAGAGCCCAGTGTCCACGGATTTCTGTGACCAATCATTCGGTCCACGGTAGAGCTTGCGAAGCTATAGTAAAAGAATCCAACGATAATATAAGTCATATTGCATAAGGAGATTATGTTTTGAATAGGATTTTGAAGTATAGAGTATGTTGTTTGTTTTAGCTTCCGGCTGTATTTTGTTTATCAGAATCGACAGACGGAACCTGGGAACCTAATGTTAAGACATTCCGTTTCCATTTAATCACTTCTGTTCCCCACTTTCTGTAGAATTCTGAAAGCATTGCGTATTGAGTGACGGAATTCAACGCTTCGCAAAGCCTCGTTACCAGAGCGACGAAATATTGAAAATGAACATGCAACCGTCGCTTTTACATAAGCATTCTTCTGCCAATGTGTGCCACGACGGCCTTTTAAGTAATTTTATAAGTAATAAAATGATGAATGTATTTATTACATTCAAATATTTAAACGACGAAAACTGCAATGAACAAATTGTATCTCATTTAATAAATTGATTACAACTTCCAATTATCGTTCTCATTTCATACAAAATGCAATGCAAAATCGCCAAAAAACTTTAAAAAATAGTACTTTTCAACATTAATTTTCGACCCAATCAGTTCGGAGCGAGGCCTCGTTAGTTATTATAACTTTAGTTCGAAACCGTTTTAAATCTAGTTTCGTAAAACTAATAGAAACTAAAGGTTAAATATTAATTGAGCGTTATTATTTCATTCAAAATTAAATACAGCTTTTGGATGTTTCTAGGGAGCTTTGGGAAGTAAAGATTGGAAGCCTAGAATAGGTGCCATCGAGTCATTGTTTTTGGAATATACAAACAAAATTTAAGTTTCTCCTCTCAATATGCCTAGAGAGTAGGACGGAGAGCAACAAACGGAGTGCCGTGGCACTGGCTAACAAAACCAATTAAAAATACTAGGAACAAGTTGACTTCATAATTTTATTGTAACTAAAGTTAGTATCTGGAACTAGACAACTGTTAGTTGAAAGTGAAGCGTATTTAGTTGCGTTATTACAAAGTTATCAGTGTACATTATATACAACTAAGTTGTTTTTTGCTTCATGCTATATTCCGCACATAACAGGCTAGGCAGAGGGAACCTGGCAGCCTGGTGCTAAGACACTCCGTTATCCACTTTCTATTAGTATATATATACTTTCCATTAGTATATGAGTAAATCATATTTAACATTTAAATGAAAATATTATTTTATTCTTTCATCATTATTATTATTTTTTCACAATTACAATTAGTGACATATTAGAAATGCAATTAAAAAAATCATATATTTCAATTTATTTTATATTTTTATTTATTTGCAAATTCAATATTGACAAATTACTTTATTAATAAATAACATACGAAACTTGAAAAATAAACTGACTTTTTAATTCCTCCGCTCTAGCAATACCAAATGCAGCGTTCAGTTCCGCCACTCAACCAGTGTGCTGCCGGATCATCACTGTCTCGAATTCACATCCAGTATATGTCAGAACGAAACGCCGTGGTTTGTCATGTTATTCGGAAATAAAATTAAATTAGCGAAGTGATTTGTGCTCATCTGGTACACTTAGAACGCCATATTGAAAGATCACTAAAAAACCAGAAGTTAACGAAATTAATTCAATTCCCCCAATGAGGAAAAAAAAACTGTTATAACTCGAAAATATTAATTTATAGTGAAATATGCAATTCATTATTTTTATTTATGTATAAAATATAATAAATTTTAATAGTGAGATGATAAATTATTTTAATACTCCATTTATAGCGCCGACAGCACCGAGTGCTTATCAAATTTAAATATTTTTTCCCTACTCCCCTTATATATCCCTATTGATTTATAAGAAAACTAGCAGACGCGCGCAGCTTCGCCTGGTTATTTGCACCATCAGGGGTGAATTCTAATAAACCATGAAACACGTGTTCAATGAAATATTTTTAAGAGTCTCAATTTCAAATTTTATAAAAATCAGTGGCGGTAAAAGATTTTTTCATACAAACTTTCAACCCCTTATTTACACCCCTAGGGGATGAATTAAAATAAACCACGAAACATGTGTTCAATGAAATATTTTTAAGAGTCTAAATTTCAAATTTTATAAAAATCGGTGGTGATTTAAAGACTTTTCCATATAAACTTTCAATCCCTTATTGGCACCCCTAGTGGGTAAATTCTAAAATACCGTGAAACACGTGTTCAATTAAAATATTTTGAAGAGTGTGTATTTAAAATTTTATAAAAATCGGTGCCCATTTAAAAAAAACCATACAAACTTTCAACCTCTGTTTCACCCCTTAAGGGTTAAAATTATTCAAAATCCTTTCTTAGTGGATGTCCAGATTACAAAAGTAAGCATCTGTCCAAATTTCACGTTTCGGTCGGTGCGGTTACGGCTGTGCGTGCGTGATACCTCAGTCAGTAAGGACAAGTTCTTTTATATATATATATATATATATATATATATATATATATATATAGATTATAATATTCACTGGTATTAAAATAATCTTTTTTTAGCTTCACATTGTATCCCGCACATAGCAGGGTCGCCAGAGGAAACACGGGAACCGAGTGTTAAGGTACTCCGGTTCCATTAAGACATTTCCGTTCTGCAATTTCCACCGAAATATGGTAATAATTTAAAATGTTCTATTTAATATAATTATGTTATAAATAAAATAAATAAATCAGCTTCACGCTGTTTCCCGCAAACGGCAGGATAGGCAGAGGGAACCTAGTGTTAAGACATTCCGTTCCCCACTTTCCTCCGAATTCTGGAGGCATTCTGTAGTGAGTGGCGGAACTGAACGCCGCGCTTTGTCTCGACACCTGAGCGAAGAAATGGAAATATTGAACCCACAACCAGTCGCGTTAATAGGCACACCAGACAGACTGGTCTCTATAATTATAAAAAAATTAAATACTCGTATATTATAAGCAAATCGCAAGATTATAAGTCACAAATGAAAGTAAAAACAGAGTTCTCATATGAAATATTTAGTTAAATTTAACTTCACTCACTCTCGAGTGGGTGCTTGAGAATTTTACGAATCAAAGCTCTAAGTTTTTTAAAGTGAGCCAACTGTTTGAATTTCATCTCGCGTTTGAAGTTTAAGAAAAATATTCTCATAAACGATATGTTATACGAGTGTGGAAAATTCTTAGATAGAAAATATTTAGATATTCAAATTATAATTTTCAGTGGCACAATGAAAATGTGAACCAGTTCGAATTCCATCTAGGGAAATAATCTAATTTCGTATGGTTTCTCTGGAGCGCAGCGTTTAGCTTCGCCACTTAACATGCCCCGAAAATTGAGCGGTGAATAGAAAACGGAGTCTTAATACTAGGTTCCCAAGTTCCCCCTGCGTACCCCGCTGTATGCGGGACACGAACACCCAAAAGTATTTTTTAGCATTTATTATAAACCATGCTGACAACTGAAACTGACGCACAAGGCGCGTTGCTTTAAACGGGCGGAAGTTGGAGAACGGAGTTTCCAAATACTAGATTATCTAAATAGGTGGAGATTCCACCGTTAAAACCTGCAGGTATCAGTTTTCTTAATTAAACTTATATTATTGAATAATATGTGATTAGAAGAACCGATTACACCTGGGTTGCCAAGAGAGAGTTCATTGAAATCTATTTTTCAATATAATTAATTAAAAAAATATCCGCAACAATGGTCACCCTACATTACATTAATGAAACATGATGTATATGTATGTATATTAATACCTTATAATAGATCGATATTTGTAAACATTTATTTAATTAGATAATTTAGTTGTTTTAAAATGGTAATTTAAATAAATATTAGTATTTACAAAATATACTTTGCAGTCTCAATTTTATAGATTCATTATTTTACTTGAAAAATAAGGATGATTTCATATTTAAATAGTTTTCTGCGTGTACTTAATATGATTAAAATCATCATTTAACAGGTGAACAATGAGAATAAACATTGATTTTAAGATTGACTTTCTACTGTATAATATTTTACTTAAAAAAATAAGGCAGACCGCGCATTTCATCGTCTATTCTTATAGTCAAACGGAACGGGAATAAAATATTTCAAATGCTGGCAACCCCTGTTTGCGGCAGGAATTTTCCAGGCAACACTATTTCAGAAAAAAAAAGCTTTAATTTGATATACAATTCATTAAAAAAACACATGAGTGCAAATTATTAACATTTAGTAACATGTTTAAACCATGGAACCCTAGACTTGCGGCAGACTGAGAGCTGGCAACCCTTAATTTTCCAATTCCTTATGCGATTTTCTTTCAAATGATATGCGATTCATATAAAAAACGTATGAGTGCAATTTTCTTCAAAAACAAGTTACGAAAAAATGTAATTAAAGGTGATTGCGGCAGGATTCTTCTAGGCAACCCAGGTGTAATCTACTAATCATGTATTATTCATTAATATAAGTTTGATTAAGAAAACTGATACCTGCAAGTTTTAACGGTGAGATCTCAGGCCAAAAGTTAATGTTAGTAAGTTTCGAAACCATTTTTAAAATGTCTCGTATCTCACATATATGTAAATAGGCAAAAGAAATCTAGTGTTAAGTAGTAACGGAGTGTCCGTTTCCTACCTCCCAACTACTTTTGGAAGACATTGCATGTGGAGTGGCAAAACTTAACGCCACGCTTTGTCTTTTGTTCTTTCACAAGGTATCTCAAATAATTCGTCCCTTCGAGTGCCGCTAAAATCATTAGCTTTTTATTAATATTTAAAACAAAGAATACATATTTATTACACTTTAAATGTTTTACTAAAATTTATAAAGATAACTTGGTCCGTCCATGATTGTTTTCGCCCAATGTTGACGACAAGTTAGTTAGAGATTGTTATTAAAAAGTAAATTACTTCTGTCTTTTACAGTTATTACTTTGACAAGATCATTGAAGTGAAGGTTTTGTTTAAATTTAAGGTATATTATGGAGATAATCGAAATATTTGATGAGAGGCGCATTGGCACAATCGTGGGACTATAAACACGATAGGTTTAGGGTTCGATTCCCACTCGAGGAAATTAAGTATTTAAATGAAATTAAAATATCATTTCTCAACAGCCGCTCTGGTAACAAGGCAAAACGTGCTTAGCACTAGGTTCCCGGGTCCCCTACTGTCTTACCAGCTATCTGTAGGATACATTATATAACTAAAATAAATAATCTTATGCGTATCTGCGTATAACAAAACAGGCGGAGTGAACCGCCACACTATCGAAAAATGGCAGACCTCAATGCCGTAATTTTTCTTTTTACTCAAGCGAGGAAATTATCATATTTTATTCCCGCGAATGAAAATTGAACCCACAATTATCGCGTTAAACAGTAAACCCATAACGCATACTTAAATAGTATTATAGATTATCAAAGAAAAGAATTAAACGAGTTCTGTATAAGTTTCAAATAAAAAAGCATTATATTGTCTATAAAATTATAATCTACATATAATTACATATTTTCTAACACAAAGTTAACAATAAGCAGGAAATTACAAATTTTCATAAAAATAACAACCAAAAAAACAAGACTTCTCCTATCAGGCCCAAGCTAAAAATTAAAACGGATGCAAGAGACAGGCTGTAGTAAAATGTCCAACATGTTACAACTAGTTACTTTTTAACTCCATATCAATATACATACACTAGAAATATTACGAGAGGTGAAACCATTCAATTGATAACCACTCCAAAACCACGGTGGTACAGAGTTCAAATTTTGTCATTGCAAAACTGCATTTAGACCCCCTGTGCAGGGCCCTTTCGCCCTTACCCCTTGCCCCTCGATATTACCCCTATAGAGGGTTGGACCCACTGTAAGGGGTACTGTAGTTCAAGCGACCGAACGATGGGAAGTACTGCCAGTATCGGTTCAGCCGTCCTGCCGGCAAGACCTGTTTCGCGTTGAGTAAAATGCCTTTGAAAGTTTATAAACGCTATAAAATATTTCAATGATAAAAGTGCGAAATGTGTTTGTTGACTAATAAATGGTGAGTAGTTTTTTTTAATACAATTGTCTGGGCGATTTTGTTTTCTGATGGCAAAAATTTTGCGAAGTTTTTCGTTTGTTGATATATGAGCGTTGCTGCTGAGCGTTAGTTGGTAATCCCTAGGTTTTCCCTTTGATTATGTTGCTCTTAAGGGGTTTTCATTTATTTTTTCTTAGTTTTTTTTCTATACATAATTTTTGTCCTTATAAATTTTATAGTGATTTATTTTAATTTTTTTTTTGTAAATAACTTGTTCAAATTTAATATGATAATTATTTGTAAAATTAAAATATGTATAGCGAATTTTGTGTATTTTTATGTAGTTTTCCCTTACTTTTAAATAAATTTAACTTCACGCTTTATCCCTAGCGGGGTGTCAGAGAGAAGGGAGCGCCAAACGCTACGGTCTCTATATGCCTCGTTTATATTTTTATAACATTTGTAAAATATAAATCAAATTCTGTTGAGCAGCAGATAAATAAAAACTGCTAACAATTCCTATATCAGAATACACAATGTTATTATTTTTCCCAAATTCTTTTTTCGATTTAGAATATTATTTATAAATGAAAATAAAAATTCCCAAAATGAAAATCAATGTAAATGTGATTAATTTTTATTTGGAGTTTTTCCTATATGCATTTTACAAGACTTTTTTCTTCAATAAGTTTATAATTTATATATAAAATATGTTTCAAAAACTGACTAAACGTGAGTTGGACTCACGCACGAAGTGTTTCGCACGTTATATAAAAACAGCCAAAATAATCACATTTGATTTACAAGAATCGACTTAATATTTGTTATATTCTGTTTTTTTGTAATTTTTGTAATAATTGCAAAAAAATTTATGAATGAAAATTTCATATTCCACGATTCACGAGATACAGCCTAGTGACAGATGGACAGACAGACAGCAAAATCTTAGTAGTAGGGTCCGCCCTTTGCCTATGGGACCTTAAAAAAGGTAATCTATGTAATTAGATAAAAAAATTGGGAAGCTCAAATAAGTTTAAATTGAACTCTTAATACAATTTGACCTTTCGCCATCTAACTTGAAGGAAAACTTAATTATGGCACTCAGATAAACAGTGCTTCCAGTACACATTGTGAATATTGTAAGAATAATAAACATAACGCCGTCGTGGCGTAGTGGCACAACAGGTGACTGTTAACATGAGGGTTACGGGTTCGATTGGTGGGAGAAAGTAAAAAAAAATTCAAAGTGCGGCGCTGAGTGCCGCCCCTTAATAGGCAATGCCTCGAAAATTCAACGGAAAGTGGAGAATGAAGTGTTTTACTACTAAGTTCCCTTTGCCTATTCTGCTACATCATGAAACTAAAAACACAAATAAATGCAGAATTATATAAGGATATTGCATTTTATCATATTTATAAAAGAAGGTGTACCTACCGTATTCCTTATTTTTAAACGTGACAATTGTGGGTTTAAAATTCAATTCCAAATACGTTAAAAAATCCCTGGCAATAATTATTTTTCTTTTATATATCTTGTGTATATTAGTTGATCTGAATTTTATATTATAAGAGACAAAAGTATTAAAAAACATCTTTATAAAATATAATATTTTCTCTCAGTCATGGAAATGAATCTTTGAATATTTACATTTTCTCACTATGATAACAAAACAAACCGTTCGGCGTTTAGTTTCGCTCCCTTGCAATGTTTCGGAAAGTCGTCGAAAAAAGGAACGGAGTATTTTAACACTAGTCTCCCTCTGCCTGTTATATGCGGAGCGGAAGGCTAAAAAATATAAAAAAATCGAGGTCGGCACAATTGAAAGAATAATGAAAAGTAATCAAGACATACTGTAGATTAAAAGCATTGTTTATCTTCTGCTAAAACAGGTATTTAATTGACAAGGGTTCAATTGGTAGGTACTTTAGTATGAAAGGGTCCATCCTTTTATCTTTTCTAACATCGGCTAGTATAACATTCATTAGATATTGATACTGCTATATTAGGCCGTGACTGTGAACGCGACGATCGTGGGTTCGATTCCGCTCAAGGAAATTAAATATTTAATAGTTTTTCCGTCGCTCTGGTAACGAACCGAAGCGTGGCGTTGACTTTCGCCACTTGACACGCAATGTCTCAAAAATTTAGAGAAAGGGAACAATTTCTTTACACTAAATTCCCTCTCTCTACCCTGCCTTATATATATTTTTTCAGCTTCACGCTGTATCCCGCGTGAAGCTGAAAAAATATATATATACTTATAAAAAATTATTACTGGGTATTAGTACGACTTCAAGAGTATTTTTCATCGAGGTGAGAATTGTATTGTCACTGTAAAAATATATAGACATTTTTATGTTGCAAATATCCATGCGATATTTTATTTAAAAAATGTATGAATCACATTTTCGTTTTTTAGTTTCATTCTTCAAATGACATACAACTGCTGCTATTATTCAGATATTTTATTTTGAGAGCTTCACGCTGTATTCCACGTACAGTATGGTAGGAAGCGTGTGACTGTAAACGCGATAGTTGTGCGTTCGATTCCCACTCGAGGAAATGAAATATTTAATATTTTCATTTCTTCGCTCAGATATCGAGGTAAAACGCAACGTCGAGTTCTACCACTCAACACGCAATACCTCGAAAACTCGGTGAAGTGAAGAGCGGAGATTCTCAACACTAGGCTCCCCGCCTATCCTGCTAAATGCAGGATATAGCGTGAAACTAAAAAAAGTCTTAACCATCTAGTTAGGTCTTCGGATATATGAATACATATAGCAATAATAGATATATAATAGATTCCATACAATAGCCTGTAACTTTCTTAACATAAAAGAGTTCACCTTGAAGCAGAACCTACATAAATGGACTATTACTTTCATTCTTTACACTCAGATTTTACTCGTATAAAGGATAAAAATAGAAAATTTAGACTTACTTAGAACTCGGCGCCTTTAGATGTTGAAAAGAAACTATTATTAAGGCTATTTTAGTTCGATTTGGTCGTAGAATGATGAAAAAAGTGGTAGCAAATTCGAATACTCTGGAGGGAATACTGTGAGTTAGTGAAAAATAATGTTAAAATCCAATATTTCAATAGGCGGTAGTGATATATTATAAAGGATACTGTAAAGCAGGCTTACTCCAATTTACATCTAATTTTCGATACACTGCGTGTTGAATGGCGGAACTCATTGACGCGTTTACTATCAGTCATCGTACCGCTGCCTAACGACGGTCTCTAATAAATAATAGATTTATATAAAATTAAAAAGAACGACAAATTCAGCCAATACAAACTTTCCCCCGTTTCTTGATTCATTATCTCGTTACCATCTAAAATTAAAAGATAAAATGACCAAAACCCTATTTTTATAATACTAAAACTTATAAAAAAAAAGAGATATCCAATAATAAAAATGTGAAACATTCCTGAATACTCCAATACCAAAGAGCTTTACTTTTGAATTTAGTTCACGCCGTCAGTAATAATATTAGGTCGGGGGACAGCATGCAAATCAACCGTCCGAGCTGGTAAATGCCGAGAAATACTAACTTGGATTATCACTTTGGGTCGAAGAGATGGTTGAATTTAGTCCCTTAGTTTATATTTGGACATTGATTTGAAATGGCGGTCGTTTTTTTGTCAATGTTAAATAAAAGGTCCTAAAGCTTAGTCAGGCCCGTTGGGATAGATTTGGGGTTTGACTCCCATTTGAGGAATTTAGTATTTTCTTTGAAATATTTTGTATTTTCTTTTTCTCGCTCTGGCAACAAGATCTGGGTTGGTTCTTCATCAGTAAATCATAGGCAGCGAACACGTCTTTGTTTAATATGTAAATACCTACTAGATACTCGTTTTTGATGGGTGATGAAGGTCGTGAATAGCGTTTTCCGAAAAGCATAGACACTTAGAATTTTGTTACAACTCGGCCAGGGTTCTGGCGCAGCTATTTTTCAGTTTCATCTATAATATTGAGACTTAAAGGCTACCTTCGTTGCATTCGTAATAAGATCTTTTTCTATTCCTTGGCGTTATTTTGGGTTATTATTAAGTCAGTATATTAAAAGTTAAATTAAGTCAGTATATCTTTCATTCGACCAGTCCAATCATATAGATCCATTGTAGTAGGCATTTTTATTAAAAAAGGGATTTTTTTTTAAGTTTTCAGTATCTAAAAATATTACTATACTTACTAATATGTTTGTATTGCTTGTTACTTCTTGTTACGTGTTACAAACGTCACACAAAGGGGAAGCGGCTCGACGATATTGAGGTTTGAGATTTTGAATCACTCGCGGGATTCAAAATCGATGCCTACGAAACTACTCAACATGTTCTAACGTGCTTAGTTTCCGAAATATTTAAGTGGTTAACCTTCCCCTAAATGATAATTGGTTATGGATTACTTCAAAATGTTGGGAATCTGGTATAAATTATACGCGATATCTGTAGATTCGTTATAAAAAGAACAAAAATTAACGAAAATAACCATTAATAAAAGCAACCTCAGATGTCCCTTTGCTACGCGGGAACCATATGATGTGATAATCAAAGGGAAGCTAGTGTTGTTTCTTATTTTCCATAATCTTACTATAGTGTTAGCATCCAGACGCTGTCCTAAATGAATCGACAGCCTCTTTAATAATGGATAGCTATAACATGATTTAATTTACTTACATAAAAATCATATTATCATTATACTCGCTTACTATAAAAAAATTCCCTACTAACTACAAAAATAATTTGAATTACAATGTAGGTACGTACATACACACTTATCTCGTAAACAAGCACTTCTCTAAATAAAAGGCGAAAGTAAAATTTCAACGCTATTTATTATTTCCTCCGCATCCTGTACTACGTAATATACCGCAGAGTACGAACGTAGCGTCCGTTCTAGGGAAACAAACCTAGAAATGTTACTTCAATATTAAATAAAATTATTTTTTTTTTACATCTTTATTTTTTTCCACATATAGCAGGGTACAAATTAAACATAGTGTTAAGATACTCCGTTTTATTTTTGAAACATTCCATGTTGAATTGCAGAACTCAACGCCGCTTCTAACAGCGGGTTTGAGCAAAGGTACCTTGGTGAACAATCACGAAGGTGAATCAGGAAAAAATCTTTTATTAATGTCATCATTCCGATGTACTTCCAATAAACAAATAAGTCATAAATAATCGATAAATTAAATTAACTAATTGTTAAAACTAGGTAATTAATAAAGATAATAATCAATTTAATAAAAAAATATACTGTGGGATAGGCAAAAAGAACCTACAAACATAGCCTTTTTGAGAAACATTATGTCCACATATTTATTATCATTTTCGCTCTCTGGAAAAATCTCAACTGTCAATCTCAAAATTTTCTTAACTCTAGCTTCCTTTTGAGCGTGTTTGCAGGAAAAAGAGTGAAGCAACGTGTTACATACACCTGACCGAAACAAAAGTCAACATTATCATAAAAGAAAATATTCCATTGTTAATATAACTTCAAATATGGGAAATGATATATGAATAAAATTAATGAACAAATATATTACATTTCATGAGAAATCCTTCTGGAGATCGTAATTTTAACTTTATACGCTTTCCCCGAACCCGTTGCCTAATTAACTGTAGAAGGCAGTACAAGATAGATAATAGATTCAAATCCAGTTATGACAAAAATGTTGTTTACGATACCTATTATATTTATATTTTTAGTTATTTTAAACAAAACTGCCTCTACATTAGGGCGAAGAAATTAAAATATTAAATTATTTCCTCGAATTGGAATGGAACCCAACCCTGTGCGCCACGACTGACGCCACCTGAATCCTTGACATAGTATAAAACAAAGTACGGCTCACTGAAATAACTGAATAATTTTTAATGTACTTTTCACTAATAGAGTTATTAAAGAGGATGGCTTATTTGTGTAATAGGTACATGATTATTATATCGAAATGGAATGAAAAACACTGCAAGTGGTACAATACAAGTATATTACAAAACAAGTTTTTCTTATTTAATTTTTTTCTATATTTTTCTAATCCATACACAGAAAATATGTTGCAATTGAAACCAGTAGTTTCTGAGATGAGCGCGTTCAACTAAACGAACTCTTGCACTTTTTTTTTTAATATTAGTATAAATATATATAATCTTGTTTATTATTTAAGAAATTAATATAAAAGAAGTTAATATAACACATCAAGTACTGTTTAATTGACGTTAAGTTACTATAAATGTAAACATTAAGATTTAATATCAGTGTTATGCTAATCGGTCACTCTGAGTGCCGCAAGTTTTCCTTTGAATACGTAGTTTAATATTAAAAATGTTTGTTGTTTCATTTCAAATGAAAGAGCGCGAACAAGAAATAATAGATAAAAACATTATCTATATAAGGCTTTTCTTGTAACGGAAAAACTTATGTAAGGAAATTAGTTTTTATCATTTGAGGCCGATAGAGCACAGATTCGGTTCCCACTCGAGGAAATTAAATATTTAATATTATCATCTCCTCGTTCTGTTCAACAAGAGTTGAGTTCAACCACTCAGCACGAAGTGCCTACAGATTTCGCCAGAAATAGGGGGTGGAATTGTCTTAATGAGAACGGAGAGTCTTAACATAAGATCCCCAGGTTACATTTGCCTACCCTACTCTATGTACGGTATACAGCGTGAATCCTTCTTCCAATTATTATTAAATTATTCAGTTTTTATTTCGTAGGGTGAATATGAAACTTTTGTATTAACAATCACTTCTTTTCTACCACATACATTGTTTTACTAGATAGTGTAACCTAACGCCGCGGTTTAACCAACTGAACTTAAAACAACTAAGTAAACTATAATATATATGTAATCCGCAAAAATATATATTAAAACCTCATGGCGTATCGGCACAAGGAGGAAGTGAAATATTTATTTACGTTTATATTTCCATTTCTTTGCTCTGGTGTCGATGTAAAGCGCGGCGTTGAGTGTTGCCACTCAACACGCAATGCCTCCAGAATTCAGCAGCAAGTGGGGAACGGAGTGTCTTAACACTAAGTTACTTCTGCCTACTGATTTATTTATTTTATTTTTAAAACATTAAACCAAATTCTGACTGTTACATATAATATGCGAAAAATAAATAAATAAAATCTCGATCAAGTTATATAAATTTGCCCTTTAAATAATATAAAACAGTAATCCTTTCGCTAGCGCCAGTAGTGTTTACTCACTCGGTTAAAACTGTTAGCTAGTTTTAACATGAAATTAAATTGGCCAAATGAGATTTATATAAAATTTGTATGATATTTTAGATCTTTTGTGGAATTGTGGTTATACATAGTCTAACAGTGTATGAAGTAGATGTGAATTCGATCTCTCGAGGATATGCTTACATTGATCACGCGGCTTCGCCCGCTTAAACTTGTTCTTATTTATATTGTAGCCAAATTAAACAACTTTTTTACATAAATTGTAGCATGTGTTTAAGTATATTATACCATTGTATAAGCTATATTATGATAGAGTTTCATCTAAATCGGTTTAGTAGTTTTTTTGCGTTGAATGTGGTGCAAGCGTCCATGCTCACATTTTTTTTTTATTTTGTCCTATTTCTATTACGTCATGTTTCATAAAATAGGTAAAGAAAGGATAACAGAGAGTTTTAACATTAAGATGACTTCAACAATCTGGATTCTAGTATCTACGATATTTTAGCCTCACGCTGTATTCCGAAGAACTACCTATGATAACAAAATGATATTTCCATAAATAAATATCGACTGCCTAGACTGCAAAGCCTTCAGAATTCGTTGAAAGTGGGAAATCAAATTGGCATAAATGCAAGTGTGTCAGGTTCCCAGCCGTGAAGCGATAAGAAAAAAAAAATGTTTATAACAGCATATATCACATTAGCTACTTACAAGTGTTACTTAAGCAACGTTGTAACTATAGTTACGTTCCAACCACAAGTTAACATATGTGTTTCAGTATATTGTTACTTGGTGACTTTAATTAGATTAAAATAGACCACGGACAGCGCTTGACTGTAAACGATTGTAGGTTTGATCCTAGCTCGGGGAAGTGAATTGCTGGATTTTCACCTAAAAATTACGGCGCTGGGACTCAATATGTCATTCATTTAAAAGTCTTTCTTTCCGGAAGCAATTTTAGAACCGAGACTTCCACTTACGACGAAATTAAAAAAAAATGTGTTGATTACGCAACGCAGCCCCCTATCAAGCCAAATGAAAAAAATAATCCTTTTTTAAGCATACCCCCCTAAATCAAAATAGAACCCACATCTAGCCAATATAATCAAATCTCCATTCCACGACACTGTCGTGGAATGGAGATTTGATTATATTGACACACACTTGACACTGGTCAAGGTAACTTGTATATAATATATTCGTCTTGCCAAAGTTAGTATGGCGTCAGTAAATTACTTACCCCTTCTTCGTGTTCATATTTACTTTAGTTGTTTGAATAGTGTGAATTTCATACTTGTGTCTATGAAATCGTATTACTCGTAAGTATAGTACGGTAGGTGAATTGTGACTGGGTACATATTTAAAATGTTCATGTTTAAAACGAATTGTTTTGTAATTTAATTAATAAATAGATAGCTTTACGCTGTCTCGCGAATAAAGCAGATATATGACGTATCTTTAAAATATTTTTTGTATAATTCGGCTAAAGAATCCTAATAAAAAACATAATTTATTTATAATTCTAAACCTGTCATGGCACAGAGGCACGCTATCTGACTATGAAGGCAGTTATAGGTGCGATTTTGATCGCGGGATTTAATTATTTTTATTTTTCACTACGGAACAGGACAAAAGATGATATTAAGCTTCGCCAAGAACACGGAATGTCTCTAAAATTGGGGACAAAAATTGGGCCAGAGTGTCTTAACACTACGTTCCCTCTGTTTGAGCAGATATATCCTCAATACAGCGTGAAAAAGTAATATTAATAACGTAACTTAGGGTAAATACTTACCAGATTGACGAATATACACATATTTTTTTTAGCTTCACGCTGTACCCGCTCAGAGCAGGGAAGGCAGACGGGACCTAGTGATAAGATAAAAAAATATAATACTATTAAAATACTTCCTTCCCCACTTTCCATTGCACTGCGCGTTGAGTGGCGAAACCCACCGCCGTGCTTTACGTCATTACCAAAGCGAGGAAATGAAAATATTAAATATTTTATGACTAAGTGGAAATCGAACCCACAATCCACGGGCTGTGCGTCACGATAGCTTCAAATATATATTTATATTACACACAGTCTAAAACACTTTCCAAGATTACTTCCTTTGCGTTTCCGGTTGCATATAAAATGAAAGAAAAATTCAAATTCACCTGAGATATGCATCTCACTACAATTTAGCGTACGTACCTACATAATATATAATATTGTATGCATGCTGAATGTACCTTTTCACACTATTTATTATGAAAATATTTTTCACTGATGAAAAAACCGAAAGAAGTCCTCAATTCGATTTTTTTGTGTTTACCTTATAGAAAATAAAAAAAAAATCGGACAAAAAATTGTGACTCGGTGAAGACAACTTTGTTTCCGTGGACTTTAAGATATAAAATGAAAAATATTGTTTTTTTCCATTTCCCTTGGTAATTGTGAGAGATCCTTACTTGTTGTCTGTCAGTCACTCAGTAACGTAAAAGGTTTATATATAAAGAATAAGTTTCACATAGGCAGAGGGAACCTAGTGTTTCTAGAGGGGAACCAGACAGTCCATTGTATATTTAATGGTGAATTCTTGAGACAATGCGTGTTGAGCGGCAGAACTCAATACTGCACTTTGCCTAGTTGCCAGAGCGAGACAATGAGATATTAAATATTTCGTTCCCCCGAGTGGGAACCGAACCCATAACCGTCGTTTTTACATTCACACACTTTTGCCATTACATCAAAATCTTATCTATATAGAGAGGCCGTGTATGTAGATGCACACACATACTTTACTTAGTATCTTATTAGTTAAACCAAAGAATATACATATATTAAATCTTCTAAATTACATTGTTCAATATTTATTTTCATAAAAACGTACATTTAAAATTTCACGGGTACTTATATTAAATCTTATACAAACAATATTAATAAGGAGAAAGCGTTGAAAAGAGTTATCTAATTACACAATCAACTCGACATTTATGAGGTGCTTAATAAAAATTCACAGGAGAAAATAAAATATTTTAAAAGCTAACAATATTTTTCTTCTGTAAAAATTTGTGGAAGAAATATAATGGTATGTAATATACTCCAGTATACAGTATAGCAGTGGTACAAGCGTGAATGTATACGCGACGATTGTGGGTTTGATTTTTACACGGTGAATGTGAATTCGGTGAATGAATTATTATTTATTAATATTTTCATTAATTCAGCCATTCGACGGGCAAAGGCTCCCAAATTTCGGGGAAACTGAGGAGCGTGGCTGAGTGGGGAATCTCTGTGTGAGTGGCTTAAACTTAGGTTTCCTCTGTCTGCGCTGCTATATGAATTGAAGTGAAAGTGTGAAGCCGAAAAAAAACTGTATACAGTGATATATGAATGTACCTAGTGACTTTTCATAGTCACTAATGCTACCGTAAACGCTATAATTATGGGTTTGATTCCCATTTGAGGGAGTAAACTGTCGTCGTGTTTGCTCTGGCAGGACTCAAATATGCTATTTCTCTTCTGTACTAGGGTATTGGGTTCAAGTATCCGCAGAACACCTTAAGTTTCTACCAACCGTTTGACGTTACTTTCTTTAAATATATATATAAAAGTATTTCGGAGTATATGAAAAATATAGTTGAAATTATAAGCGTATAAAAACAAACGTAATATATGTATGTAGTAGAGAGAAGAAAAAACAAAGTAGTAAAAAAGTATGAAAGACGACCAAAAGATAACGTAGTTGTGAAATGTTTGTTTTTCATGACTTAAAATTGTTCTAAGAAACTTCACTAGTTCTAAGAGGTTTCACTTTGATAGACTTTATATTGCGTAATAAAGAGTGGTGGAACTCAACGCCGCGCTGCATTTTGTTACTAGAACGAATAAATAAAAATGATTGATTTCCCCTGAGAATCAAACCCGCAACCATAAAAATCACATTCAGTAAACTAAATAAGTATTATATTATAATATATTCATGCTTCAACGGTTGTCAAATTTACTTTCACGATGGCGTGAATAGCTGTAACGACACTTGCTAAAGTAGAAACTTCGGGAGAGAAGTTTCAGCAATAAATGCTCTATGATTAAATATTTTTATGTAAATGTTTATGTTTACACTAAACTTTGTTTCGGGAAGAAAATTGGAGTCATTTAAATAAAAGCAGCTCCCCCCCTTTTTTCATGTGTCAAAATTAAACAACAGCGAGCCTTGGAAGTTTCTGTAGTGTCTAAAATAGATTATGAAAGCCTAGACACAATTTTCAAAAACCAAGATTTTACAAACATTTTATCTACTGAAGATCCAAATACAGCGACAGATGAGCTTGTAATCTTGCTATCGAAAGTCATACAGGAAAACACCACCATAATCAAACGATCTACCAGTAAAAGGATTCTCAAGCCTTGGATAACAACAGGCTTACTTGGGTGTATCCGAAATAGAGACGCGTTACACAAAAAAGTAAAATTGTCTACTAACAATGAAACTCTTAAGATTACTTATAAGCGTTACAGAAATTTTTGTATAAAGATATTGAAAAAAGCTAAAAGACAATATGACACTAAACTATTAGAAAAATCCTGTAATAATACCAAGGCACTGTGGAACGCTATAGGAACTATAACTTACACCACGAAATTTAGACACTCATCTACTCAACTTATTCAATAATCTCACTCTCCCATTTACTCTTGTAATAACGTCAATAGCTTTTCTGTTAATATCGGAAAGGAACTTGCGGATAGAAATAACATGCACTCATCAGAACAGTTGACAAAAACCCTTTCACATACCTATACTACCTTATCATCATTTATTCTTGAAGAAACTGATAATGATGAAATCCTAAAAACTATTAACTCTCTTAGATCCAATGCTTCTACTGGGTGGGATGGAATTTCATCAACTATATTAAAAAGATACTCTGCAGCACTGACACCTGTGTTGTGCCACATATTCAATAGATCCAATAGATCCATCTTCATTTGAAAAGGCTTTCGTTCATCCTATCTTCAAGAGGGGTAATGGGAACCAATTGCAGTATTAAGCGCTCTTTCTAAAGTATTAGAGCACCTCGTCAATAAGAGACTCAAGTTTTACTTAGAGCATTTTAACCTAATTTCAAAACAACAATTTGGTTTTCGTAGAAATAAATCCACAGCTGAAGCAGTTCACGAATTTACTACTTTTATTGTCACCAACCTCAATAATAACAAAAAGGTACTTACTGTGTTTCTTGATCTTGCTAAAGCCTTTGACACCGTTCCCATTACAATTCTTTTACAAAAACTTGAAAGTATAGGTGTCAGAGGCCAACAACTTAAATTTTTTCAGAGCTATTTGAGAGATCGGACGCAAATGGTCAAAATAGGTAACCACAATACAATATGGGGTGCCCCAAGGGAGTATTCTTAGGCCAGCTTTGTTTCATAAATGACCTTTGCATCTTAGTATAACAAATTCAAAAATCGTTAGGCACGCAGACGACATTGCAATAACTTTTTAGGATGATTCCTGGTCGGAAATGCAAACAGTGGCTGAAACTGGTATAACACTTGTCCTTAATTAGCTACGCTCCCACACCCTTACGCTGAATACTGACAAAACTAAATTTATCATTTTTTCTTCCCAACTAACCTCCCAACCCAAAAATCCTATTACCCTCATAGCCCACTCATGCATCACACAATTTGGACATAATTGCCAGTGCTCACAAATAGCTTCAGTAAGCAATAAAGAGTACTTGGATATTAACTTGGACAAGACATTAAATTTTAAAGCTCACGTGGAAGACCTAACGGGCAGAATACGAAAATTAATTTTTATTTATAGGACACTTCGATTCGTTGCGAATCAATTTATTATACGCAATGTCTATTATGCACTCGGTCGATCTGTAGTGTCTTATTGCATATCTTGTTGGGGAGGGGCCTCTAAAACAGGGATGCTCCCACTCGAAATTGCACACAGAGCCATCCTGAAAGTTGCCACCTTTCGACCAATCCTTTATTCGACTACCCCACCTTATAAGGATTGCAATGTTCTAAGCGTCAGGCAGTTATTTGTGTTGGATACAATCGTACGTCAACACAAAATCACCCCCTACGTTAAGATAACTAAGCGACGTAAAGACACAAACAGACACACACACGCACGCATTAGGTTTTAGTATATTATGTACATTAAGACTTGTAACTCGTGTATTTAAATGAACACTTCATTTAGTACCCCCCGTGGGACACGGCACTGTTACTCTTTACTACGGGCTACTTTGTAACCTATCTAAGAGGACAGTACCTCAACCAACTATTGTATATCTTATAAGTGCTTAAATAAAGATACTATTATTATTATTATTTACCGCCGCGCTTTACCTCCAGAGCCAGGAAATGAAATATTATTTTTTTCATTTTCATATGAGTGCCACATTCACAAAATATCCATTATTTTTCCATATCACCCCAACTATTTTATTAGGTGTTCCAAAACAAAGGTAATTTTATGCTAAACTATAAGTTGGGTAAAACTTATTTAGATTAGATAGTTTAATTGTATAGCGTGGGCCACGAACATAATTTCCCCGCTTTTATATGAGACAATTAAACATTTTTCAACAATCACACGAAAAGGATATTTTGTATAACCTATAATAGTGGGAACGGTTCTGCGTTTGACTGTAAAGGCGACGGTAGTGGGATCGATTTCCATTCAGGGGAAAGAATTATTTTATTTTCTGTGGGAACAATATAAAGCGCAGCCTTGACTTTCGTAAATAGTTAAAGTGCTGTTCAAACTGCCTGAAATAAGAATATTTTTACGTATTCTTGTATGTTTTCTAAATAACTATTTTTCTTTTTTCCTTAAGTGTGGAATAAAACTTTAAAAATGTAAACAAATATGAAACAAAAATGTTCATGATATCATGTGTTGAAAGCAGAACTCAACGCCGCGCTTTGCCTAAGTAAAAGCATTTTAAACTTATTTCTTAGTATTTTACTGTTGAATTGACAAATATTAGTCAGCCTCACTAAAAAGATTGTTGTAAAACTAATATCCACACACCCTTTTACCCTCTTTGGTTCTATAAACCAAAAGATCCAAAACAAAGATTTTATTTAAAAAAAATCTCTAAAAGAAGTAAATATAAATTTATAAAAAAGGCTAAACTACTATTGAATAGTAAGGGTTTATTCTATTGGCTTTAGACTGTTTTCGCGACATTCTCGTATAAGAAGATCAAACAATTCGTACGTTGACAATTTTGTCGCTTCGCCGCAGCTACGAGGACATATGAATAAGTTAATATAAAAGTAAAACAATATTATTTAGCTATAGCTTTTGAACTCTGGGTTGGGTTGGGTTCGACTCTCATTTAGGATAATTTTTATTTTATCTCTCTGGTTGAGGCAGGTTTGTGGTACGCCACAAATACGCCAAATGGTACAAATGTCTGATTGTAAACGAGACAGTACAGTTTCCACTATATTTATTTGAGAGCGAAAGTGTTGAGTTCCGCCACTCAACAGCCAATATCTCGAAAATTCGATGGAAAGTGGAGAATGGAAGTGTCTTAATTGGAATGGACTGCCTTAAATTTAGATACACGAAAAAACTAATAACTTTTCCTCATACATCCATACAAAATTAAAACAAAACAAAGAGTAAACAAATTTAAACAGCCAACGAGATTGTATTGTTAAAAGCTCTGCCTAAATTTGTTATTCTCTGACTTACATCAATCCTATTCCAATTTGAATATTTAATTTACACTTTGCGTCTCCTACTGCTGTGCCTGTACCTACGTTAAGTTTCGTATAACGTTCTGAAAAGCTTAGATCGGCAGCTTTAGTCTTTGTAAATATAAAATTTAGGCCACTCGTGGCGCAGGTGTGGGCTGTTGCGAGACGGTCGTGGGTTCGATTCCCACTCGAGGAGATGAAATTTATATTTCCATTTCTTCGCTCTGGTGTCGACGCAAAGCGCGGCGTTGAGTTCTGCCACTCAACACTCAATGCAATGCAATTCAGAATTCGGTATAAAGTGAGGAATGGAGTGTCTTAACACTAGGTTTCCTCTGCCTATCCTGCTATGTGCGAGATACAGCGTGAAGCTTATTATTATAATGTAATTTGAATTGATAATTAAATTTGTTTTAAAAAAATTTCCTCAATTGGCGGTGAGGGTAAAATACTAGAAACTAGTGCATTAAGTTGCTTTAATGCTTACTTTTACTCCACTTTACAAGTACCTAGTTGAGGTTTATAATGAAACCAAAATCGAAAAAAAATATAAGCATATAGAAAAGACTATCGAACCACCGACCATTGTACATACACTTAAATTTAACAGCTACGCCACGATGTCCTCCTTTGATATCAAAATTTCAAAGTAATCACAGAAGTAGTTCCGGAGGTTTGCGGTTTTGGCAGACGTACATTCGATTTACAATATACCTACACACATATATTTATTTATTCGTAACTCTTTAGTTTTGGTAGCACCTGAGTAGCAGCTGGTAGCTCTATCGTGGAAAAAACAAGTATTTTGTTAGCTTCACGCTGCATCCTGCATATAGCGGAATAGACAGAGAGAACTTAATCTTAAGACACTTCGTTCTCCTCCTTCTGCATAGATTTAAAGGATTACGAGATGTTTTTCAAAATATTTCATTTTTGGATCAAAATTAATAGGCGACAAACACGTCGGGGACGAAAGTGTATGAGAACGGAGTGTGTTAGCAATAGTTTCTCAGGTTTCCTCTGCTTACCCTGCTATATGCGGGATACAACGTGAAACTAATAGGCACTTTTCTTCGTCCAAGCCTTGTGTTTGTCCACTGCTAAATATACGCCTCCTCCAAGGGTTTCTAAAATATCTTTATTACCTTTATTACTATTTGTTGCTTGAGAAGTAATAGTTCAAATTGTTTTAAATATTTCTGGTAATTGAATTTTGTATTAATATTAGGTATCTTGTTCCCTATTTACCACCGCTTATTTCTCAGATTCTGCATATGAAAATTCGATTGATTTTGGGTTCGATCTCCACTCGAGGAAATATTTAAATTTATTTTTTTATTTCTTTGAGAAAAGAGCAAAATGAGAATAAAAACAATGGAAATGAGAATAAAAGCAAAATCCAATTCTATTCTTTTGAATGGGATTCGAACCCACAGTCGCTCTACAACTGTGCCACGCTTTTTCCAACAGACTTTGTCTCTGAAGTTATATGTATATGTTACATGTATAATTCTAACATCTATTTGTAACTGATCGATATTAACTGAATAAACCACCGATGACTGTGGGCCAAGGTTATGTACAGTTCAATTTTCCGCAACCACAAGTGGGAAGTGGAGAATGCATTTGGATTTGAAATGGCTGAGATAAAGAGAGTTTTGGATAAGATTTGTTATAGCTTCACGCTTTATCCCGTAGGTATAGCAGGGTTAGAGAATGACAAATGTTAAAATACTTTGTGCCCTTTCCGCCCTCGTTTGGGACTTCGTATATTTAGTGACGTAACTTAACGCTGCGCTTATACAAAGTGTTTGATAATAATATTTATATATATATATATATATTTTATTGAGATAAAACGAATTTTTAAGTTTTATTTAATAATTGAATTTAATTTTAATTTAATTTCAAAATGCTAAAAGGAACAGCGGTGTATTCGCAGCATCTGGCTGCAAACGCGACACTCGTGTTGCGTCGCTTTGGCAAAGCCTGGCGTTGAGATCTGCCAGTCAACACGCCAAATTTTGAAAATTAAGTGTAAAGTCATCAACAGACTGTCGTAATACTAGATACCCGCTGGTTATTCTGCTATACACCGTATACGCTAAAGCTGAAAGAAAAAACAAAAACAAATTCAAATTGTTTCATCATCATTTCATTCATCGCAAGCAATCTTTTGAAGTTTCTGAAAAAGTTTTTTTTTTAAATTTTAACCTTCTCTAAATACCCATAATATCGCGTGATAACATTAAAAACGTTTAACGCTATTGCACTATAATTTACCAGATATTTAATCATTCAAAGTTTATATTTTCACGCATCTTTTTCACCTTGTGTGGTACAAATAATTAGAAAAATTATTTAATATTTTCATTTCCTCGTTCTGGTGACGAGGCAAAGCGCGGTGCTGAGTTCCAATACTCAATAGGCAAAAAATCTCCGAATTTCAATAAAGGTGGGACGTGGAGAGCGGAGAATCTTCAGGTTAGACCTACCCCGCTGTGGATAAAGGATGTAACTAAAAGAAAACTAAAAAATCATTATAAGATGTTTTTAGACATTTGTGCCGCAGAAGCACCAGCGAGTGATTGTAAGGGCGACAGGTTGTGGGTTCAATTTCCACTTGAGGAATTGAAATATTTCATATCATTTCATTTCCTCGCTCTGACAATGAAGTGAAGCGCGACGTTGAGTTCCAATACTAAACACGCGAAAGCCTGCAGAATTTGGAGGAAAATGGGGAACGGAGAATCTTCCCTAACCCCAGTTTCTCTCTGCCCTAACAAGTGCAAGGATCTTTATACACTTCCCGTACTATAAACTTAAGCTTATAGAAAATGTACTTGTATGAACAAATAATTAATTATAAACTAGTCTTAGAATATGTCCAATCATTTATATTCAAAGGTTTATTTACGTCGACAGTTAAGTTGCTGTACCACGTGACCACGCTTATAGGGAAGCTTAAAGTACTATGAAAAAGTTTCTATTGAGCTTTTTGAATTCTTTAATGTCTTTTATTTTATATTTAGGCTTATACATACTTTGTTTTTTCAGTTTTGTCAGTAAAGAACTTAAGGGTTTTTCATAGCTTTACGGTGTATCCCGGACATAGTAGAGGAAGGCAGAGGGAGCCTGGGAACCTAGTGTTAAGCCACGCCATTCCATTAAGACACGTCTGTTCTACAGTATCGCCGAATTCTGGAGGCAGAATTAAGTGTTGAGTGGTCAGCAGGTCGAGAAAATGAAACTATTAAATAATCACTTAATCGAACCCCAAACCGCTTATCTTTCTATTAGTAACACGCTGCGCCGGTGTGCCACAATGGCCTCATTAACATTAACATTTTTAAAGTCTATAAAAGGCACGACTGTGGTTGAAGGTAAAACGTTTGGTTTACGTGAAAAAGAAAAGGTTCCACTTAAATACGAAGTTTTCACTCCAGGCCAACTAAAATACTGAGTTCACTTAATTATTTATAGACGTTATATTAGGAGAGTAGCAATGTCAGGTTAAAATTTCAAGTTTTACGGAGAAAATAGAGTTAAGACCGTTGTCCACTTTACGTTTATATTAGAAACGTAGAGGGTTTGGTCGTGGCGTTCAGTACCGTGTATTGTTTGACTTTATTATGGAAATTAACTTGTTTCATATTTTATATAAAAAAATAATGAAATCAGCTTCACGTTGTATTCCGCACACAGCAGAGTATACAGAGGGAACGTAGTGTTAAGACACTCTGTTCCCCAATTTCTGCCGGATTCTGGAGGCGTTTTGAGTGGCAGAACTCAATGCCGCGTTTTCCCTAGCTACAACTTTTATTTTTTTGTTACGTTTGTTCTTTCTTCCTTTGATGTTAAATTTTATTGATTATATTGTAAATAATGTACTTCTCCCAAGTAGAATTCCTTCGAAATTACTTTCGGCCGTACGCTGCCTTTTGTGTTTAATATTTAATACTAATATGGGTTATGTCTACATCCGAATCCGATACAGCAGATATTGTATTTGAACTTGGCTAATGCTACAATTTTTAGTTATTGATTATGTATGTAAGTATTCATTTATATAATTTTCTTCTTTTTATTATATTTTCTATTTTTAGGAATCCGTACTTTTTAAGGAAAAAGAAACCCTTATAACATCACTGTTGTCCGTCTATCTGTCCGTCTGTCTGTCTGTCTGTCTGTCTGTCTGTCAAGACCCTTTATCTCAGGAACGCTTGGAGATATTGGGTTGAAATTCAAACCCTCGGAGGCGACTCGACTCGCACTTGACCGGTTTTTTTATATTAATGCAAATTTACATGATTTACATTGAAGTAAACAAAACAAAATCATGAAAAAACATACAGCTTCAGTACATTTTATGTAATTTTTTTCAGCCTTGCGCTGTATGCCACATATAGCAGGGTAGACGGAGGGAGGTTAGTGCTAAGACACTCCGACCCTCACTTTCCGCCGAATTCTGCAGGCATTGCGTGTTGAGTGGCGGAATTCAATGCCGTGTTTTGTTTTGTCAACAGAGCGAAGAATTTAATATTTTCCATATTATATATTTAATTTCCTCGTGTGGGAATCCTGTCGCTTTTACAGTCACATGCCAGTGCTACTGCGCCTTGACGGCCTTGAAAATGATTATTCTATCGTTGCAGTTTACTTTATTTCTCATCAAATTTAAAATTTCATTTTTATGTTATGTAAGATATGTTAGATATGTAAGATATGTTTATGTAAAATATATTTTTTATTATTTAATATTATGAATAATATAATTTATGTATTGCGTATGCGCAGTTATTGTAGTAAGTCACGATGATGATAACCGAGTCAATCTGAGACATGTTGACGACAGAGGGCCCCTGAGTGACATTGTACTACGTAAATGCAATATTCTGAAAAAAATAAATAAAATCATTATGAAATTCAGGACATTTTGTTAATAAAACACTAGCTAAGTATAAAATGCATAGCAGATAGTTAAAAAAAATATAAAAAATCTCAAATACAACCAAAAACAAAATAACCAAAAATAACCAAACCAAAATAACCAAAAACAAATGTGGCATTCGAAGCATTCTCTTTTCTTATTCACAAAAAATAAAATCACGAGCGCCTTAATAAAAAATATTCTTTATGTATGTATATTTTATTTGGTATATAATCGCAATAACTGCTCTTCAAAGAGATGGTCCGTATATGTTACGATGATGATAGCAGACAACTGAGCGCACCACCCACTTTACGTGATGCTGCTGCAGGAAGAGCTGACTGAGTGACCAGGACTGGGTTTTTAAAGAGATCTGAAACAAATTTATGAAATAAATGAAAAAACTAATTAATTCTTCTGAAAACGAGGAATGTATAGAAGTTAATTCAGGTTGAAAACTATTGTAAATCACTTCAATTATAATAGTTTCCAACTATTTGTATTCAACAGACAAATAGTTGAAAATTGTTATTAGATACAAATTATATTGGTATTATGTATGAATATCACATTTTTTTTTATTTTATATCGAATTTCCAAATAGCTGGATTGTCTTTATTTTTGGTAATAATATTACATTCCGTCTACACACCCTACTATATGCGGGGAACATCGTAAAGCTGAATTTTTTAAACTTTCTTCTTTATTCTTTTCTTAAAAAATTGAAATTTCATTCACCGTCTCTAATCTTTTACCGTAAAAGATAAAAAGGTAGAAAGAACAAACCAAAAATCGTTCCAGTAAGCCCGACCCGTCAGTCCCGACGCGCTGGCTGATAAAAAGATCCACGTTCAGATTTATCGGTGCTAGGCCACTTTATCACATTTGAAATATTCATTTTGAATGTAAAATATCATATAAATTTCATTTTATATTATGTCATTTTTTCTTAGAACTCGTTTTAATTTTTGGATATAGAACTCGTCAGTTATGTCTAACTGTCAATGCAAGAATTGTGGACTCGATATTTTGGTTACTCAAAGGAAAATACGGTGTAATGGTCTGCCACCTAGACAGAGTGCTTAAAAATGGCCTAAATATGTGTTTAAAGTAAATAATAAACGCGGTGTTATGTTCCTCCATCTAAAAACAATGTCTCAAAAATTATCGAAAAGTGTAGAAAGGAGTGTTTTCCATGAGATGATCGTTGCCTGTTTCAAAGTAGTTATTACAGTCGAGTATTTCCGAGCTTTTCACGAGATGTCTATACACAAGTGTTGGTAAAGGAACCTGTATGAAAGACTAAAGGAACCTGTATGAATAGTGATGGAAAAAATGCCTTTTTCAGTGTTGTAGTCTTTGAGAAAATTCTGTTCTTTTTTTCTCTTTTAGTGATGCATCGTGAAATTTTCATAAGATATTTTTATTCAGCAGATAAAATGTTTGTTCCGTGAAAGCTACGAAACTGTTCATATTTTCATTTTATATAGTAGTTATGTAAACGTTTTAAAATTCCGCCTTTAATGGAAAGGTCTACACTTAATATGATTTTTCATTTCGTTTCAACTGCAACGTACTCATTTGCTCTTTTATTGAGCTTAATTTTAAAATTTCCGCTTTTAGTAGGTACTTTAAATTTTGTATTCACACGAATATTTGTAAATATTATGCAAACGTGTGTTAATCGTACAATTTGTGTGATAGTAAACGCGACGGCTGTGGGTTCGGGTAAATGAATTAATAAATTAATAAATTTATTAATATTTACATTTTTTCTGAGTCCGCTCTGGTAACTGTTTAATTTCGCCACTTCGTCATATTAATTTGATGATATTTTGGTTACTATTTTTTCTATTTTTTAAATGTTTTTTTTTCATAAATAAAACATAAAATAAAAAAAAATGTTTAAAAGATTCATATATATTTTCTAAGCAAGAAACATAAGTTCGACGTTCGAAATGCATTTATTTCAAGCTTTAAATTTTTCTAAAAAGATAGGTTTGAAACGCTCAAAAAGCAGAAAAGTGGTGAAAGTAAACTAGTGAACTAGTTTTAAATTATTTAGACCAAAATAATTACTTGAAAAATGTTCATAGCTCTTTTTAGTTTTAAATAAGCATAATATTTAAACAAAGTCATAAATATATATTATGTAAAATTATTATGTATTAAGTATATTCTCATACTTACAGACGTATATTTCATATTTTTATACGTTCCAAGTTGCCGTTGAGTTCCAATACTCAACACGAATTGTCTCGAGAATTCGGCAAAAAGTGGGCAACGAAAGGGAACGGAGTATTTTATCACTAGGTTCCCTCCATCTACCCTGCTATGTGCGGAATACAGCCTGAGTAAAAAAGGTTGTTAATTGGAATAACATTTATTAAATAAGTTCATTAAGCAAATGTGTAAACGATTGGATTTTTTGTTTCGGATTTTCTACGGTCGTATCGTTATAAAGCAATAATAGTAGAACGTTGCTAATTGTATATAAAAGATCATTTTCTTTCTTTTGTTCTTTTCTTTGTTATTACGTTACAGACGTATGGGTTAATTTTATATATTATTATTTTTTGAGGTCAGCCATGGTGCAGGAGCAAACGTGTGCAAGTGTAATTCGATTCCCACTCGAGGAAATGAAATATTTAACATTTTAATTTCTTCGTTCTGGTGTCGAGGGAAACTCCCGCCTCTTCCACCACTCAACACGCATTATCTCAAGAAATCGCCGGAAAGTGAGGAGCGGAGTACCTTAATGCGAACGAAGCGTTTTAACACTAGGTTCCCAGGTTCCCAATTTCCCTCCGTCTAACCTGCTATGTGAGGTATACACCGTGAAGCTAAAAAAAATAAAATAAATTAATACACTGAAATATACGAAATTGCTTAAATCCACGTGATGGAAATTTTATCACGTCCCAGTATTGAAACTTATATTTTCGTAACTATCGAAACAGAACTTTTCATCGTAAATTTATCTGTCGCGCCATCTTTGGAACTAGTTTTAACAAATGTGGAACAAATTTTAAATTATTTCATTTCCATAATACCAATGGAAAAGTGGTAGTCGGGAGTTTGATTCTCAATCAGGCTAGTGATTTTTTTTACCATTTATATTGGCTGAGCGGAGTGAGGGAAATTTGTCTAGTTTCATTTTTTTAGCTTCACGCTGTATCCTACTAATAGTATGGTAGCTAGAGGGAAGCTGGGAAAACTATCCGTGCCCCTTAACACACACATCCGCTCCTAACTTGCCGCCGGATTCTTCAGACAATGCGTGTTGACTGGCGGAAATCAACGCCGACCTTTGCCTGGTTACCAGAGCGAAGAAATAACAACATTAAATATTACATTTCAAATCCTACAACCATCGCATACAGTCACACGCCTCTACGCCAAAATTACCTCAAAATCACCTCTTTATTATATTAATGACCTCATATCACTTCATATAAAATAATAATACAATATATACAAAGGATTTCAGAAATTATTAAAATATTTTGTACGTACAAACCTTTGAAGTGTCCTGTTTCCTGCGACAGAGTTAAGCAGTATTTACTTAGCTTTGAGCTCGACGCGTTACAGTCTTAGCAGTATTAGCATCTTCTTTTCTATTATATAAAACGTGACTGTTTTAAAATTGATATAAGGTTTTATAAGAAAATTTTATTTAACATAAGTTTGAAATTTAATGTAAGTATATTTTTTAACTTCACGCTGTATCTCGCAGATAGCAGGGTAGACAGAGGGAACCTAGTGGTAAAACTCTCCATCTCCTTTTCCACTCAATTTTCGAGTTTTGAGTTGAGTGGCGAAAGTTCTTTCTATTTTTTTTTCTATTCTTTATTAAAATAGGTTAGATATTATAAGCACTCAAGGAGCGTTCATGGCACGTGGTTGTGGGCTCGTGTCCCACTTGAGGAATTAAAATATGTATGTAACATTTTCATTTCTTCGCTCTGGTGTCGAGACAAAACGCGGCGTTCCATCGCCCAACACGCAATGCCTCCAGAATTCGGCGAAAAGCTTAGTGTTTTAACACTAGGCGCCCTTTATAATATTTTGCATGTAGGAAAAAAATACAGTTATTTTATTTTTTTATAGGTATAATACAAGAATACCATAAAAAATCTATTCTAAAAAAATATACTCAATTAAAAATAATAACGTTTTATTTAATATGTTGTATATTAGTTACTCAACTATTTCTAGAATTCCTATCTTATAACATACAAATACTAAGAAGATTTCCAATTGTTTTGTATCTCTATTATATTGATATAAATAAATATTTATTAAGTGTATCGATATGAAGTTCTTGATAATAAATATATATATATATATATCATTGATAGTAATTGGTCCGAGTCAATACTTATAAGTTTCATGCGAGCTTTGAAAGCTCTTCATGTTCATATAAATTATTTGAAAAATATGGATTTTATTTATATTTTTATAATAATTCATTAATTTTTATTTGAAGGTACTTTTTTTTCGAGGCCATCATGGTACAAGGCACAAGCGTGCGATTGTAGTCTTGACGGTTGTAGGTTCAATTTCTCTTGGAAGGAATTAAATATTTATAAGTTTGTTTTCTTTGCACTAGTGAGGAGACAAGAGCGGTTTTAAGCCTCCAGAATCTAATGTAAAGTGTGGAACGGAGTATCAAATTTACACTAGGTTCCCTCTGCTTCCCCATTTTTATTCTTTACTAGCCGACCCGGCGAACTTCGTACCGCCTAACAGTCATTCTTTATTTTTTGTTTTTTAATACTTATGCTGCTATTCGGGACACCGGGGCGAGGATATAATAATAATATTTTGTTGCACTAAAAAACAAAGAAACAATACAGTAAGAATATTTACAAAAAGACAATAAAAAAGTGCAATGGCGAGCCTTATCACTGAAACCGCTTTCTTACACGCAACGATTTGAAAGAAAGGATAGCAGAAACGTGTAAATAGTAATAATAAATATGATATTATTAAATACTAATAAGTTATTTATCATATAAACATACATACACTGATAAAAACACAACATACATACATAAAAATATATAAACATACACATACATGCATACATACTATATATATTTTGGTAGAATAAAGTGATTGCAATTAAACAAAATAAATCAATAGAAAAAAAGATAATGATTATAAAATTAGATTACATAGATTTAACCATTCTTTAACACCCTGTCATGTCTTATTCTAATATTCAACAGAAATTGCTCTTCTACAGATTCATTATATGGGTAGATTAACTTAAGCACTTAACATTTGATAATGTTAATCAAAAATATTATATATTACTAAATTTTTGAGATGATTACTATTCTTTCCCGATGTAATTAATTTTTAACAAATAATAATTAATAACGCAACAATATGCTTAGAATGCTGGAAATGGATTCTGTTAATTGTCCTTTAACACCCTAGCTATTTGTTTTTTAAATATTTTCAATGTACAGAAATGACTTTTCTACAGATTTATTATAAGTATAGATATAGATTAGATAAATTTTGAAAATTATTTTAAAGATAATAATATTTTTTCCCTGCTAATATATCTGTTTCTTTATATAATAAACACTTTAATAATTAATAAAACAAATAAAAAAAGATTACCTTAATACAATCATTTTATAATTTTAGTATCGCGTTAATTTGATTATAACGTTTTATTGGAAAAACCATTCGCTTCTTTATGAGAAAATTAACGCAATAATAGAAGTTAAGGGATCCATTTTAATATAATTTAGGATTATGAGTTTGAATTTTAAAAGTCAGTAGGTAAGAATAATTAAGCATTTGGTAGTGTCTTAATGGAAACGGAGTGTCTTAATTAGGTGCCCAGGTTCGATCTACTCTACTATGAAGCTAATAAAAAAATCGTACATAAAAATCATTAAAAAGTCATAAAGGTCATAAAGTCATAAGTCAGAGTGAACCTGGGAACTTTGTGTTAAGACACTCCGTTCCCATTTAGACAGTTCGGTTTCCCACTTCCCATCGAATAAATATTAATATTTTATACTAAATATTCTATCCTATGCAGTTTAATTCAAAAATTTTACGATCAATGCAAGAAAATTAAAAGTTTAAACTAAAGTTGTTTATATTTATAACTAACTTTTATAAGAAATCGAATATATATTTTATGCGCTTAAAATACAGCTTTGACCAATGCAATGGGAAAACTTTCTTGGAAAAGTTATTATTAAGTTATAACTTTAACATGGATTTTATTTTAACATAGATTCACAACCATAGAAATTAAAAAAAAATCAGCTTCACGCTGTATCCCGCTCACAGCAGGGCAGGCAGAGCGAACCTAGTGTTAAGATACTCCGTTCTTCGTCTTCTGCCGAATTCTACAGGAATTGCCTGTTGAATAGCAGAACTCAACGCCGAGCTCTTGCTCGACACAACGAAGGTTTGAGTGGTGAAATTCAATGCCGCGTTTTTGCCTCGACATCAAAGCGAAATAATGAAAATGACAAATAAACCCCTACCTCGAGTGGGAATCGAATCCAAAACCTCTCTCGTGTGCCCCTGGCCCCACCACGACTGGCTCTAACAACAAGTTTGTGAATAAATGTCAATATCAAAGTAATTTGTTTCAAAACATAACCCAAAATACGCATTTGCTAGATACAACCATCAGTGTTTCAATTCCCGGTCTAAAGTAAACTTAGTACAGTAGTTACTGAAGCTGTATTTTGATTTGAAATACATTTTATTAATTATTTTTTAATAATTTTATGTACAAAAAACAACTGTAACAAAAATTATATATAATAATTTAAATTTTTGCGACAAAATTAAGCTCTCAACTGGATTTTTCAATGAAAACATTTTAAATTAAATAATTACTGAAAATATTTTATTAAATGAAAAATTTTTATAAAAAATATACATATATATTTTTTTTTATTCTTATGACAAAATGAAACTATTAACAAGATTTTTGTAGTTAAAGCATTTTAAACGAAATAATTAAGAAAATAAATAATTATATTATATATATTTTAAAAAAATCATAAAAAACTCGATCACCCTAAACAATGTAGTATCTGTCGTTGATAGGAATATTACAAAGGCCTTTATGCGACCGCGTGGACCAACATCAATTAGCAGCAGGTTCCTGTCACCTGCAGTGTTTGCACCTTCGTTATATCATAGAAAGTGGTGTGCTTTGGGATTTTATGATATTAATAATAAGTTCGAAGTCAGCCGTGGTGTAAGTGTACAAGTGACAGGTTGTAGGTTCTGTTCGCACTTGGGGGAATCAAGCATTTAATATTTTCGTTACCTCGCCAAGGTAGAGAATTTGAATAAATTGAATATTTGATCATTTCATTTACTCACTCTGGTAACAAGGTAAAGCTTAGCGTTGAGTTCGAGAGCGTTGAGCAGAAAGTGAGGAACGGAAGTGCCTTGATAGGAACGGAGTGTCTTAACACTAGATTCCTAGATACCCTCTACCTACCCTACTATGTGCAGCTAAAAATATATACTAATGCTAAGTATATTAAAGCAAGATGTTGAGTCGCCAAACAACAAAAAGTTATTTAAAGAATGCGTAATACTTTTTTATTACATTACTCAGTCATGATTATTTGTTTGTCCGAAGGAATTTAGAGAAATACTGAGTCCTACGTTCCGTAGCCTCCTCTATATGCCAAATTTCAATTTCCTAAGGCCAGTATAGAGGACAATTTACTTTTTTTTTGTAGAAATGAAAATATTAAATATTTCGAGTGGAAATCGAACCTATCGCGTTAAAAGTCACATGCTTGTACTCCTGAGCCACTGTCCTCACATATTCACATATATACGCACAAAACCGATCTAGGCGAAATAGGCGTCCATTGAAAAACTATAAGCACAAAGAAAATAACGTAAATGTGTTTCTTTTACGAGTCCCTCCAAATATACTTACAGTTTTATTTATCTGAAAGGAACTATAAATCAGACAGCGATGTCTTACGATTTTCTATTTTTTTCCCTAATATTAGATTGTGTATTAGCGTAATTTGTTAGTTCGGCGTTTTGTTATTGGTTTTTGTGGGAGTTTGAAATTTATATCATTTGAGGGTCGTGGGTTCAATTTTGAATTAATAAATACTAATATTATAAAGTTGCAGCTTTTGTCTGGTTGAGTACGCTGATTCAAGTACTCGTAGTTCTAATTAAAAAAAATATTTTTGTGTTATAGACTATTCACAGTTTTCATATTATATAATGTTTTTAGCTCAACGTTATATCCTGCACATAGTATGGTAGGCGGAGGGAACCTGGGAACCTAGAATTGTAGGCAATCCCCACTGGTAATTAGGTAAAGCGTGGTGTAGAGTTCCTACACTCAACACACAATGCTTCAAGAATTCGGCGGTGAGTGGAGCATGGAGGTGTCTTAATATCAAAGGGCACTTTCTTAAAAAATATATATAAGTACTTACCTACTATATCTACCTACCTACCCAAAAACATTTATTCAAGGTCTCCGCTGAAGATAGAGTGTATTTTCCAAGATTTTCAATATTCAGCACTATCCCACTGAAACTAATGCTAAGTTAACACTAGAAGTGCCGAAGATTGACACCCCCCTAGAACCGCCGTCGTGACAAATTTGTCCCATTCTACTTATTATATTGATTTTTGGAATAAGACAAGAAAATTATTATTAAAATAATTTGTACAATATACAGATCACGTTTATTAATCAATTTAAAATCAATTATTATTCTTTTACAAACAAAAAAGTACCAAAAAACAAAACACAAAGCAAGAATCAAATATTTCAAATACGTTATAAGGTCGTGACAACTAACTGAATAACTCTTACAAAATTATAAGTTATTGAAATTAGTTAATATTATTATTAGGCCAAGTAATGCATTAATATATTCTTCATCAGTGATACATCACAGATGATTAATAACATTGCGTGGTTATGCCTCCAACGGAGTGCATAGCACTAGGTTCCCAGGTTCCCTCTAGCTACCCTACAATTGCCCACATTTGCTATCGAGTGTTTTTCTGAAAATCAAGCCTAGCTTAGTCATCCTTTCATCTGATACCTCACTTGAACTGGCGGCAAAATTTCGTATTGACACCAATTTTCAGGCTATTATTTTTTAAGATTTATACATAAATGTATAGTTTTCAGATTTTTTCCTGAACTAGTACTACATGTTACTCATAATTCTAAGTTAACTGAAAGTATCTTATTAATTTTGATTGCCTTAATAGTGTCGAAATACACGTTTTTTACTATATAAATAGTCATGTCTTTTTTTAAGGGCGCTTTTTCAGGAAATCAAGGGACTGTAGATCGTCATATAGTTGATATTCATATACTTATATGAATATCAACTCGATTTCTCCAAGCATTCCTGAGATAAAGGTACAGTCGGATGGACAAAAAAATTATCTTATAAGGGTTTTTTTTCCTTAAAAGCTACAGAACCCTCAAAACTTAGGCATTGACTGCTAAACCTACTATTGAATTTTTTTTCCGTCCCCGCATCGCCCTTTCACCTTCACCTCGTCCCCGAGGCATGAAAATATGTCAAATTATACCCTCAAATAATATAATAATAATGGCGGGACAAAAATGACCCAGCGGCAGTTTTTTTCAAAAAGTATGACTGCTATAAAATTATTTATATTTTTAATTAAATAAAGGTGTAAAATTGGTTATAATCAAAAAGTTTCATCTACATACATTAAACAAATAAAAAAGTTACTAACAATCAAATTTGCGCTTGGGACAAAAATGGGACGGCGGCGCTTCTAGTGTTAAAAGGGAATATAAATGTGTCATCAATACCGTTTTCGTCAGATTCGAAATTTTACCGGCAGTTTTAATTAACTTTTTCCCTAAAAATTTAGCCAGCTTCACGCTCCTTCCCGCATTGCAGGATAGGCAGGGACAACCCAGTGTCTAAACACTTCACATCCTGTTTTCCCTCTGAATTCGAAAGAGTGCTTGTGGAGTTGCAACGTTGCAATAAGTATACTAATTGATGGTGTAATAAAATGAAAAAAAAATATTTTGGTCATACGCGGTGTTATTATTTTTTATTTAAAATAATAAAATAATAATATTTTCTTAAAAAAATATTTTAGTAAACCTTATATTTTTGAACTAATTTTGTATTGTTTCTGTATTATAATAATATTGAAGACGCGACCAGAATTAAACTCTAATAAGCTTCACTCTTTTACCTGGGTAACAGTGGCGTAACTCAACACCGCGCTTATCTAATTGCAAATAGCCCATTAAATAGAAAATCACCCCAAAAGCTATTTTGCTGTGAACTCCAAACTATCGTTTGTTTAGGACCGGTCGAATAATAAAATAAATATTTAGTGTAATGATGCAGAGTAAAATTTTATTATATTTATTATCATACTTAACTAGAGCAAGGGTGTAGTTACATTCGATAAAAGCTTTTTTTTTGGTTGTTTTGGTGCACGCTGTATCCCGCACAAAACAGTTTAGGCAGGGGCAATTTAGTGTTGACGCACTCCATTCTTCACTTACTATACGCTGAGTGGCGGAATTCAATGCTTTCGTTATATTTCCAGAGGTTAGACTGGTGGTAAAATATTTGGCTATACATTTTCTTTGTATAAAAATGAAGCATATAGGTAGTTACCTATACGCTAAGAAGTTTCTTATCTTGAAATTGACTTTGTCCTACATTTAGTCATTTCTATAGGACCACAGCAGTTGCTGATAAATTTAATATTATATACAACAAATATTGTATTGACCGTGGGAGTGTAACGCAACTGTTTTGGGTTCGATCCCTCTTTGGAGGAAAGAATTATATTTTTTTAATAATTTCGTTATTTATCTCTGGTACCAAGGCAAAAAGCCTTTGAGTTCTGAAACTCAATTCTTAATATCTCGAAAAATTCAAGCGAAAATGGGGAACGGAGTGTCTTAACAATAAGTTCCCTTTGACAAGACCGTTATACACTGGATACAGCGTGAAACTGACAAAAAAAAACTGATATTGTACGTGAAAAATTATCGAATTAGCTGATAAGCTTAATGTAGGATTTAGTTGAAATCTCGCGCTTAATCTTCTTTCCATGAACAAAATCCCCTGCCATTTCCTTATAATGGTCCTATTATTCCTCTTCGACATGCGTCTATCACGATTAGGTCCGCACCGATCGTATATTTAATGTTATAATATAGTATAAGTGTTTTTTAGTTTCACGCTGTAACCTTCATCAAGCAGGATAGGTGGAAGGAACCTGGGAACCTAATGTTAAGAAACTTCGTTCCCTTTGAGACACTTTCCGCCTAATTGTAAAGGCATTGGGTGGTGGGTGGCGGAACTCAACACCGAGCTTTGTTTCAATAGTATGGTATAGTAATGCTATTCTAGCAGTAGTCTTGCTTTAGTATACTTATACACTCCGTACGCGTAATTCTCTTATAAAATTAATATATACATAGACATCTATCTATATCTATATAGAAGAAGATAACCTAGATACATTCCAACAAGGCCACGTCGGCATTCCATCACTTCACCTACAAAGAGAACGAAAATAAGAAAATCTAATTTGTAAATACTCTAAGACATCAACGTTTCCAAATGAAACCTTAAATCGTGGGTAATTTCGGGGACATTTTCAGAAATTATTTATCCCGAGCGATCGCAACGCGGCCCTGTTCCGCTATTAAATTTTAATTATTCTTCATTTGTTACAGCTTAAGGGGATTTTTTTTTTGTTTCGAAATTCGCCTTTTTTAAGCGCGAAGCGAAGAGAAGCGATGATTGAGTGAGTGAAATTTTGCTGTGTTCTGTGAAATTTATGGCAATTAAATCTGTATATTATACTGTTATGTGAATTTACGCCTCTAGTCTTTCGTATTTGGTGCAGAGAAAGAAGTAAAAGGTAAAAGCATGTGACTGTAAACGCGACGGTCTCGGGTTCGATTCTTCGAATGATTTTTTTTTATTTATTAATATCTTTGTTTCTTCGTTATGATAACGAGGCAAAGCGCGGCGTGAGCCATCACTCAACACGATATGCCTCGGAAACACGGTGGAACTGGGGAACGGAGTGTCTTAACACCAGGATCCCTGGATTGCGACTGTAAACACGACGTTTGTGCGGTACAATTCCTACTCGGGGTATGAAATCTTTAATATTTCTCATTTCGTCGTTCTTGCAACGGGGCAAGGCTTGGCGTGGAGTTAAGCCACTCATCACGCCATTCATCCAGAATTCGAGGGAACGGAAGTGTCTTCATTGGAACGTAGTGATTTAACGCTAGTTTCCAAGTCTTCTATGCCTACCCTGCTATGTACGGGATACAGCGTGAATTTAAAAAAAAAATTGTGAATACAATACAAGAGTAATAAGTAATTTAAGTGGCAAATCGAGTAAAATGCACCGTCCGCTCAATTTCCTTTGGCTTCATGACAACGGATCCCAACGACTACCATTACCGTTGGCGAATATAATGGCGATTTAATCATCCATTATTTTCTACTATTTGCTACTCTGAAACGTTATTCATTGAACCTGTTCAGATTTTCAATAATGGTAGTTCAAAGTACATTTGAAAATTGTTTTAGTATGTATTTCTATAGATTTAATAATAAATTGTGGGTTTAATTTAATCTGTTATTGTTATTTAATTTAAGAGTATGTTTGGGTGAACGCGCTAATCTTAGGAACTATTGGTTTGAATTGAAACATTGTTCTTGTGTCAATAAATCTTATTGAGAAACGCTATATATTCGCAAAAATAAGTAAAAGCTGCAAAGGAAAGTTAGTATTATGTAAGGGCTGGGTACAGATGTTTTAGTGTAAATATTTGTTTTCTTATTCTATGGATATTGCCTAATGAGTGGCGGAATTTAACACTGCATTTTGTTTAATAAGAATGGAAATACAAAGATATTTTAAATAATTTCAATAGTAACAAATGTCGGGCGACGTCTGTTGATGGTTTTGTGTTTGATTTAGAGTAACAAACTTTTTTCAATTTCCTCACACCAGTCCCTCACTTATCTACCTTACTAGCTACATACGAGTTAATGCGGGATAGAGCGTGAAGCCGAAAATATAAAAAAATATTCGATCGTAACAACAATCAATTGTAAAACTACACGACAAACACGCATTCCCCGTTATCTATCCCGTTATATTCATTTACGTCGCATCTATTTAACTTTAATTATACCAGAATCCAATTTAAGTTTTACAAAAGTTGTTTTCCAACAAGATAAAGTGCAGACTGAGACTGCGGGCTGCTGTTACTTTTGCTTAAAAATCTTAATCTACTCCCAAGTTTTTAAGTTATTTTTTATGATGGCCCTTGAATTGCGCAGGTTGGATGAATTCATAAGAAATTCTAGAGTTTAGTTAGTGCGAAACAATTAAAACGTTGATAGTTTGAAACTTATATTTTGTGAGATATTTTTTCCTCAGTTAGTGTAAAATTATTTTACTTTTAGTTTTCAGTCCATCCTGTGAATGTACCTAATAGGGAACCTGGGAACTTAGTGGTGACCTACTTTTTAAGATACATCTACTTCCCACTGTCCACTGAATTGCAGGTTTTGCGTGTAGACTGGTAAAACTCACTGACACGCTTTGCCTCGTTACGAGAACGAGGAAATGAAAATATTTAACATTTAATTTCCTTGAGTGGGGATCGATCCCTATAGTGTTTACAGCCGTACGCCATCCGATAGTACCTCTGAGCCACTGGCCTAAAAAATCATACACATCCCTTGAGCAAAGAAATCTCTTTATATACTTGTGTTCCTTAAACACAAAAGACCACCATTTTGTAAGATCTAAAAATCATTACGTTATTTTAACATCATCATTATTTAAGACTTTATCATTATTTAGTATTTCTTTAATTTCTTTTTTTGTACTCTCACATTTCCTGTAATAATATAGTAGAGGTAGAGAATATTTAGTGACAATTTATTCCGTTCCAACAGACAGCCTATAAATCATACAAATCTAAAACGTCCACGAACTCCGCCGTGCTATTTAACTCGGATGTCCTTTGTAATTGAAATCATGGCCATTGAGACTTCACAAACAAGCCCCACGAAATAAAGGCTTTTGTTTGGATCGCGGGCACTCATGAGAGAAAAAAATGATAAGAAACCCGATCTCTACTTAAGACAGGGATAGGTCTATAGTATATGTGGAGATAGATGTATAGGTGGACAGCGTTTGACTGTAATTCGTAATTTTTAACCGACTTCTGGTTAACCGAAAAGGAGGTTATCAATTCGACTGTATTTTTTTTTTTTTTTATGTTTGTTACCTCATAACTTTTGACTGGGTGAACCGATTTTGATAATTATTTTTTGTTTGAAAGGTGAAGCTTCCTGAATAGTCCCATTTTTTTTGTCTGACAATGGTATCTATGAGAAAATCACATAAGTCTTAAATTTGCATTAGGTATGTGCGCGACAAATAGACGAATAACTCAATGTCGCGCCAACCGATTTTGATGATTCTTTTTTTTATTTGAAAGAATACACTTCAAGGATAATTTGGTGAAAGTTTTGTTAGGTCCCGATAATGGGATCCGGTGAAAATTTAGAAAGTTGGTTTTTTTGGTAAAAAATTGATTATACTGTAATACAAGCAAAAACTTTTTAAATTGATGTCAGAGGTGAGATTCCTGATTGTTGCATTTCTTTTCAACCAACCTCAAAAAAGAGAATGTTCTCATTTTCAACCAACCTCCAAAAAGGGAGATTCTCCATTCGCCCGAATACTTTTTATGCATGTTCTTGTCAATATACCAAAATGTAACTTTGCACAAAAATAATACCCAATTAAATGAAGTTTTACTTAGGACAACCAGAACCACTCGTTGACAACCACTACCACCACCATCACCACTCGTTTAAGAAGCATCATTTTAAGATCTACCCATCACTTAAAATCGTAAAATAAATAAATTTTTAACAAAAACAAAAACCGACTTCTAACAACGAACTAAAAAGTGAAAAGTAATTATACAAAGATTTTATAATTTTGAAGTCGGTGTCAAGCTAATGCTACAACACCTTTACTACAATATCTAATTACTAAGCCTGATTGTTTTACTTGCAGTCAAAACTGAACTGACTACCATCGTGTATATATTGAAACTAACTAACAATATATTCTTCTAAAGCAACGAATACTTATACATGTAGTTTGAAACTCATAAGTCCAAAGTGATAAAACTCAAAGTGAATTGAACTTAAAAAGGTTTTTAACGATATCCAACACGCTAAGGCTCGAAATAGCTTTACGCCGCTTCTATCCATTCTGTAGGTACTTTTATTAAAAAAGTTGAGTATTACAAAATATTTTTATTGAAAACTAGTTTTTAGTAGCAGTTGTGTCTCCGTTTAAATGAAAATAATTAATAGTTATATTCCAGATGCCCGAGGTGACTTTCAACGTTAATAAAATAGAGAAATCGGTAATAATATTTTTGCGGATTAAAACGAGTAGTTCCGGAGGTTAGAACACTCAACCATACAAATTCTTTAGCTTCATAGTATGAGTATACATATAGTTTGGAATATTAAATGTTAACATACATTGTTATCGATTGAATCTATGAATTAAAATGAACAGACGTCTTTGTGTGTGTCTAATGGTTGACACTTTATATGAGTGTCCTATGATGATTGTAGGTTTTAATCCTATTATATTATAAAATTTAAAATATCCTGCTTTTCAGTTCTATTTCAACTTCAATATTTGAAACGGCCAAAAGCGGAGAACGGAATAAATTATCACTATATATTTTCTATTTCTTGTCTATTATTGCAAAAAATGCGTGAAATTAAAAAAAGAACAGCCAACAAAATTTGTATTCCTGCCTACATTTGATACCCTCCGTAGTGATGTGACGTCACAATCGTCAAAGGACCATCCGACAAATGCAGAAACGGCACCCTTACGCCCTGAATACTAATTGAGCATGATTTATTATAGGCTCGTTTATTTTAATTTTTGAAAAATAAATTCCGACAATTGAAGATTATTTATTTATTTAATTGTTTGAAGTAAACTCTTCATTTTTTTTCTAAAAATTATGCTTCAGTAGATCCGTCGACGTGTAAATCATGCCAGTTTATGCAGCTTGTACTGTATTAAATGGGAATCAAACCCATTACTGTCATGTTTTCTGACAGACGGTGGCCGAAAGCACCATTATGGCCTCTATTTATTGTTCTTTTTAACCTTTATGCGTTATCATGCATGTAGCAGAAATTCTAATTTCCGAGACATTGTCAACAAAGTGGCAGAACATCATAGCGTAGAAATTGCGTCATAGTGTAGAAATGAAAAACTTCATTCCCCGACACAGAATCGAACCCACACATCTGTCACATTTAGAGCCAGACACTGCACTGTGTTTGTATATGATTAAATTTTTGTATTTTATGTATTAAAAAAAATGTTACTTGATTTTATCTAATTGCTATAAAATAAAGAAACAACTTTGCCACAGTGTAAAAAATTAAAAGACAAAACCTATTTTACATTTTTAAATTATAAAACTAAATTATAAAGCCAAGAATGTAAAAATGCACCGTAGGCGGCGAGGGCGATAAAATTTGCAAGTTTGTAGTTGCAAGCCGAATATTTGCTTTTAACCCATATATTTATATACAGAGAAAGGTGAAGCCATCGAGGCATAGAGAAACAGTATGAGAATGTAAAAAAGACGGTTCTGGGTTCGATTCTTACTCAGGTGAATGATTCGGCGGTGGATGAAAAACGAAGTGTTTCAATACTAGATTCCCTCTGTCTACTATCTAGTAGCAACGCATTAAGCGGGATACAGCGTGAAAATGAAAAAAAAAACCAAAGGTACGTACATATAGGAATTAAAATGGATGCCATCGATCTTAAAATATTGTTTGTATATAGAGACTTCGCAACGCTCTTGAAGCAATTTTCGATAGTGGGTAAAGTACGTTGATATAGTACGTTTATATTATAAGTTCTTGTTTAAATGTGTTTTCTTGATGTCTTCAAACAATAGTTATTGACTTAGTGAATGACTGACTTATTATTTAGTGTATTAGTGTACTTAGAGTTTATAGGTTTTGTTTTTTTAACGATCAAAAATTAAAAAGAAACTGTATTTTGATTATTTTTTGTATTAGTTTCACGAGACGAGCGTCTCCCGTTCGTTCTCCGTTCCCATATTTCCGTTGTTACGTTTGGAGTGGCGAAAATGAACCCCGCGAAATTCATTCCTCCGACTCCGACTGATAATCGAACCCATACAACTGACGCATTTACGCACCAATATTTAAAAAAAAACTCGCTAAAAATTAAGATGGAACGTTGAAATTATATTTTTGAGCACAATTGATTGACGATATCGAATGCCGGTGGTAATCTAGCAACGACATATTGGGTACAGTGGCTATTATTCGATTATACGAGTGTCCGTCAAAAATGTTTGGAGCGTGAATGAAAAACAGTCGTGTGGATCAATTTTATTCGTATCCAAATCGATTTTCGTTTTGAGTGACGCTTATTGTTCGATTTTTTTTTTGGTTTTCAATTTTGTGATGGGAAATGAATTATATTTCATTATTTGGTTCTTTATTTTCAAAGTGAATAAGCACTATCTTGAAAAATCTCAAATAAATTATCTTAAAAATATTTTTTATTAGAACAAACCCGAACCTAGGATCCTTGTGTTAAGACACTCACTCCTGTTCCCCGCTTTCCGCCTATTTGCGGAGGCATTACGTGTTCAATTGTGAAAATATTATTTTATGTTGTATTTTCATACAAGTCGACAATTTTTTTTCATATTAAATTTATCAACTTTAAATTAATAGAACAAAGAACGGCGTTGAGTTACGCTACTCAACCTTTATCCTTTAAAATAAAAAATATATATATGATAGCAAAACTTATTTTAGAATTTAACTCCTCGATTTAATATTAAACTTTTATTTTTCCAAAGATAGGCAAGGTAGCCGAGCTTAAAATTAAAAACTTGAGGATGAATGACAGAGTGGAATATACTACGGCCAATTTGAATACGATTTCAAATTAAAAACATGTGAACATAAGATTTTAATTTTCAGATTTTAGTTGAAAAAGTCTATTAAAATTCAAAAGGAATCAAAAATAAAAATATTTGGTATGGCCCGGCTAGTTTGAATGTGACCGTTTTAGTGGATATAGTCGCTACTAAAATTTCTACCACTCGATTAAAGTGCGCTCTAAATTTTCTTTTCATTGTGAACTTTTCAACAAATTTTTCTTGAACTAATTTTTGTTATGTCCATTATGAATTTTAAAACTATTTTCTTTTAACAATTTTTTCATGTCTTGGTATTGGTATACAAAGTGTAATTTTATCAGTATTTTATATTTAATCAAAGTTAAATAATTTTAGTTATGAACTATTCATATTTGCTTTAATGTGATTTCTCGAAGTCCATGACCTTAAAAAAAAACAAATTAAACCTGTTAAGATATAATGTAGCTAAATTGAAAAAAACAATATATAAAACTTACTGAGGCTAGTCGTGGCACATGAACAGTTGTGCGAGTGGATTCTCACTCGTGGAAATGAAATATTTAATATTTCCAAAGGAAGGAGTGGTGGACACCAAGTTCTCTCTGCTTACCCTGCTAAGTAGCGTGAATCTAAAAAAAATATTATTTACGAACCCAATGATTTAATTACAATACATTTTCACAAAAATTTAACTTAAATTTCCTCGATAAAAGGTAAATTAAAAGGTGAAGCAACGTAAACATAACCTTAAACAACCAGGTCATGTCTTCGGGGAGACTTGAGGAAAATCAATTTGTACGGGACCATGTAAAATAAAGGGAACTAAGACAGGCTACTACAGATACGTCCGGAGATAAATAGTGCGATAGAGCATCCTCGATTCGACCCAACATTTTTTATATTACTCTCATTATCCCTAAGCAGTGAAACATATATTTTGAATGGTTTTTTTTTATTATATGTTATAATTCCAGAGGTATATATAGCGTGAGACTTTGTGGCGGTTGCGGGTTCGATTCTTAATTGAGGAAATTAATGATATTTCATTTCATGTTTTCATTTCCCAGCCCTGGTAACAAGTGAAAGCGCTCCGTTGAACTACTGAACACGCAATGTCTCGAACAATTTGGCAGAAAATGGGGAACGGAGTGTCTTAAGACTATGTTCCCTCTACCTATCCTGGATATAGCATGAAAAAAATGTATTCAAATGAAAATTGTGATGTATGTAGGTTATAATAAATTCAATTTCCATTTAGAGAAATGATTAGGTAAATTTATATTATACACACACACACACACACATTACATCCATTATATATAAAGAACACTGAGAGAGAACGAAAGATAGTTAAAAAAAATCTCTATAAAGATAAAATAAAAAAAAACTATCTAAATTAGCTTTTGTATACAAAATAATATTAAACATTAAACGTTTAGTTCGAAACAATTATTGATTCGACATAAACTTGACCCGATACGAGCTTTCTTAGGAAAACTCCATTAAGTGACATAATATATACCCGCCAGCGCCACCTTTCCTTTTTAGGTCAGTAATTCGTTCTCATCACTGTATAATCTAATGTTGAAATACTGGGATTGAATACGATAGGGGCGGGTTCATATCTGTTTTTGAGAAAAGTTTAAATTGTAATTTAAACTTAAGTATAATAAAATGAAATTTCATTAACTCTGTCTTGGCGGAGCGGTCTATAAACACTACTATTGTGGGTTTGATGTTCATTCGAAGGAAATAATTATGATCAACACGCAATGTATCGGGACAGGAATGATAGTAATAGATTCATTCTGCCTTCCCTGCAAAGTGCGAGTTGTATCGTGAAAATAATAAAAAAGATACAAAAAGATATATAATTGTGTTCTAAAATAAATGAATGAACAACGAAATAAAATTTCAAAATAAACGAAAATATTACGTACGAAATGTTCACAAGTTAACACCTTTATCGATACGTCACATTGGACTTTAATTGGGATTATTGAGGATTTATTTGCTACTTTATTTCATTGCGGCTCTAAATATTTGAGCTTATAGAATCGAGGCCATTGTGGCGCAGCGACACAACTTGTGGGTTCAATTCCCACTCGAGGGGATGAAGAAGGGTTCCTATTCAGAAATGTCCGTACCCCACTTTCCGCCGAGTTTTGATGAGCGGCAAAACTTAATGCCGAGCTTTACCTCGTTACTAGAGCAAAAAAAAGAAAATAAAACATTTTTCATTTACCTACTCGAGCAGGAATAGAACCCACATCCAGTCGGTTGGCGCTTGATGAGGAAGGCCTACGTTCAGCAGTGGACGGCGATAGGCTGATGAAAAAACCAGTCACTTTTGGAGTCGCACGCTTGTGTCCCTGCGCCACGACTGGCCTCATTTTATATAAAATACTTTTGCAAATAATTCGACGAAAGCAATAAATATAATGAAACAACGTTCTCTTCAGATAAATTCTAGCATCATCCTCCCCTTTTCACAGAAAATAACACTACGAGATAAAAAGTTTCAATTTCTTATAAAATCGCATGCTTTCGCAATTAAAACTTTTTTTTTTGGACTGTTTTCTAGGTAGTATGTCTTATAAAATAATTTTAAAGTTTTCCAAAACTGAAGAGAAGCGTGAGTTCGAGTCCAGCTATGTTAAAATTTTGACAAGAAAACGTTGGCGTTGAGTTCTGATAATTTAGTGAAAAGTGAAAAATGGAGTGTCTTAACACTAGGGCCCCTTTGCCTTCCTTGTTTAATATGGAAGCGACTAAAAATAAGTTTGCATTAACTTATCTGATGAATAATTATAACGGCATCCTTTTCTTTCTATAACAAAGAGAAAGAGACAGCTATACCCATTTGTCATGTAAATTAACAGGAACCTATCATACAGTGGTCGAACGTGGTGGGCAAAAGGAAACTTAAAATTTATCACGTCCAATGTATGCTAATGTCGAGTCGGAGTCGTAAACCTTTTATTAGAGTACGGGAGCTCGATTTTATGTGCTAGTACAATTGTTGGAGGGAACGCAAAAGGCTTTTTGACATTTTTTCTTTTGAATGTCATTCAGTTTTTATGATAGGATTTGAGTATTTGACCTCAAATAGAATAAAAGTTAAGACTATATAAAAAACTTTTTCCCGGAAAATCCTAACTAACTTAAAAATTAAATCCTATCTTAACTTACTCCCCGAGGACTCAGCATATCAAATTTCAGCGATCTACACTGTCTGTTTGTCACTTAGTAACGAAGAAGTTTTATATTTCGGCCGTCGTGGCGCATCGGCTCAAGGGTGTAACGTGACGTTTGTGGGTTCGGTCCCCACTCGAGGAAGTGAAATATTTATTTACGTTTATATTTCCCCATAATACCTCCAGAATGCAGCAGAAAGTGGGGAACGGTGTGTCTTAACTCTAGGTTCCCTATGCCTATCCTGCTGTGTGTGGGATACAGCGTGAAGTATGACAACAAAAGATATATTATAAAGATATGCTAGTATAGATTGAAATCTTACTATAAGCATAAGCTGATATACAAAGTTACGGCTAATGTCTCTAAATACAGTAATAGAGAATGTTACCACTAAAATACCCTGTGCTATCTCCAAAATACTAAAAAAAGATTATTGGTTATTTAAAATGTCTAAGAAAGAAAAAAAACCCCATACCTAAACAAAATCTTGAATACCTACCTTTATACTTTCAACCTGGAAAAACACGATTGTCCTACTTATTATTCTCGCTACACTTTACTAGTTTAAGTCACGGCAGCACGTCTTCTTCGTCACGTAACAGCAGATCCAGTCATTGTTTATTTTATATAGAACAGAATCTGTCCAAGCCACTTTCACCTTATGTTTCAATACACGAACACTCAGTTTTATTTGTACTGAAATTGCATTAGATTTTTCTAAGTTGTATTCCGTATCGGGCCAAAGTGACCGCCGCGCCGGTTCGGAGGATGTGGCTTGATTAATAATAATCCAGTAAATGAATTCTAGTAAAAGCTATAGTATCGCAGTGTAATTTAAAAAAATGTCGTTTTCATATCTAAAAAAATAATACTAAATGTTTGAATTTTATTACAGGTATTGTTTTTAGGGAAAGAATTAGATATTTAATTTCTCTCTGCTATTCATATACTTTATTTTTTTAGCTTTACTGTGTCCTGCATGTAGTAGGGTAGGCAGAGGAAGTGTAGAGGGATGTGTTGGCACACTGCGATTCCGCTGAAGTCAGGAGATAATTGCTTGATGAGAAGGGAACTGAAAATATTAAAATTTTCATTTCTCCGAGTGGGTATCAGACACACTTAAAAGTTTACATAGATAGATAGTATATTGAACTTTCATATAAAAATCTTAGCGTAGCTTTGAGCCAGCGCTTCTGGAGGACCTATCAAGCGTCCTAGACAATTCACATTTCGCCACGTTGAGAATTCTGCATTACTGTTATAAGCCTATAATAGAAGCTGCTATAGATTAAAAAATTTTTTTTTACTTATTATTCGTCAGTAATTTTCTCTTATTACAATACTTCCTTATTTCCCGATTCCCAATAAACTTACACGCCAAACTTCAGTTATCAAAGTTTTTTTTTTTAATATTTTTTTCGCCGAACGGAAATCGAACGTACGGACACCCTATTTAAATTTTCTCTACCTAATTTATTCTAAAATATCCTTAATTACTTATAATTGATTAATTGAGTTTAAATAACGGCCTCAGAACGTCTCTGGTCTTCGGGACTCCTCACTGAGTGAACATTTATCTATTATCATAATATTTCATCTGGAAATTACTGATTTCGAAGTCATTTACTCCTTATAGCAGTCGACTTTGTATTTGTTTTAGTTAATTTTCAGAAAGCTCTAAGTTAACGTTCTATTTAAATATAATACTAATTAAGTAATTATACTCGTAGATATATTAATTTGAAAGGTATTTGGATAAGTTTGTTCTTGTTTTAAAAGGAATGTCTTGTATTGATAGTTTCTAAAGCGGTCTTGTCTGATAATAGAACGCCGAACCGAAGAGTTAAGAAGGGAACCTAAGCTACACCCTACTTTGTGTCCGAATTTCAAAAGTTTGAATTTTGATTAGCGAAATTCAAGGCTGCTTTATCTTGTTACCAGAGTTAAATTAATTCAATCCTCCGAGTTGAAATTGAACTCACAACCGTCTCCTTTACCAGCAAACACTACGCCGCTACACTATAACAAAGATTATATATCATAAAAGATAGATAGATAAAGATTAATATTTCAGACACACCATTCAATCTATCAACTACGTTCAACCGAAACTATATCAAAGCTGAAACGATAACGTCAGCGAAACTTTAACTCATCTATAATTTTCCCACGTACCTACACTACCTATAAGTGTGAGGCAAAGACTCTTTATTTGGCACTCGACTGGCTAATTACTTATACGGTCTACTAAACTTGTCGGCCAAGTTCTTGTCAACTAAAGTCGGTTTACGAGCTGCGATTGCTGAATGTCGGCCAATTTTAGTTGCCGCGTATAATGAGTTGATGTGTCGGGATGGTGGATGTCGGTCAATTTGAATTTGCGTCGATTATTTGTAATGTGCTGTGGTTGCTCATTGTCGGTCAGTTTTAGCTAGCAGGCTTAGAGAGCTGTTCGTGGTTGATGGCGGCGTGACGTAGCAGTGCATCGCTGATTGTAAATAAGACGGATTTAATTTCCACGCAGGGAAATATATTATATCTAAAGCTATTTGTCAATAATAACTTGAATACTACACGGATTCTTCAGACGGATCTTCCATTTCAATTCAATTGTGGGTCCTTTGTTAGACTGACTTGGATGTTAGACTGTATCTCTAATATAGCGGTATGAGTAATGGGAAGCTAGTGTCAAAACACTCTGTTCCCCACTTTCCTTTCAATTTTTGATTGGCTGTACTTAACGCCATGCTTTGTCTTGTAACTAAAGCGAGAAAATCAAAATAATCTCTAGTGGAAGTTAAATCCACTACCGTCGCGTTTATATTTCGACTTTCTGCCTATCTATATAGGTACATATATTGGTTAAATCTGCAATTTCTGAATGTCGATGAATTTCAGTTTTGTTTGTATGAATATACATAGATTAATAGCTAAGGGTTGCTCCGGTTTTACAATGTACTTGTATTGTAGAGATCAGAAATCAGAGATGAATGTGAGCTTCGGTCGACAACTACGATGTACGTTCACAATATTGAATGTAATTGGACCTAAAATGAAATGAAAAAAAAAAACAATTAAAGTTTTGAAAAGATTTAGTTTTTATTTTTTTTGATATATCACATAATATGATACTGTGTCACAGGGTAAGCAGAGATAACACAGTGTTAACACTCTCCGTTTCGAAACGAATTATTCTGATCACGCAATAATTGTGAGTGAATGGAAAAACAAAAAGGATGTCTCATTAAGTTTTTTGTAAATTTGAAAAATTCAGAGAAGTTTTAGAAATAAAAAAAATCTAAGCATTATAATTTGAAGAATATTAAGTTTACTAATTGGACCATACTTTTGGTGTAAAAAAACAATCTTGTAAAAATGTATGTATTACACAGCGTCACAGTGCGTGACTGTAAAAGCGATAGTAGGGGATTCGATCCCCATTCGAGAGGAGTCAAACTTTTTCTTTTTTTTTTCATTCTAGTAGCAAAACAAAACGAGACGTTGAGTTCCGCCATCCGCCACTCAACACACGTTGTCTCTACAATTGGGCAAAATGTGAAAAACGGAGTGTCGTTTCACTAGAATCTATAAAATAACTCCTACTTAGGGTTAGAAGTGTAAAAGCAACGCAAAATAGTTTTCACGTTAAGAAACAACGTGCCATTACTTTCGTGTCTGCAATGCATTTAATAGCTGAACTTGTCCAAGTTGGCTTACGAAATGCTGTAAGATCAGAATTGTACTGGGATCCTCTCTCTCTAACAAATTAGAACTTGCTAAATGTTTGTGTGTGTGCATGTGTACGCATATGTACGTATGTACCCATGTGTGAGTGTCCCAAATTGTGGAGCGTAAGAACTTGTTTAGTTTAAATGAACATTTTTGTCGCCATTTATAAACGAAATTAAGAGAAGTATAGTATAAAGATTTGATGTTATATAATATTAATCTATATTATATCATATTAATCTATATATCTTAGGAACTATTAGTTCGAATTGAATTCGCCTCATACTGTGTGTGGGAGATGAGCGAAGCTATGGTGCGTACAATTTTGTGAGGATTTTTTCAAATTTAGGATAGTCAAAGTTCAATCTGTGTGCGTGAATTTCAAAACGTTCCACAGCTTAACTCTATTGTATACATTTTGACCATTTACTCAAAAACTACAATTAAAATTATGACCATACTACATCCCCGGGACCACTTGTGTCGTCCACAACTTTCCTGCAAAATTTCAGTGCTGTATATTTAACGGGCTCGGAGGAGTAGCATTACAATACCGTCCGAACCTGTAGTTCATGAGATTTGCACATTTAACCAAACAAACATTCAACTTTTTTATATTAATATATAATATACTCTCCGTACTATCATTATTAGTAGTTTAGCTAAAATATTCTATAGAAGCAACATGTTACGTATTAATTAAGTGGAATAGATTAATCTCCTGTACCCTAATGTCTTAACTATAAATAATAATATTTGAATAATGTATCGTTCATTTTGTTTTGCTTCGTATAATAGCTTACGGCTTTAGCGTATTGGAGGTTTAAGATATCTATTAAAGTTAATTATTAAACTAACTAACTAATAACTCGTCTTAATAAATACTTTTAACTGTAATTTGACCATCATATCGCTGTGGGACAGTGGTTTTCTGTAAATACAAAGGTTGTTGGTTGATCGATTTCTCTGCTTTAGCAAAATTAGGTGTGATGTTGAACTTCATTATTCAAAGTTTTGATTCCTATTGAAAGTGGAGAACGGAATATTTTGAAATTAAATTTTCTGTCTATCTTGCTGTATGCGTAATAAGTGCTAATACTCTACATATTTCACAATTTACAAAAATTTTATCTGAATGGCACAATTTAAGTTTCTTTTTATCAGTTCTTGATTTTTTGCCGAGGCTTAGCCTGAAATTGAAGAATATTCTAAAATATAAACAGTTAAACAATTACGAAAATAAAATTATAATTCAAGCACATAAATAAAATATTGTATATTTTTTAATGTACACTAATTACCACGGTACCTTCCTATAATAAAAACCAATATCTCTTAATTTTTTACCCAACAAATATGATTACATAGAAAAAGTGGCTCTATGACCTTTTACTTGCAAGTCCCATACACTGTTCTGATCACCTCACAATGACACATTCCATGGATTCATACGCACAGTGAATACTAATTAGTTTTCAATCTATAGTCATTATTCAATTACACCTTAAAAACTACTATTGAACATCAAAAGGTCAGTATTGTCAGTTATGTAAGTAACGGAAACCGATCCACCAAATCAAACGGTAAAACAGTTATAGAGCGTATATGAAGAGATTTAAAAGGACTTCCTTTTATCTACTTACCACGACCCATCTACAGTTATATGACCGACTTAAGGGCTAGGCTCATTGGAAATTCGGGATACGATATACATTTTATATGCATTAGAGTACAAGTAATGCATTATTCATATGCCGATATCTAATAAATATGCATATTAATTGTGATGGTATATTATATTATAATGGGATTCCACAGATTTGGGAGCTAAGGGAACGCCTTCGGTTTTGGTTCTTAATTATTTCTTTTTATTGTGAAGGCAGGCGTGGTGTAGCGGCATAGCTAGCAAACGTAGTGATTATAGGTTCGATACTCTGAAGACACCGAACCAATGTAGCATTTTTTTTAGCTTCACGAAGCAATAGAGCTAGAAGGAGCCTGGGCACCTTGTATTCAGGTACTTTTGGTAGCGACTTTTCACCCAATTCATAAGACATTACGAGTTGAGTGGCGAAATCCAACGCCGCGTTTTGCCTTGTTACCAGAATGAACATGTTAAATATTTAATTCAATTAAGTGGGAATCGAATGCAAAACCTTCAAAATCAGACAATGTCCCACCAATATTACATATAATAAATAGAACACGCGTTCAGCGTGAACAAAAGTGTAATTTGTCTACGATAGAAAGACATCAGCGGAAGGGATCGTGGAAGTTGTCACTTAGGGACGCTTATCTCTATATTAGTTTTACTGGAACAAATGATTTTTATATATGGGTATATTATTATTGCGTAAACATACTTATTAGATTTTTTTACTATGTATTTAGTTAATTTAATTAAAATCTCATTCCATCAAAACCATAAATGTGGAATGGGAGCCAAGTTAAATGTTAAGTAATGCGTTGTTTTCGGCTTCATCGGCAAAATAATTTAACTTATTTGTGGGTGCCGATTTCAGTGTTAATTCGAGGTAAAATTAAAGCACTAAGTTTCACGGCTTTTAACGTGCAAGCTTTATTGTATTTGCATGTTAGTAGTTAATTTCAGCTTGTACTGTACTATTAGCAAGTGATCACAGAACTCGGCACCCATATAGGTCTCCTATTCTTTTGTGTTCGAGCATTTAACTTGGCTCTCATTTCAAATTAACGTTTTTCATGGGATATACTTTACAACATTTTAATAAATGTGCCAAATTTCATGCAAGCAAGTTAAATAATTAGCGAGTTATAGACGGTTTTAAAGTAGCTTAAAATAGTTCCTGTAAAACGTGTTCAACCAAAAAAGTCTTCAGCTTTTTTATATTCATATAGGTAAAAAAACAGTTTCACGTGGTTTTTCACATGTAGATAGGCAGAGAAAGCCTTGTGTTAATCTTAATCTGCTCCTCATTTTCCGCCGAATTTTTGGGAGCATTGCATGTTCGTTGGCGCTACTCAACGTCGCGATTTGTATCGACGTCACAGCGAGGAAATGAAAATATTATATATTTCATCAAAAACTGTTCTTTTCAGCTTCAAAAAATTAAATATTTATTATTATTAATAATAACTACCCTCCAATATAGGGTTAAGCTATATAAGCATCAAATATAAGTTTATAATATTTTGAGTAGCTACTGAAGTAAACCCCTTGACGTAAACGCAAAGCCTATTCTAGACGAGGGTGCGACGAAAGGGTTGGAAGTGAATCCATGATCTACGGCGATTTGTACCTTATGTTAAATTATTATTATTTTGTCTATATAGGTGCAACACTTTGGTATTTTAAAGAAGAACATTTGTAGTTTATCTTTAATAATTTTTATTTCCGATTACAATTTTCTTTTAATGATTTTGAATTTATCTGTCTGGCGGACAAGCAGCGTTCAGTTTCACCAAATTATACTTAACATATTGAATACGGACAATACATGGAGAAATGAGTGTCTTGACACTAAGTTTGCTCGGCTTATTAGTACGGATATACAAACGAGACTACAAGATTTAGAAAGTTAAAATTTGGCATGTGGGAGAGGGAGTGCAAAGCAGGACTAAGAAAAGACATCTCGAAATTTCTAAGGGGACCATAAAAACCAAAATCCTTTTTTTCCGTCTAGCTTTCTAAAACAAAGCTTTTGGTAACTACTAGTGTTATATAATAGCTTCAACATTTTAGCATTTCAGCAAGACAGATACATGTGGGAGTGAAAAACGATTTTTTCCATTTAGCACTTTTTGCGAATAACCGTCGCGGCAATTAGACTCCGCAATCAAGGGAAATTGTTTGGTTAGATCGGTCAGTTGTGTCACGCGGGGAAAATGACACAGATTTTGCCAATTTTTTTATAAAAAAATAGAATTGAGTTCTGTTAGTAATATTCTTTTTTTTTCGATTTTGTTTTTTAGTATTGTAGAAAAAATATGAAAAAATATAAAATCGTGACTTCGATTCCTTTTATAGGAAAATATAAAAAAAAATTTTTTTTTTTTTAAATTAGAAACTTTTGAAATTAACAAGTATTGGTTGTTCAGTGCCTTATATATAACAATATAGTCTTTCAGTTCGCAAAATGCAATATCTATTACTAATCAATATAAGTAATAAGTTTCATACAATATCTTTCAATTATGGGATCTTTTTTCTAAGAATGTTATTGCAGTAACAGCACTAAAAACAATAGAAGCCATAAACTTAATCAAATCATAATATTATAATTAGCTTCATGCTGTATGTATATACATGTATATGCATGTATTCCACTTGTAGCAGTCGGAATCAAGTGGTATAACACTCTATTCAAGACTTTTTGCCAAATTTTCAGGACATTGCTTGTTTAGAAAACTCAACACCGAGCTTTTTATGTTACTCGAGTGAAGCACTGAACATATAAAATAATAAATTTCCCCGATTAGAGATCGAAACAATAACCAATGCGTTGACAGTCACATGCTTGTGCCACTGCGCCATGAGGGCCCCTACATGACACTTCATAACTTTATATTGAAAAAGATTTTATAAGTATCCACATACTAAATAACATTTTAAAATTAGCCTATCAATGATAGTAACGAGTAGAGTAGTAGAATAATCTTCCTTTAAGATTCCTCTTAAGACTGTATAAAAACAATTAAGATCTGTTTTAAACCAACTCATTATACCAGCTTAATTGGATTGTAAAATGAAATAGAACACTCGCTCTAAAGCTCTTGAAATTTTATATTTAAACTTACCTGTAATAGTATAGATATTTTACTAATAATAAATCGGTGTGCTTGTTACTTTAAATTCATTAGTATTATTTTATGTCATTATTTAATTTGTTACGATGGTTGTAAGTTCGATATTTTTTGATCTGTAGGAAAAAAAATATTTTCATTATTCCGCTACAATATAAAGTGCGACGTTTCTCCTTCACATGCAATGTCTTGAATTTGGGCGGGATGCGGACACCCGAGTGTTTATGTTGCCTCTCCTGATATAAGTGGTTATAAAGAGTGAAGCTGAAAAATAATTATAGACCCGGTACCGACTTCCGTTCTCTATTTTCTGCTGAATTCTGGAGGAATTCAGAGGCGTGTTAGGTGGTGGAAATCAACGCCAAGTTTTGCATCTTTACCAGAGCTGAAAATGAAAATATTAAATATTTAATTCCCCGGAGTGACAATACAACCCAAAACCATCGTGTTCATAGTCGTATGCTTCACCTAATTAATGGTATATTATTGTCCTATATTTTTTTTATCAAAAACTAAAATACTTCACTTTAATAATATATTAAGCGATATATTTTCTGTATCTCTCTTTCCTCTTTCTCCTCTCGTTGGATACTGGAACGAACTAGTTCCGTTCAGTGTAAACTAGTTCGCAGTAATACCCGGCACCACAAAGTTTTGTCACACCTGAGTATAATAAACATAAAGTTGGCTATTATCTAAAGAGCAATATGTGTTTTTGTTTATTTTTTTATTCTACACTATATCCTTTAGTTAAGACACTCCGTTACCCACTTTCTGCCCAAATTCTGAGATATATTGTGTTGAGTGGAGTCTATGTCGCGCGTTTGGCTACCATAGCAAGGAAAAGAAAATAATAATTCCATTCGCCCTTGCAATAAACATGTTTACATACAGACACTGTGGCCTCATTCACAGTTCACAATAAAACAATGTAATGAGACCATCTTTTAAAATCTTGTTTGGGGATATATAGTGAAGCGCGTTTCTTTGATCTAATTTTATTAAATCGGCGAAATGTGAGTAGGACTCGCTTAATTTGGGTTCCGTATCATTTTAAAAAAAAAATGCCAAAAAAACGCGTTTGTTGTATGAAAGCGTTTTAAATATTTATTTTATTTTGTGTTTTTTCTGTATTCGTTGATATTGCATCATCTGTGAAAATTTTGAATTGTCTCCTTATCACTGCCGAGTGATGACAGACGGACAGCAGAGTCTTAATAACAAGGTCCATTTTTATTCTTTGGGTATGGAACTCTAAAAAGGACGTGAAAGAATTGAATTTAGACCGGTTTAATGGGGAGCGTCTGATTGTAAACGCAATGATTGCCAGTTCGATTTTTCTCTAGGTGAATGCGCGGCGAGTAGAGAACGAAGTGTTCCACAATCAATTTCCTCTACCCATCCTGCTATGCCAAAACCTGAAGATAAAAAAAAATATCATTCAAAATATAATATTCAATTGTAAAATCCACGATTACACACATTATAAATCACAAAGTTCGTTTGTTTTACACGATTTTATACGAATGGTGTTCTCCCTACGAGTGGTGTTATTCCAAATCACCGGCCCGTAAATCTATCGACCCTAGTAATGACATTTTGTATTGAAAAAATCATATTATGTACCTTTATTTTTCAATGTTTGTTTCTTATTAATTTTGTTTTTTCTCTTCGCTCATATTCGAGACACTGAATGTTGAACAGCAGAGCTCAACTCCGCACATTGTCTTTTATTTTTAATATTAATATATATTTTCTCCACGCTGTATTCCGCACATAATAGGGTAGGCTGAAGGAACCTGGGAACCTAGTGTTAGGACAGTCCGTTTCCATTACGACACATCCATCTCACTTTTCACTGTATTTTCGGGGAAGTGGATGGAAGTATTAAATATTTAATAAGCAATCTAGTTACGTTTTATATTCATCACCATTCAAAAATAAACAATAAGTAACTTTTGTTAATATATAATATCTCTTTATATTCACCATCAAATTTTCACAGTCTGACATTTACCAAATAATAAACTAAATTTAATCTTATAATACGAAGAAAAACCGACCGAAAATTTGTATTTAACCGTCGCAAGCTGACATCCTAAATGATTGCCGAAGTTTTTATTTGAGTTTGGACGTCATTCCCACCAACCACAGTTTTTACGCGCTATAAAAAATGTTTTTATTCTGCCATAGATTCATGTATACTTATATTACATTTTTTTATATTTTATAATAAATATTTTTTATATATATTTATTTTTTACGCAATATGTACATTGAATAAATTAGACAGGTTATTGGGTTTAAAATTACTATAAATATATTTAGACACGAATTAGGGTGCGTTTTCAAATAGATTAGCTTCAGGCTGTATCTTACATACAGCATGGTAAGTAAATGTAACCCAGGGTAAAGACCCTCCGTTTTCCACGCAGTGGTCAATTTATTCCTTGACGGATCCCATCGCAGCGTTTTGTCTTGTTACCAGATCTAGGATGTGAAAATAGTCTCCAGTTATCTACAACTTTTGAATTAACATTCAAACTATGCCACTGCGTCACTAAAATACTTAAATAATAGTCGTTAAGTGAGTGTAAAATAATACATTATAGTGAAAAATTGTGAATTTTATTTATAAAAGGATAAATTTGGAGTGAAAAATCTATATTCAATTTTCAGATATCATTCTGTATAAATAGTAATCTGATTTTCTATTAAAGAGGACAAATTCTCAAATCTCTGATGGACCACTCAAAATCTATGAACATGCATGATGTGATGTGATGTGATGTGATGGGTTAGATGTGTTGGGTTAAGTGGATAGGTATAAGGTCACCCGTCAACAGCTATTACATTTTCAATCGAGATACATCCTATGTAAGACAGGGTTCAAATTTAAGTGCAGTCTCTTAATTTATATACAAAAGTTTTTTTCTCATATGAATTTTATTATAATTGCTACAAAAGATGAAGCCACTATAGCTAAGAGTTTATTAAGTAGCGTGTTTTGCATGATTTATGAAAGCAATCTATCAAATATTTCTAACATTTTCTATGTTATATAATTATTCTAAGCTTTAATTAAATTCACTAATGTATGTCGTGGATTCGAGTCCAAATACGTTCAAAATTTATACGTTTTTCTAAAACTATTTTATTATTTACAATTAAATAAATAATTTTAAAAATAGTTCTTTCTCATCTATTAATCTCTACTCTTTGCTTATTAAAGATAATTTTTAATATTTTATTTTGTTAACGTAACGATTTCTTCTCTCACCTTCACTATCTATCCCACACGTGGTAGGGAACCTGGAAACCTAGTTAAAAGACACTCCGTTACCATTAAGTTACTTACCTTCCCCACATTCCGGCGAATATAATGCCACCTCAAAGGCGAAATTCAACTTTTTAAATATAAAAAAACACTTTAAATATTACAAAACTGTATTCAAAATAAGAAAAAACCACCAGCCATAAAATTATATTTGATATAAGTGTTTCAAAAGTTGTATTCGACTTCCACTGCAGATGGATGAATGTAAGGAAAAAAAGTATTGATAAGGTTCCTTTCCACGTCAGATTAAGTGAAGCTATATACTTTCAGCAATCACTGATAGCTTTGTATGTATTTATCAGGAAATGAGGAATTCTTTATCAGGTTTTGAGTAGAGTATATGGTTAAAGAGAATGGGGAAGAATATACTAGGTCAACTTACCTGAACCTGGGGGTTTGCATGGTCAAATCAAAATAATGAAAAGTTTTATATGACACATAATACCATGTAAGTGTCCAAGGTAACTCTGATCACTATAGGCTATAGGCTATAGTGGGTTACATCGAAACAATTGATGTGATATGGTCTATAGTCTACTTCTATAAATGGACTATTATGACAAAAACAAAAGATTTTTTTTAATTCAAACAAGTAGCCCCTGAGATTAATTTAAACTTAGATTATATACAGAAGGTTCATATTTTTGGAGGTAAATTAGGTATTTTGAGGATAAATTGGAGCTGGTGCGTGTCGTACGTTAAATGGAGAATTTGAAATTCTCTTGAATCTTTTTAATTGATAATCTTATTTAGAAATAATTACTGTCTTGATAAATGTTCAATATTTCGTAATGGACAAAAAAAATTCGTCCACCCGTCCACAAAGTAATAAAAATAAAACTAAGAAAATATTAATGATAAATCCATTTAAATATTCCTTTATCACAGCAAGGCTACCCTCTAATAATCTGATATTAAATTAAATTAAACCTCTTTTTTATTATTAATTAGGTGAAAATAAAATTGTACCTATATAAAAAAAGAAACGGAACGTTAATCTGGTGGAACCTCCGTCAAAAATCCTTTGTTATCGCCGAGTTATTTTTCAGTAGGTTTGGATGTACCAGACAAAGCGGCTCGCATATTTCACGGCAAGTAATCTCATTTTAGTTCGCGGGGCTTACGCAAGTTTTTTTTTCTCTGTTCTCTGCGTTAATCCCCCTTGATATATTGTATTCGGACCTACAGTTAGCGGGAATTACATTTCTAATGGCCGTTGATACTTAATAGGGTAATTTGTTTAATAAAATTTAAACGATTCTGGGGGTCACGGGGTTAGGGGTCGATTGTTCACCCTTTTCTGTTTGTTTCTTTGGAGTGGAGTGTGGAGTGTAAGAATTTTCTTTTGTCATAGGAATGCAGATATTTTAGGCAAACTAAATCTATAATGAATAACAAAACCTTACTCTCCTATTTTATTTCTTTTTTTAGTCTTATCGATTATCGCTAAGTAGAACTTAGTGTCGAGACTTTCCGTTTTCGCATGAATTAGATTCGAATAAAAATCATCATTTCTATATAAATGTACCAAAATTTCAACATTAGTAAACCACAAATTACTATTGTATGAATTCGATCAAGTCAGTACATTATTTAATTTAAAATGCAATAAATTATCGAATATTAAATTGAAATAACATTTAGTACTATGAAATAAATCTGAATTCTCGTAGACCATTCATATGAATAGGCCACTTCGTTCCGGTGGCTAGAAAATATGTAAAGGACTTATTTTATTAGATATCGATAACGCTTCATAGAGCTATTTCTAAAGAAAATTTTAGCTTTATCTACAATTGTAAGAAATATCTACGTACCTACTCAAATTTCATTTAATTCTTATTTCTAAGTCTCCGAAAAAGTTCCTACAAGTACAGTAGGTTGCGCATATGCAATATACTGGATATTGCATAAAAAAATATATTTTTTCAATTAGAAACAATAGTTACTGAGATTTTAGCGGACTTCGAATTATATCAGATTATTTATATCTAAAAACAGTAAGGTTTTGTTTAAGCAATGTACGGAGCTAGGTTCTGCATATAAAACTGTCATTAACATCTTCGAATATATCACAAGTGAGAAACGTCACTTGTCTGTGATTTGTCACTTACTTTTCTCTGCTTTCTTACAGATTCATAAAAGCAGAGAAATACAGACAGAATACTACGATTCTTGCGCATACATAAAATCTCAACGCAAACCTAGGACTTTTCGGTTAACAACACGCTACGTCAGCCACGAAAGTAATGTGGCGTGAATACTCGTACTTTACCAGCTATTATAATAATACATTTTTCTATGGAAGAGTTTTTCATTTTACTAAAATGAAAACAGCCAACACATAAAAAATATAAAATAATATATGGTATGACTTTAATTAAACATTCATTTTATAATAATTATTTTGAATATAAATTCGAAGTAGCATTTAGCGTGCTTAGGACGTTAATGTTATAAATATGAATTCTCTCGTTAGCATTTCAATTTAATTGTGAAATGTTTTCTGCAGGATGTACTAATGTTTTAGCATAAGAACAGAATATATTTATTTAATCTTCACACTATATTCCGTATATAGCTTGGTAGGCAAAAGGAACCTAGGAACCAAGTGTCTCTCTCTCGCTCTGCTCCCCACTTTCTGTAGAATTTTCGGAATAAAGCGTGTTGATTGGCGAAGTTCAAAGCCGCACTTTGTTTTGTTACCAGAATGAAATAATTCAAACCCTCGATTGAGAATCGAACCTACAACCAACAGACGCTGTTTCTTTCTTTAATAATCTTTGGTCTCATAACAATAAATATTAATTCATTTGGCCACCCTTACGTTACTGCTGCGAACATCAAAAGTGAAGAAGCCCACTTAAATATTTATGTCTCCTCTGCTTATATTAAAGTCTCGGGAAATTAGACGAAGTGTCTTATTATGCTGTAACTTTGATGATGAATTAAAATATTACTTATTTATAAAAGAATTCAATTTACGTGTAATCTGTATTAAAATCACCCAATTCTAAATTACCAATGATAATTCAAAAATTTACTAGACGTTTTGTGTCTAAACTACTTATTTTTGTTGCAGGAACCATTTGGCTCTGTTATTGTGGTTGATTCTTGGCCTGATGACCAGCAATGGCGCCGAGATCACTTGTCCAAGCGAGTGTACCTGTCGCCATACCTTCAGCCAGGAGGTGGAGAGCTCTCTGCGAGTGGAGTGCACGCGAGGTGACATGCGTTCCATACCCGTGGACTTCCTCGATCATAAGGCCGATATCATGATCATTGCTGCACCACCGGACCGACCTAATTACTTGACAATTGGACCTATTTTCACTCAGCCTGTACCATTCGTCAATCTAAAAGAATTGCATATAGTGCGGTCAAGCGTCCCATCTATCGGACAATATTCATTTTGGGGCTTACAAAACTTAAGGGTCGTTAACCTCACTCATAACAACCTCACTAGCATTGGTGCTGACAATTTTCGTGGCCTAATTAATTTGACTGAGTTGCATCTCGGGTTCAACAACATTGAGCAGATGCCAAGTGAGACATTCCGCCATTTGACCGCATTGAGAACTTTAAGCCTGGCTCACAATCAAATTTCCGTCTTAGTACCCCGACTCTTCCGGATGCTGGCGAAACTATCGTACTTGGACTTAAGCTACAATCCACTAGCTGATTTAAATCCTGAAGTATTTAAGGACATTCAACATCTACGTATATTTAAATGCAGGCGTTGTTTACTAAGGAGAGTGAATACACAAATTTATCACTTGGTACCACATTTGGATGAATTAGATTTGGGAGAAAATCAATTTAAATATTTGACGTCGGATGAGTTTATTAGTTTAAAAAAGTTAAAAAAGTTGAAATTGGATGGTAATCAGCTGTCAGTAATTGTGGACAACATGTTCGGTAGGAACAGGGAATTGCGAGTGCTTTCGTTGGCACGCAACCGTCTCGCCCTCCTGGCGCCCGCCGCCCTCACTAATTTAACGACGCTTATGCACTTAGACATCAGCCACAATAAAATGGACAGATTTCACTTGCAAACATTCGCCCCGGTTGTCGACTCCCTGAAGACTATCAATTTTAGCGGCAACAACTTACCACTAAATGAAATAGCAATTGTTTTGCAGATTTTACCAGAAGTGCACGGCGTAGGTCTGGCCAACTTGTCTATACATGAATTACCACCAAACTTTTTCACATATAATGAACATCTTGTAGCTTTGGATATATCATGGAATAAGATGACAGTGTTCCCGTATAAGCTGCTTACGAAGACGAAATTTTTACAACGACTCGACATATCTAAGAACAAACTGCACACCCTCAACGAAGAAGATCTTCAGAGACTGGAAGCGATCGCACACGTTGATATGTCAAAAAATCATTGGCGATGCGATCAATGTTCTGCCGGTACGATGCTAGTTTTCATGACAACTACAGTTTTAAACGCAACGATTCGTAACTTAAGGTGTCATTCGCCATTAAGACTGCACGGTGTCACATTTGGAGATATTGTATATGATCATTTGGATGCTTGTTCAACCACACACGAGGCTCAAATGAGTGTGATAGCTGGACTAATGTTACTATGCGTTGCGATATTAGCAGTAGTGACAACTGTGTTATGTTGCTCAAGACGTCGTGCAGCTCACTATTATACTAACGAGGAGAAACGGAGAGAGCATGAACATGATCATCCTGATGAATTACTTGGCAGAACCGAGTTAGGGAGCGTGGCTACGATCCATGCACCCTACTTGGTGAAGGGCAGCTAACATCGCGCCCCGACACCCCCGGTGTCGAGGCGGTCACGCTTCACTCTCTCCACCGACCCAGCCGCGACCACAAATCACGATTCAACCTCGCTACGGTATCTGTCAACGAATTTGCTTCACGTGTCTAAAGAAATTATATGATACGAAGATGATTTGGTTTAAGACCAATGAACTTTTCCATATTAATATTTAATCTATAATATATATATACTTACTTGAGTTATTTTACCTTAGAAGTATTAAATTATCTGGCATAGATTGAGAATAAGGGAAAAATATTTTTCTATGAATAGTTTTTTTAGTATAGTGTTTTGTCACCTGAAACAAGAGTACAGGACGTATAGTGTGTAAATTTAGATAGATAGTCTTCAACAATTACGAATTTCCGTAGATTGATTTAAAGTATGTACGTATTATATAGATTATGATAAATAATATATTGCTTATCTTATAAGATAATTCATATTATATCTAAGCTGTCCGGAAAATTTATTTTGAGGAAATATTCTATTGTAATTAAATATTTTCTGATGGGAAAATTATGTAAGACGAGACCAGTAGTTGATAAAATATAACATTGAAATTACGATACATATTAGAATTTAAACAAAATTAAATCTCTGGATGAAATATATGCTCACTACACTAGTTATCAATAGTTTCAAATACTGATGTAAAATTTAACAAGTATTATAAAAATATTTTTTATGTATTTGCGTAAAATACTAACATACGAACGTATATGTTTAAAATTACAGGCAGACAATGCTATATGGATCCTTGTATTGTTAAGAACTTGTAAATAAAAATCGATATCAAATTTAAAAATTATAATTAAAGTTATAAGATAATAAGTAATATAAAAGGCAACAATATATTGAAAAATATATTAAATGTAAACTTAGAACTTTCTTAAGAATTAGAATCACTAAAGTGTATATTCATAACATACATATATATATATAGAAATACTCTAGGAGTCGGTTGTTATGATAGATCATTTAATTAATGTTTTAATATATTTTTATTTTTCAGTTCGTACGAGATCTCTTTATATTTCATATTATTATAAAATTTTAAGTTGTATCATCGTGGCAATAGTGGCGGCTTTTTCTTATTATTTCTCAGAATGATTATGGGACTCCTCCTTGGCTTAAAATCATTCCGGCTCCTAGCCTATAGGGTAAGTAAGCATTGTGAAAATAAAAGAAACTTTTGCTATCACTTATCTTATGATTATCGTGCATGTTATTTATAAGTTATATCATAAAGCGACATAAAAAATAAAAATAAATAGAATTAGCTGCTACTTCGAGATGTTGGATAGCATTTTAATTTCAAAAAATATCCTATTGGTCTAGTAAGTGACTCTTACTTAGAAATTAGCAGAAGTAGAAAATTCAATTTCACATTTTCAACAGTTAGAACAGATATATATCTAAACTCTATGTTAATTTGTTGATATATCGATAATAGGCTGTCTTCTTTGGGACCGGATGCTTATCTGTGAATTTTCCTAAACTTTATAAAAAACACAATATTTTTGTGTAACTTATACAATAATTATGTATTTTTTTTGGTTTCAGTTTTGAAACGTATTAATAATTTATAATAAAACTTAACGATTCGTTAACTATCATTTACCTTTATTTTAGGTAATTTTATCAAAATTCATTTTTTTTTAGAGATCCTCGTGGTTTGTGGTATATTATAATATTTCTATACGCAGTGTCGGCAATGAGCATGCATGTTTTTTTTGTAGAATAGTTGATATATTAAAAGGAAGATACACAAAGTCTGAAACAAAGTCTGAAAGCTATAATAGCGGATTGTTGAGGAACGAAGTAGCAATGGTCGAAAACGTGGAATGTTATAATAAAACTAAGCTGGATTATTGTTATAATTATATATTTATATTGTTTAGATATATATTCTATTGTAGATATTTATTGGCTTAATTGTTAATGTAGAGAAATTTTAGATATCGCTCTTTCTTTAAAAGAATTTAAAGGTTACAATTAAAAATTAGGCTCTTTCGCTTTTTATTGCTGAATTAAGTAATTAAATGAAATTTCGACGTTGCTTTTTATCCTTGCCAATTTTAAATGCAGCTAGTCTTAATTTACGTCATGAGTTGAATAGACAGACTGACTGACTTTTACCGCTTAAATGGTGATACATCCAAGGCTTAATATAATATAGACTCCTCCAAGTGGACTACCCAATACAAAAATATTTTTTCAATTTAAATGAACCAAATTCTGCATCTTCCTGTTATTAGTAAAGACATCTTAAAAGGATTTTAAGCTTAGAAATGGATTTATTATACAGTGCGGTTGTGTCATGGAGTTTGAAAATTTACTTTCGATTCCGATTCAGGGCAATAATCACTGGCCACCCGTTTTTTTTCTCATCTCTAGTCTAATTAAGTCATCTGTCATTATATCGAAATGAACTGATTAGGACTGTTTTTCCTTATCTTTTGTATCTCACTGAATTTGTATACATTATTTTTTATGACAAAAAAGAAAAAAAATCTGTTTTTTTTCGTTTCCATAGAAATTTCGGAAGATTCTTTCATAGTACTCCCTTACACTCCTCAAGAAATCTACTAACGTCGAGTTGTCTGTCAGTCACTCAATAACATCAAACCCAAATTTAAGTTTTAATTGCCGCGCTTATGTGATGCTTTTTATTTCAATGGCTATATTTTTGTAGTAGAAATAGTGAACATACACCGCGTGCCTTTCCGTGATATATTGCGGACACTGCGTAAAGTGCCTTATTGTGATATACCAAAAGAATACGCACACACAAAATATACACACAATATTTTGTTTATTTAATCGACTCTAAAAAAACCTTCTTTAAATTATTATATTAAAACTGGTTACCTTTAAAATAAGGTGAACGCCTTCAGTATATTTTATACAATATATTATTTATTTATAGCAACTTTTTTTGAAAAGATTCTAGATCTTTCAAGGTATTGAGTAAACATAAATAATTCAGTTTTATTCGATCAATCGATATCAAATTATTTTTTAAGTGATTTGCTTACTGTCTTAATTAGTAACGAATTTCCATTATCAATAAATCGAAACCCTATAAAAATATAATTCAATATCTCGAAGTAAAACTTTCTCATATAATACGTTTTTTCTTTAATTAAGTACGCGAGAGGTTATTTCATGAATTAACTATGTATTCAATTATAGGTTAATGAGAACCTACCGTATAGATTACGTTATATTTGAAAATAAAGCTTAAAACAGATGTAAAGGTTTAACTTAATTATTTATTTGTAATATTGGACATATTTTATAATCATAATCTCTCTCTCATCTTAAATAAGAAATTTAATTTATTTGTATAATTAAGACTACCACTATTTTCTATAGTAAACTTTCTATATATTTTCTTCTTTCTTTCTTTACTTTTATATACTTTAAAGTATAATTGTAATAATTAACTTCCATATAAAATTTAAAAACAGGATTTTTAAGGATTAAAAGACTTACCTGGTTTCAAATTTTAATATGAGCGCCGGTATAATTGAACACACCCAAACAGAAGTGAGAAAATAATTAAAAATTACATTGCAATTTATTTTTATTAGATTAGTTATTTTATTATTAGAGATTACTTTTAAAAAAATCTTACAAAAATCTCGCAGTAGCTGTAGTCGATAATAAATTTGATATTTTGCTTATGATAATTTTATTTATATAATGATCGTAATATTATATTTAAAATATTATATTATATTTTTTAAAATTTATTGAGCATAAAAATATTTGTCTAGATATTGTATTGTTTATTTCTTTACGGACAATATTTTAGGTTATCGCACGTAGATTTTATATAATTTAAAAAATATATTTTTTAATGATTTAAGGACATTTGCAAGGCAAACATAATATAAATATTATAATTATATTTATTTATTATAATTATATTTAAATTGTCTTTGATATCCTAATAAAAAGAAATATGATTTTTAAAATTATTTTGTATTATTTACGATTTATTATCATGTTATTATATTACACCATGGAAAGATACGAGTGAACCAGGGTACTGGTGCTGTGTTAGTATGTATGTTTATAAGTATATCATTTAACTTAAATCATTGTTGCATTTATTGTATTATCCTATCTATATTTTTTATATAAGTTTATACTTAATATATTTAAATCCCGATAAAATACCATTTCAATACAAATGTAGGTTTCCCCAACGAATAACTTTAATTTATCATATATTATTATTGATAGATTCATCGATTATTTACGGTTTTTCTTAAGTGATTTCTCCCCGCGTGGTGTCCGGGAGGAGAATAGCACCAACGCAGTCATCTCGCGTGTCGTAGGAGCCGACTAAAGATGAATAAAATCCGGTAATATTTTAATATGGATGTTTAAAAAAAAAATATCTAACTACTCAAAAAAATTGCACAAATCTACATAATCAATGTTTATGCTAAAAATGTATATATATATATATATTCTTGTATAGAACACGTTTTATATATTTGTTTTTGAATTGCAACCATGTTAATGATTTTGTAAAAGAAAATATATTTTTATAACGCCGATGTCTATAAATTCAATATTGTCTATTTTAATACATACACTGATATTAGGCAATAATTCAACAATTATTATTTCTTCTTTTTCGGGTATCATTTTTATTGTCAAGCCCCTTTCTAACCTGCTCATGCTCAATCATCATTTTTAATTAATTTAAATTTATTCCCTGGTAAACGATTATTTTATCATTTTCTATAGCATTGTTAATTTCCCAAATTTATCATATTACTGGACTTTATAATATTATATATGTAAAAAGTGAGCCACAAGGGATACAGTAGCTTATGTATAAGTTTTTAAATACCTTATAGATTTTTCCACTTCAAGTAAAATAGAAATAAAATTAAGTTTTAAAACTTTTTGTTTTATTTAAAAATGTTCAATTCATTCAATTTACTCGTAATCAGCAGAAGTGCATTAGAAATGAAGTTATTAATATTTCTTTTTCGTATAGCGTTTTGGTGAACATGCGATAGAGTGATTAATTCCTTTACTTATTGTTTCCTTGTGAGTCTTAATTTAGGTTAATAATTATATGAAATATATTTAATTTGGATTCTTTTTTATTCTTAAAATAATTATTTTTTTATGTTTTTCGTATTTTACATTCTATAATACATAAATATAATATAATGAACTAAAATAACAAAAACATTATAACCATAGTTTAAGACATAAATAATAAAATACAAAAACAATATAGTTATAATCATCACCAAATGCGTGTTTGCAACGCTTTGGTCTCACTGTAAGGACAACACCAATTGAGTAGCTGTAAATAAACCATATTGTAACCATAATAGTATAATAAAACTAAAATAATAATAATAATATAACAATAGATAAATAACAATAGGAAAAGATACGAAATTTTGACTGGAAGCCTAAAGTTAATGTACTATACAAAAAAAAGGTTTTAGACAAAATGTCGATCATCAAATAGTAATGTCTCTTCAGTGTCCGCAACATTTTGAGAAAAAACGATGCAATTAATTGGATTGTTTTCAAAACACAATTGGCAAAACCTATTTTTCTATTTTTTTTAGATTAACTAAAAACATACTCGTATAATATGTTTTCAAAATTCAATTTCGAATTTCACCTCATATCAAATTCATCCCTATCCCTCCAAAAACATAATAAACACCTGTTCATTTATAATAATAGACGATTCAAAAGTGCTTATAATAGTCTATTTAAATAAAGACTATTTAATTAAATTTATTACTAACCAAAACAGAAATGAACCTTCATTTAAAAGAAATTTCAACCTTACTTTAATTTATTATTAATTTCATTTAAAATTTATGAAAATTTTTTCTCAATTTGGGTGATATATTTAGCTATAATCCTTTTGTATAATAACTTTTCATATAGATATTAAGTGGAATCATGGCATACAACGTGTCTTAAACAAAACCAGGAGATTTATTTACTATTGGTGAAGCGATTCACACAAGATTATATAGTCTATTGCAATTGCTTTTGTACATATATAAATGCAGTAAACAGGAAAAAAATATATACATTTTTTTAAAGGTCTCCCTGTGTCTAAATAACATATATACATATTTATAATTTGTCAAAATTTTATATAAGTGTCGCTTATGATTTTGATAGTAGTTACGAGTCGCTTTTTATGAAATATTTGGGATTTATTTGTTTATTATAGTAGGGTATTGATAATATAAAAATATATTACACAGTTTGTGTCTTTATAGATGCAAATACATAATTATAAATTTAATATATTTCCTATTTCTCTTCGTTCGTCCTCTCTTTGTTTATTTTGTTTTTTTATTTATAATAATAAAATAATATATTGACAAATGTTCTCGATATTTAATTTATTTAGATATTATTTAATTTATTACCATTCTAAAAATATATTATTATGAGGATTCCACTAAGTAATTCCCCTTTTTTAAATACTATATCGTTTATGTTTCATTTTAGATTTCAATTGATTGCTTACGCTATGACACCGCATTACCTTCCACTATCATACTTTAATTTAATAGAGATAGCTATCCAACATTATTTGACTTATTGTGTGATAGTCTTACATATCCTATCCTTTAAATTATATGAAAATAATATTTATAAGCTCACAGCGAATAGCGTTGTTGGACGTTCATGAAAGTTCAATAATAGTTGAGGAAAAATGCGCAAAAGCGCTTTAGTAGGTTATATCTATATTATTACTTCTTTTCGAAATTCCTGAAAAAGATCAAATTTAATTACCAAATATTTTTCATATTACCAATGATTACCATATTACCAAAAATGGTGACCTAGATATAGTCGAAATCAGAACTAAAAATATATAAAGTCTATCTTTAATCTAAGCATGTAATCTTAGTATAATAAAATTATAATTTCTCATTATGAATGAGTGAATATAAATTCACGATGTTTCGTTTTCCGTTCAGGTGCACCTATATGAGTACACGGTTGTAAAAAAATAAAAAAATAGATGTTTAAAAATTGAAATTAAAAATTGTTATATACGTCCGTTGTATTATCGATGTACTGATTTACTATTTATTGTATTGAAAAAAAAAACATTCTAAAACAGTTTGGATATTTAATATTTTATTGCTTATGAAAGAAAGCTTTGTAAGTCTATACAAATTTCTTCCTGAAATGTCTTTATAAACATTCAACTTTAGTAATAAGACACATACATATATATGTTAGATAACTGGTATTGATGTATATATATATATAAATAAATACATATATAATATATCTATTGGTGGCAAGACGATTTGACTGCATTTTTTTTAATGGTATGACGGCAAAGTACTATAAGGTTCGACTGAAATGAAAATTTAATATAATAATATTTAGTGGATATATAAAATCGGTGTTTGTAGTAATTGTATTGTAGTTAGTGTGGTGGTTGTGTGATTTGTGGTTACAATACAATACTTTACAATACAATACAATACTTTACAATACATGTTTAGTATATGATTTTTTCATAATATTAAATTGCGTTCCTGCTCTTCTAATATGGTCTAAAATATTTTTGTAATTGTATTAAATTATTCCTATTATTGTAAAAAAACTTTTTTTTATTTTAAAACTTTTGTTTATTAGCTTATGTTTTCATTTAATTGAACCATAGATCAGCAAACATAAGTTAAAAAGTGTACACACTAGATTTGATATATCATCATCATCATCATCAACAGCCATCTTTTGTCCACTATTGGACATAGCCCTTCCCCAATTCTCGCCACAACACTCGATCTTCAGCTTTTCGGACCCATCCGCTTCCCGCCAATCTCTTTATGTCGTCGGCCCATCTGGCAGGGGTCGTTTTGTTTTGATTTGATATATATATATATATATATATATATTGGTTCACTAATACAAAAAGAAATTTAAAAAAAAATGTGGTCAGTCGTGGCTCACGGGGACAAACGTGTGAGGCACAAAGGTGACTGGGTGTAAACCTGGTGGGTGTAAACTACCAAGGCAAAGCGTGGTGTTGTGACCGCTACCAAAATACACAATGCCTCTAAAAGTGAGCGGCAAGTGGGCAACGGAGTGTCTTATCAGTAGTTGCTCAGGTTCCCTCTGTCTAATCCGCTAAAAGATAGAAAATTCGATTTACAGTTCTAAAAGAATTAAGCCGGAGTTAATTGTATCACAAAAATGTAATTTTGGCTGAAACTAATGACCTGAGTGTCTTTATATTAAGCCGTTTAACTCAATATGAAAAAAAAGTTCCGTATACCTTAATATAAGAAAATCCATATGCCTCTATATGAAAAAAGTCTAGTGTGCACACGAAATAACATAGTGTTTTTCATATACATATATGTCTTGTCGTATCTTAATGTTGCCCTTATGTGATATGAATCCGTCTCTAGTGGTTCCGAGTTAACATGTCGATATTTCTTCGTATTTACAAGCGATGGACAAACAAACATACATTCATAATATGTGTATATAAAGCAAACCAAATAGCTTTACATGGAGATGAAAATGTATGGTACGGTATTCCGGCAACAAGCTTTTAGGAGTAAATCAAGAGCTGAACAGTATTTCAAGTCAACAATTTATAGTCTGTGACTGACTTTTCGGACGTCAGGCATGTCAGTTCACGTTTATACATGTGTTGAACTAATGACAGATGCATTCCCACCGAAAACCAGCTATAAAAATAAAAATTATGATGGAACAATCTCTACATTAATTTCTCCTTCTCTAAATCAAAATTCCAATACAATTTGTTAAAAAGTTAATTTTTTGTTCCTCTTTCACGCAAAAGATACTGAACGAATTCCTATAAAAACTTACAAATGAGAATGGTATACAGGCCACATACATATAAATAAGAATGGTACACAGGCTACATTTTATTAAAAAAAAGTACTATTTGGCTCTAATACAATATTAAGTACAAGCGGGTGGGGCTGCGTTTGGGGCTGCTAGTATTATTATAAAATTGACAAAACGAACAGGGAATTTAGTAGAAATGACTGTTTTCGTTCTTCCAGTTGTCCCTTGGCATTAGGAACATAATAATTATTATATACCAAGAGTACGCGCGAGTAATTACGATGAACGAAACGTTTTCTGTTCTATTGAATTTTTTTACTAAGCTATTTGGTTTGTAGAAGCATCATTTTTTTTTTTAATTTTGGTTTATTTTGTTTTTATTTCATGTCTATTTATTTCATTTATATATTTTTTAAACTTTAATAATTATTTATCTGTAATTGTCTCGGTAGAATTGGGTGAAGTCACACACTTCTGGAAAGGTAATTCTTAAATTACCTTTCCAGAAGTGTGTGTTTGTGTGTGGTGTGTGTGTTTCTTAAAACACACACACCTAAAATTTTGCAAAATAATATTTAATAAAATACTATAATATCAAATTAATTAACAACCATTATGTAACAATATTAAAAATGTAAAAAAGTAAACTAAAAAGTAAGCAAAAGGCATATAAAATATGGCATATTATGAAGAAATAGTATTTAACTAAATATTTTTATGCGTTTGACGCAAAATTAAAAGTTTATATTACTTTTAAATTATATATATCCACGTGTTAACTTATCCACGATATGTAGTTAGGCCCTCTTTATCTAAAAGATTTGTATTGATTCTATAATTATTTTATTATGAATGTGTCGACTACGAAGGCTTTGTGGTTTTAAATGCTGTGACGATTTTGAAGTAAATTTGAATGAGACAAGAAAAAGCATTTAAGAAAATATTACCAATTGTAAAAATTAAGTAAACTAAACTAGTTTTCACAATATACGTAATGTTTTTTTATATACATTCTATCTCATTATAGATCTAGGTATAATAAGATAAAGGAATTTAATTTAAAAAGACATAGATTTTTTTTAATCACTTTCGTGGTCGACCATTCCCTGATGTAAACTTAGTTTTACAATTTTGTACTGACTGTCCGATATTTGCATGTAGTATGAAAACGCGAGCACTAATTATGCTAAATTACCCTCTAATTATATACATATATGCGTCTTCTGTACACGAGGATTTTGGGGAACTAATTTTAAGATAATTTTACTTTGAATACGTGTGATTATTTTATGTAGATTACTTGGAATATATGTTTTTTTAAATCAAAATGGAGTTATAATGTAAAATATATTGTTTTACAGAGTAACAATAAACATAGTTTTAAAAAATAAATACATATAAAGATATGGTCTGTAACATTTGTATCAGTTATTTATTAGAGTTGGTTGGAAAATGAAAAATCACTATTATTATAAAGTAACAATAATAACATATAAACTTATTTACATGTTTATAAAAAAAAAGAGATAGAAATTTGCTCAGATATCATTATTTCATATAATATATGTATATTTAAAATAAATCATTTCCATCAAAAATTAAAAATAACAACAAATAATTGTATTAATACTTACTTCATACTTAATATTAAGTGATATATTTTGTAATAGCATAAAAATAATGTAAATCTCGTGTACTAACCCTTTTACAATGTATTTAGGATGTAATCCTATAATAAAGCTGCTGTTTGGAAATATCGGTGTTTTTTATTTATAAATTTTGTCCACTGTCCGCCGATTTTTGAGGGATTGCGTGTTGCGTTGCGGGACTTAACGCCACGCTTTCCCTCGTCACTAGAAAGTGGAAATGAAAATATTCCTAATAACAATGTTTTGTGAAAAATTTACTTAATATTTTTGAATAGTATATTTTTAAATTCGATCGATTCTCACTCAGAATAAATAGTTATTGCCAATTTTCTGCTTTTGTACACAAAGAGCAGCGTTGAGTTCCGCCACTTTGCAAGCAGTATCTCTAATTCGGATAGAAAATGGAAATAAGATACATCACTTACATGATATGTCTTAAAAACTGAGTGGGGCGTGGGCATCGAAATATTTTAATACTGTCTACTCTGATAAATCTTTATATTTACAAATTATTTTAAACATTCAAAATAGATTCGAATTCGTAACCGTTTAAGGTTCAAATTAGATCTTACATCTATAGGTACCTTGTTATATGTTATATATATTCTATATTTACATTTAATAAAAAAACGTTTTTCACTTTTAAAAATAAATAGTTCCTCGAGCGATAATCGAACCTACTACCATTGCGTTTGCAGTCACATAGTGTTCCACTGCGCCGTAACGGCACAACAAAGTCTTAATATTTTACTATTTTTTATGATAATAAAAAAAAAGAACACCAAATGAAGATGAAATCGTAAATCGATGCGTGCCAACGTTTGTAATGGCTGTATTACCATAAACAGCGGGTTATGGTCCTTTAAATAATGCTATAAAGTAAATAGAATATATAGCTTTACGTGTTAAGAACGTACCTTAGAAATACTTTTTTCAAAGTTATATGAAAAATAATTTCTATATTCAGCTTAATTTCCGAGACATTACGTTTCGCGACATTGCGCCATTGAGTAGCGGAACTTGACGCAGCGCTTTATCTATCAGAGTGAGGAAATGAAGCTAATTTAAAAATAACTTTTTTTTAGTACGTACTGCAGAGAGTAGTATTATTACGTCAAAAAAGTGAATTTAAATATAAGTTATGGGCTAAATCCCCACTATCATACACACAGGTTATGTTGTACTGTTGTTGAAATGGAAAATGGCTGGACAAAGACCTCCCTAAAGCAGGCCACTGAGCTCGACCTTCGAATCTTCGCATCCAGCCGTTGCTAGCTCTTGTCATCGCTCCTTCTATCTGGAGGTCGTCCTCAACTACGCTTATTTGTCGCAAAATCGATAAAATTGTCTTAACCCTTTATCAATATGTATATATATATATCTAGATATCCATTTATCCTAATTTTTATACAACTACCTCTTTTTGTATATAATATGTGGTTACCTATATTATCGAGAAAGCACCTAAACTTTCTAGTATGGCAGGATGTCTCATGATCGAGAGCTGTTACGTAACGTCGTCCATCAATAACACTGGACTGATAGTATAACAAACAAACTTTAGTTCACTTTATATATGTATATGTATGTTGTAAACGCTACAAACGTTACACGCTTATTTAATATGCTTAATATAATATTTTTTAACTCTATATGAGTTAAAAAGCTTAGGAAATAAACAGATAAAGGGACTAAATTAATTACTGGTGGTTACTTTAGTATGGAAGAAGTTAATGTATACAAATAAAGCGTTGGGAAGACCTAAAAAGGGTCGGCCCAGTGTTGACGAAAACAGAGAAAGATATAGAGCAGTGGTTCCCAGAAGACATACAATATGAGGGTCTTCAAAAACAGAGTGAATATATCGCATCACATCGCATATCGCATCACGCTCACCAGACTTAATGCGGTCAAACGCAAGCCTATTCATTATAATAAATAATAATAAAAAGACTTCCCTTTTAGGCCTTTTATTACATTTTAAACTATTTGGCTTATGTTTTTATTGCATTAGTTTTTAGCTTCACGCTTTATCTCGCACATACTAGAATAGGAAGAGAGAGTGAGAGGTAACTTGGCAACCTAGTGCTAAGTTCTCCATTTTTCGCGGCTCTCAACGCCGCGGTTTGCTGCCTCGCCTTTGCGCCACGCCAGCGCTATAGTTTTCCCAATATTCACGAACAAAGCTGTTACTTCAATGGTTAAATTTAAACGCCAATTGTCAATATATTTATTTTTAGTGTTATTTCATTTTATTATTGAACGCGATAAGTTTCGAAATTTCACATCCCTTAGAGACCCAGCCGACCCAATTGTATATACAATATATTATTGAAACAGAGTATAACTATTTATATGATCAACATTACAGTTGCGGTCGTCATTGCATAAGCTGACAGTGTTTCACTGTAAGCTGTGGTTGTCGGTTCAGATTCGGGCTTGGGTTTCGGAGATTTTATACAATGAATGGATTTCATTCTATAAAGTCTCCGAATTCACTGTGAATGATATTTTATTTTCTAATTGCGATAAAAAAATACAATATACGAAAAACAAATTATTATAAAAAAAACGCAAGTGCCTTGCTACACTAGTTCCTGGGGCGCGACCTCCTGGACGCCTAAGGAAGCGCTGGTTGGATGTCGTGATGCAGGATATGAGAGCCAATGGTCTAACCACCGAGGACGCAAAAGATCGTGCAAAGTGGAGTAGGTTAAGTAGGAAGGCAGACCCTGGTAATAGCCGGGATTAATGCCAGGAAGAAGAAGAAGAAGAATAAACGAAAAACAAATTCATAAGTGGTATAATATAACTCACTAAAAATGACAATCGGCAATAAATTAATTTTAATATATTAATTTCCCCGCTCTGGTACAAGTGTGGCGTAGAGTTCCGTCACTCAACGCGCAATGTCTCGAGTTTAAGTGAACATCGAAATGTATTGACACTTAGTGGGAAAAACGTGAAACAGCCAAAAATAAGAGATATTTATACAATTAGAATAACATCTAAACAACAAGAGCGGAACAAGTGTGCGACAAATTGCGTGTTCGATTCGGGGGCATGAAATATGCAATATTCTCATTTTCCAGAGTGAGAAAAAGTAACGAGGAGTACAACATTGACTTCTGCCACTACGTACACGCAATACCTCCAGAATTCGGCGGAGAGTGAGGAATGGAAGGGTCTTAGTGACACCGGAGTCTTTTAACACTAGGCCCCTCTGCTTATTGCTATATTCAAAATACGGCGTGAAGCTTAAAAAAATCGCATCTGACGTTCACTAGTTCAGATAAAATATTAGTATAATTATTAATATATTATGCAGAATTATCTTTCCTCCCTATCAGATAGATAAAAATAATTAATGTGCAGCAAAATGTATGCAACTCTAGTTTTCGTTTTATATAATACTAGTGGACCCGAACGCGGCTACGCCCGTTTGAACTATTGAATATTTATGTAATTATTTTCAGTGTTCAATAGAGAGATGCATAAGCAAGCTCATTTTTGTAACAACAAACTTTGCAAATCGTTACTTAGCAACGGTCGCATAACGACGGTTGTAATTAATATGGCGAAATTAATTGCATATCAAATTAATAAGTACTTTAATATATTGGTATATATCGAAAATATCATAAAAATGAAAAAAAAAGTATCCTATGTTCATCCCGAGACCCTCAAGTATCTCTATATGAGTATTTTATCACAATTGAATTAGGTTTGGCCCTGATTGCGTAAAAGACAGACAGACAGACAGACAGAGCTACTTTCGAATTTATAATATAAGTATGGATATATTAATATTTTTGTTAATGTTATCCATTAAATTTTATTTCAAATTCAAATTTTACATGTTACAATTGGTGATTATTTAAAAAAAACGCGTTTTTATATGATAGATAATATTATATTATGATATTGGAAACCGCGCCAGTTGAAATCAGTTCAAGGTTGCTTAGAAGTAGTATATTTATTTATAAAGGGGTCGTCGTCTAAGCCTTTAGGTATGATATAAGTTAAACAAAATGTTACAATACACACATTTTTTAAAAATAGTTTTTTTACAATCTATTGGAACGAACGAAGAGAAGTAGATTCAAATCTCAATATCACTAGCATACAAAATATTTTTAAGCAAGTCGGTTAAAAAGCGAAAAATTGCGACAATATTTTTCATGTTAAATATAAATTTCGTAATTTCCAACAATAATTTCCAACTTTTGTCGAAACCTGTAACATAAGACACACATTCCGCCGTCTGATCCACAAGTGTTTATGTTTACATACGACATAGTAAGTGCTAAGTGCATTATAACGGTGGTAGGTACATACTTATGGAACTCCTCAAACTTTTTGACCCCAGTGTTTGTTGAGGTCGGCTGAGGAGGAGGGCTGTAATGTTTACTGAGGCATTAAAAATATAGCTCTCGGTATGTCTAAGCATATTTCTTATGATCGAGTTAACTATTTGTTTATTATGTGTTGAGAGAGAGGAAGAGAGAGATGAGTTACTTTAGATTTTAGGAAATGAATGAAAACTTGGATAACATAATGTTTCGAAAACTAGACCGAAAATAAAAAATATATTAATCTTAACACTGGGATTCCTCTGGTTCCTTCTTCCTTGCTATTCGTAGGATACAAGCAGCCACTAAGCTAAAAAAAATACAAAGTCTAAAAAAAGGAAAAATCTTTAATGTTTTGTATAACCTCGTATCACTGTACTGCTATAAGTATGTTATAAGTACGAGTATAAGCTGATATGGAGTTATATATAACTGGTGAAACAACAGGAGATACTAAAATAACAACCTCAGAACATATCTATAACTTGACCATACAAAAAAAGTTTTTTTTTTGTTTTTTTATAGCTTTATGGTATTCTGCACATTACGGAGAAGTCAGAGGGGAACCTGGAAATCTAGTATTAAGACACTCCGTTCCCCATTAATACTTTCGTGCTTAGTAGCGGACCTTAATGCCATGCTTTACCTTGTTACTATATGATAGCGAGGAAATGAAAATATAAAATGTTTTTATTTCACCGAGTGGAAATCGAACCCACGACTATCGTGTTTTCTCGCCACTTTATTGACCTCTAATTTACTGACTGACTGAACTAAGAAACTTGTTCGCTGAGTTACGCCACTCAAAAATAAATATTTCTAAAATTAGACGGAAAGTGGAACACAGAAAATGTCTAATCCTCTTTGCATATTATGCTGCTAAATAAAGGATTTTCTAAGTAGAATTCAAGAACTTTACCTACTGTTTAACAAAATTATATCTTTATAATGCTTGCTATGTTAACAAACACCTGAGATTGTCTCACGTGCATACAATATTGCAGACAAACAGAATTGAAACTTTCCCGTAATCTGTCGATATATCAAATTACGTTACCGAAACATCGGTTACAATAAACGGTGAGTAAAGAAAATATTTTATTCAAACTTCATGCTGTATCTTATATATATGCAAATAGCAGGGTAGGCAGAGGGAACCTGGGAACCTATTGTTGAGACAACTCCGTTGCCAACTTTTCGCCGATCTCTGGCAGCGTTGCGTGTTGATCGGCGGAACAAATGAAAATATTAAATATTTCATTTCGTTGAGTGGGAGTCGAACTCACAGCCAGTCGCGTTTATTTTGCGTTATTCCTTCAGAATACATATCTTTCAATAAAATGTGACACTAAAATTTAACAAGCGGTCCTCGAGCAACTCTAAAATAGTTTTTGACACTTTGATACACGATAACGACAGAACTAGAAATAGTGACATTTATAATAGTGATTTATATTTTAGATATGAATTGTAATAATTTGTTTCTTTAATATTGTTTTATTTTTAGTTCCTTAGGAATTATTTTTATTTACTTTTATTATGTTACTAAATCTTTCTAGTTCAGTAATAATCAAAAAAACACTAGATTCAAAATGAGCTCGTACTGTTTTAAAGACTTTTTCCGCTTCCCGCTGTATCCCGTATATAGCAGGAGAGGAAAACCGAATGTCGAGACACTCCGTTTCCCACTTTCAAACGCCAAATTTTTTAAGGTATTTCGAGTTGCGTAGCTCTAGAAACTGAACGCCACGCTTTTTGTTTTGGTACTAGAGCGAAGAATTGAAAACATTACTAAATAATTAAATAAAATTCACCCCTGTTTTCACTAACTATATGTAATAACGTAAAAAAAATTAAGCAATTAATATATAAAAACTGATTGTAATATATGACACCATTAAAACTTTTTAAAATGAAAAATGTATAACATGACATACTCAATGTCAAACAGTGATTATTTAAGTCATATTCGTAAATAATGTTCAAATACATTACCCGTTTATTTAAACCACCTCCTAGATTACTCCAAAATCGAACCTGTACTGACCCTTGTGCTCCGGAACCCCCGGCGCAAGAATGTTGTATTCCCTGCCCACCTTGTCCCCAATACCCACCATATTATTGCTGTCCTAGAACTAAATATGATGTAAATTTCATATATGTAAACGATAAGCCACCTGATACTACTTTAAAAGATTTTGTCGACAGAGCCTCTCAAACGCTTTTCTGGACTGAAATAGCAAGAGGTAAGTTGGCTTTAGGTAGTAAAATAATCTTTGAATTTAGTTAGAAATATTTATTTCTATTCTTAGCTTCACGGTGTGTCCCGCATATAGCAGGACAGGCAAAAGGAAAGTGGGAACCTAGTGTCGAGACACTCCGTTTCCCATCAAAGGTATTCTGTTCCCCATTTTCAAGCGAATTCTCGAGATATTGTTTTGTTTGACGAAATGGAATGAAAATGGAAAAAAGTGGAAATAAAAATATTAAATATATATTTTTATTTCCTCGTGTGGGAACCAATCCCACAACTAATCGCGCTTAAGCACACCTATGCGCCGGCGCCAAGATTGGCTTCAAATGATTTTTTTCCTCAAGTGCATATTTTTCTTGCTCGCTTAAGGGAATGAAGATTTGGTTTGATAATATTTTTTTTATTTAAAAATAATTTGTGGTTATAAAAATATTTCATTTAAAAATTATTAATTAAATTCTTATCTGAACGCACCTATGGGGATATATCTATTTCTAATGGGATAGGTACTTTTCTATTCGTACTTTTTTTATTTATCTGACTGGATTTTTCTCAAGTGATTTATAATTTGATGAAAGCAAAGCGAATAGAAGTTTAATAACTTACGACGTGGATAAAACTAAACATAATATAGCATCTAAAAAAAGTTTTAATGTTACTTCAATTTTACTCTGTATCATAGGATTTGCCGTAACACTAGGCCACGTGTTCAAGGAACCAGCCACAATAAACTATCCTTTCGAAAAGGGTCCCATATCTCCCAGGTTTAGAGGAGAACATGCATTAAGAAGATATCCTTCTGGAGAAGAAAGGTGTATAGCGTGCAAGCTTTGCGAGGCTTTCTGTCCAGCTCAAGCTATTACTATAGAAGCAGAAGAACGTAAAGATGGTTCTAGAAGGGCTGTCAGATACGATATAGATCTAACAAAGTGTATTTTCTGTGGATACTGCCAAGAAGCTTGCCCAGTCGATGCCATAGTGGAAGGCCCAAATTTTGAATATTCCACGGAGACTCATGAAGAATTGCTTTATAATAAGGAGAAGCTGTTAAGTAATGGTGATCGATGGGAACCTGAAATCGTAAGTAACATTAGAGATAATCATTTGTACCGTTAGTTTTATAGCTATTTGTATATCGAAGAAAATTCAGATATTTTTGTAAACATAAATATGTTATTCTACTATAAATGTTAAATATTCCTGTTAAATATATTTATAACATTAGTTTTTAAACTTTAGTTTTATTAATAAGTTGTTTTTTTCCAAAAAAAATATACTTATCTCGGATAATTGACATTTCAGCACATTTTTTTCGAAGGAAACAGCTTGGGATCCTAGTGTTACGACAATCTGTTCTCGTTAAGACACTACCGTTCCTCACTTTCGAACGAATTCTGGACACATTGCTAGTTAAGTGGCGGAACCCAATGCCGCGGTTTATTACGTAACCAGAGCAAGGAAATGAAAATAAGAAATATTTCATTCGCCCCACGTGGAAATCGAATCCAGAACCGCCGCGTTTACATTTACACGCTTGTGTTCCTGCGCCACGATGGGCTCTTAATTTTATTTTAAATGTTTAATAATGAAAGCAGAAATTTTAGTTAATGACTTCGTTAAAACGTTGATGGCGTTTCAAATAGGAGGGAAGCCATTACGAGGCGAAATTCAATTTCGGTCAATTGTTACCCCTTGATATGAAATTCTATTATGTTTTAATTATATCGTATTATTTGTTTATGACAACATTGTGGCAGGGAAGTAAGTATCTGATTATAATCGATATAGTGGTGATATTTTATTTAGCTTCTGACTATTCCCCGTATATGGCAGGGTGAGCAAAAGGAACCTGGGAGCCTAGAGTTGAAATACGGGAATACAGTATTAAAATATTTCTGGTGTTTATATTTGAGCAATGCTGGAGACGTCGCTTGTTGTGAGCAGGCCTCGTTTGCCACATTAACACAGCGGGAAAATACAAATATTAAATATTTCATTACCTCGAGTGGGAGTTGAACCCACAATCGTCGTGTTTACCCCTGCATGTGGTCCTACACCACGACTGGCCTCTATCAATCTTCATTTATAAATTTTTGTTAAAATTTCTTTAAGAGAACAGGGAAAGCAGAATTTAGTAACCAAAACGTGGGGACCGCAATGTCCTTTATTCTAGATGACCTCGTCCTACCCCGTTATATGCGAGATAGTGCGTGAACTAAAAAAAAATACTTGAACTTTTATAGATCCTCTGTATAAGAAACAGATTTGAACCGTAGCTCTTTAAAATCCAACTAAGCCAACGATCAAATTTCTCTACTGCGATATTTCACTCAGAATTAGCCAATTAGAATAACAATCGTACGGATATTGTTGTTATAGGATTAGAACTAATTGAACTGATTTATAACTCGAGATTTATATCAATTACAATTACAGTACAAGTGGATAAGGAAACCTTAATCTTTTATAGATTTCTTTGTAGCTTCACGCTGTATCACGCTTATAGCTGGATGAGCTGAGGAACCTTAGTGTTAAGACACTCTGTGATCAGAAAGATCACATTAAAGCAGCTTTTGGAGACATAGTGTGTTATGTGGTGAAACTCAACGCCACGCTTTTACTCGTTACCAGAAGTTTGGATTCGAAACCATGATCTGTTGCATTTACGTTTGCGTCATTGCATCACGACTTACCTAATTATAAATATTTTAGAAAAAGTATTGAATTAAAAGTTGAGCTCAGAGGAACTGAAAAAGTACAAAATATTACCACAAAACTCACTCTCCTTACCTCACAAAGGCACATACGTTTCAAAATTAGGAATGAAATGAACTATTTTCCGAAGCTACAGTTTTGCTTTTTAAACATAGTCCCTGTCGTCAAAGACCGTCAATTTTGTATTATTCCTTTGTACCATACTTTGAAACTCTTGTCGTACACGAGTGTCTCTACATACGAACAAGAGTACATATTTTAATTAGTACTTTGTTCTAACGTCTAAATTGTTACAATCGCTGGGCGCCTCTTACAAGTCTTTTTTTTACTTTCGGCTTGTTGCCATGGCAACGTGAACGCTTTAATACAGAAAACAACGTGTTTTTTTTAAGGTTTCACCAAAATTTTGTAATGAAAATAACACTGACACAACATTTTTGATTAAAAGATAACAAAAGTGTTGGAAAGATTTGACTATGCGATTTTTGTCAATTTATCTATAGGTATATATGAGTATGTATATATTATTTCCCAGTAATTGACAGGCAACGCATATAAGACACTAAGTGGTGTAAAACGCTGAAAATTTACATGTTCACTTGGAGAATGTAGGGGGCCACTAAGAAAGGATTTCAAAAATTTCCTATGGGAACGTGAACATTGGATGACCCGCATAAAACAGTATGGGCAAAGGGAATTTATCGCTAAGACACTCCATTTCCCAGTGACCGTCCAATTGCCGAAATATAGAGTATTGTTTTACTTTTACCAGAGCGGAGAGAAGATGATAATCCATCCTCCCCACTGAAAATAAAACAAACAACCGTCGTTACAGTCAGATGAGGTACCACTGCACCACCACGCGACGACGCCTCAATGTAGTCTTAAAAATCATGAAAATCGGTTGAACAGTTTACGCGTTAAAGCGTAACAAACAAACAAACCAATTCACTTTCAAATTTATAATATAAAAAATATAATTTTCACTCCCGTTATTCGAGTGAATGTCACAAAAATTTTTCAATTAAGCTAATGTAAATATTCATTCGGAAATGTAATACATTGGCGGGCGGATCGTTAATGAAGGAGATTTTAATTTGAAACGGCCTTTGTTCATTCCGGAATTTGGCCATGGCTTCTTTGTTTACATGAATATTATTAAAAATAAAAAGATCTCCTAGTAGCTTAGCTGTCGTAAGTTTAACAAGAAGCGGTAGTTCGGTTCGATTCCCTCTCGGGGAATGAATTATGGCGTTGAGCTCTATCGCGTAATGTTTCGAAAAAAGGACTGAAAGTGGAAAACGGAACATCACAATACTAAATTCCCTTCTGCCTACCATGCTATATGCAAGATACAGCATGAAGCTAAAAGAAATGAATGCAATTGGTGTGACTTCGATTTTTAATTAGGGATATATTTTCATATATAAGTAGTATTTTACCTATTTAATTACAATACATCAAATAATATCAATAAAGCAGGATAAAAAATATATTGCATGAGGCACAGGTCTTTTACCAATCAGCGAAATCGCTGATCATCTGTTTCTTCCAGACAACCTTTGGGCTTGAAGGTTTCATTGCCTCGCTCGAAAGTTGCTTCCTTCACGCTTTTCCTCACTCTCTTACTTTAGGGTATTTACTATAAATAGGCAGACACAATCTAGTGTCAAGACACTGAATTTCCCACTTTTCACCAAATTTTCAAACAATTCAGTAAGCCGTTACTACTTTCCAATATTTTCAATATATAACTTTATTTGCTGTACACCAGTCGTGGCTCTTGCGTGACTCTTAGGGCGACTGTTTGTAGGTTCGATTCCGACTATAGTATATAGAGGAAGTGAAACATTTAATATTTTAAATACTACGCTCTCGTGTCGAAAGCGCACTTGAAACGACTGGACAAAATAATCTTACTAGGTGCCCTCTACTTATCCTGCTGGGTGCGGGAAGCTGGACAAATAATAATTCTAAAGTAAGTAAAAACGAACCTACATCTATCTCATACATTATAACCACGCCACGATACATATCGAATGGCTTTAAATAAAATTCAATTATCCATACCTATATTATAAATTCGAAAGTAACTCTGTCTGTCTGTCTTTTACGCAATCAGGGCCGAACCGCTAATTTAATTGTGATAAAATACTCATATAGAGATACTTGAGGGTCTCGGGATGAACATAGGATACTTTTTTTTCTCATATTTGTAATATTTTCGATATATACCAATATATTAAAATACTTATTAATTTGACATGCAATTTATTCCGCCATGTTTATAACAACCGCCGTTGCTAAGCAACGATTTGCAAAGTTTGTTGTTAGAAAACGTCACCCAAAATAAGTTTGCTTAACGCATACATGGCGCGCGCCGACTCAACCTTATGAGACACAAAAACAATATTCTCCAAAAATATTGTCCCTTAAATATTGTTTAAAAAAGTCCGCGTTGATATATACTATAGATATAGATTTGTATACATTAACAAAAATTAGATGATTTCTATAATTTGATATTCATCCTTATGAAAATAAATATAATAGTCACTTTTAGCATTTCATCTAGATGGAAATTATAGTTTACTGTATAACATTCTAATAAATAATTAAGGAGATGTCACTGATTCCAAATGACTTAGCCTACGAGTTGTGTAGTATGACCGACGCGAACGGGCAGATGACTTTGTTGATTTTGTAATTTTTTATATATTTTCGAATTAATATTATTTTTTATGTAATTACTTGCTGCTTATAATTAATTAATCTTAGTTCGGTTATGTATACCGATGTTATACACTTAAAATATCGTAATTTTAATCATTTGGGATTTTATTTAATATTGTTCGCAAAAATTAATAATTATTTAATATAGAAAAATGTTTAGTACGCGCGCACGGCAAACTTTAAGTACTTTTTCTAATATTAAGAATTTCCTTTAGCTACTTTTTCTTCTTTTGTTTGTTCATTTCGGTTACTCAGATATTTTATCTAATAATTAATCTCCACTTATTATTTTTTTTAACTTATTTTAATTATTTATTATATTTTTTTACAAATTCTATTGAAAACCGAACAAAATTTCATAAATATATTTAATGCATAATCGCATAGTTCAAGCGGGCGTAGCCGCGTCCGGGCCCACTAGTAAGTAATAAATAAGTCATTTCAATTGAAATCAAATTATGGAAGCTTTTGCGTAAAATTTGGGCTTTTACTACAGTCAACGAGTCGTGGCCGCCCTGGGAAAAGGCGCCTTGCAACAAAATAATGAAGATTAAGAAAAAAATCTAATATCAAAGCTAACTTGCGGGAGGCCACAACTCGTTGATCGTACTGTAGTATGTCGCACTCTCTGTGAGGAAATCGAAGCGTCTATTAATATATGAGTCGTATGGAGATTCTATAAGGCAGTGATTTAATTTTGAACATAATTTTGTAATATTAAAATTTATCGTGTATTTATATATGGTTTATTTTATATGGAGATGTATTATATTGGTAGTTTTTCAATTTTATGTTCAATCGTTTCTTATATTCAAATAACTTTTTATTCCAGCTCCGCTTTACAGCAGAGTAGGCTAAGAAGACTTAGTGTTAAGTCACTCTGTTAGTCAATTTTCGAGACATAGCTTATTGAGGAGCGGAACTCAACTCCGACATAAAAAAAATCCTTTGTTTGTTTTGTACTATAACTATTATACCTATATAATTAAAAATACACAATTATTATAAAAACACAGCAGACCCCTTAATTCTTAATTGTATGTATAGATTATTATATATTCGAACATACATATATAATTATATGTTTTTCCTTTTCGTTAATATAATAAAAAATGAATGAGCCTTCCCATATCCACAGCACACTTACTCTGTGAAAATAAATGAGAAACTCTTAAGGTTTGAGCAAATAATTAAAGGGGAAAAAATAAAGTCTATTGATATAATTTATATGAATGTTTACACCAATTTCTTTAGTTGCGTGCTGTTAATACTGTATTATTATTTTGTTTATAATTTCACGCTGTATCCCGCATAAAGCAGGATAGAGGTACAAGGTCCACGCAAATTTCAACGTGTTACGTGTGGAGCCTAACGCCCCGCTTTGTCTGCTAACCAGGGCGAGAAAATGAAAATGATTTGTTTCCCTGAGTAGGAATCCCATAAATGGTGTTTAAAGACGTGTCGTTTTATAATATAGAAAAACTTTTACTGAAAAGAAACGTTAAAGTGAATGGTCTTAATTAGCGAGAAGAGTTAAGTTTTAGTTAATCTTGACTAAACAAACGGAAACTGTCTACCGAAGAAAGCATCACATTTTCTATTATAAATTCGGAAGTAGAAATCGAACCTACAACGATTATTGTTTGTTAAGTGACTGGGCATATTAGTAATTAATACGAATTATTACGAAAAATAACCCTATATCGTTTACTAAAAAGTATGTCTGAGGAGTTCCACTATTGAGATGCTGGCTCCATCATCAGATCAGCTCAATGATACCATATTATTATATTTTCACGAATCAAGTTACATAGAATTTTCCAAATATGGGTCAAATTAGCGACTTATCGCTTACATTTTATTATATAGTTACAGATCGTCCTAATGAAAGCATGTTAAAAATAAACCGGCCGAATGTAAATCAGACTCGCGCACGTAGGGTTCCGTACCATTATTTATTTTTCTACGACAAGAAGATAATGTCTGTTGTATGGGAGCCCCCCTTATTTTTTCGTTTTTATTGTCATACAAAACAGAAATAGCTTGTGTGAATGTGAGCCTAGTGACGAACTAACTACTAGTGTAGTAATGGGCCCACCCTCTTGATATGGAACCCTAAAAAGTAGTGAATGAACTTAACACTTTGAATGCATGATCAAATAAAATAAATAAATATATTAAATTAAAATCTATGTAAAGACTCATTATAGCTACAAATGAATAGTGGAGATTAATTTGTTGCAGTAATCAACCTTTTTATTAGTGCCCGCGGTCGCATTTGATTGTAAACGCAACGGTTGTCAGATCGAATCGATATCCTCGGTCTGGTAATAAGACATAGCGCGGCGTTGACATAGCCGCCGCTTGATATCCAATGTCTCGGAAATTTATCGGCGCTTAAGAAACGGAGTGTCTGAACTATGTTGCCACTGCCTTTCCTGCTGCTCGTGAGATACAGTGAGAAGCTAAAAATAAAAATTAAATTAAAATTTCAGAAAGTATTGGAGAAATGGAAACTTTCTTGCATCTATATTGGTCTTACCCTATATTTATTGAGTTCCATGCGTTTATTTGAGTAAGCAGAAACTTTGGAAAACTTTAAATAAAATTGGTTTTCGCTATATAAAATTTTAAATTGTACAGCTATTTATGTTTGAACAAAACTTGAAGTTTTATTAGCCGTCTCCTGCAAGTGGCATTTCTGTGAAAGTTAATATGGGATGTATGAAAACTAATGGGGACTAATTCTTGGGAATGAAATAATCTAAAATATGTTTTAAAGGATTCCGTTTCCCAAAAAATAGAAGGAATCCTAATAAGACCACTTTCCTCCTTGCCTAAGAATAAAATTTATAATATAGGCTATGTATGACTAGATATGAGATGTATACTCGTAGTCCTAGTATGATTGACCAAACCAAATTCTATTACCAAATGTTTGACAAAATGCCCTTTGTACAAAGCTATAATAATGAATGTTGCTATGGCAACGCGTATTGTACGCGTAAATTATTATAATTGTTTTCTAGTAAATAAAGTAAATAAATATACGGAAAATACGTATAAAAGTCACGAAAGCGATATAAGCATAAAATAATATAATATGTCAACAGTAGCACTATATATACTGACTGCAGTTTTAATAAAAACTCATGGTACTACTGAAACAGATGAAAAATATTTTTAATATAAAATTTATAACAAAAATTGTTTTAAAGATAATTGATAAACAATTACAAGTATTTTAAATATTTTTTTTGAGTAACGAATCTCCAGGAATGTATTTGTTTTATGAGACTGCTGCGGAATTCTTCTCTCAGCCTGGGGAGAGGGGAAACGGTTCCAGGCCGTGGGAGCCATCTAACCGTGGTCATTTTCTCTGCTCATGCCTATGAGATAGATAGAGGCAAGATAGAGGGGTTAAAAGGAGCTACATACGAGCTCGTATATGCAGCTGAGGCGGCCAACCTAGCCGAATATGACGCCTGGTAACAATTTCTACAAAACTCGCCACACAACCAAAACCTATATTTCTTGTAGACTTACAATTAGGAAATTTTTGAAAAAGACTTTATATTTTTAGCTTCACACTGTATCCCGCACGGAGCAAGATAGGCAGATGGAACCTGGGGCTAGACCTAGTCTTAAGACACTCCGTTCGTATTAAAATACTTCTCTTGCCCACTTTTCACCGAGTTCTGGAGGCATTGCATGTTGAATGGCGGAAGTCAACGCCGCTGTTTGCCTCGTTACCAGAGTAAGGAAACAAAAGAGTGGGAATCAAACCCACAATCTCTCGCGTTTCACTCCAAAAGTCATCTAATAATCAGTTAAAAAATTATTACTTATAAATAATAGATACAATTGAATACTGTACAAGTAACGACTTTAAACTTAAAATAATGTTTTACATTTTTGATTCTACTTGCTTGTTCAATATTCTAAGAATCTCTTGACTCTTGGGAGGTCTTGCGAAATTACTTATTACTAAAGTAAAACAAGGGATAATGCGCAACATTAGTACTTTAATTTGTTTCTTCATAAAAATACAGCGTTGCATTCTGCCACTCACCGTGCAATAGCTTTAATCTCCAGCTGAAAGAGAAGAGTGTCTTGACACTAGATACACTATGTTCTCCCTGCTAATTGCGGGATAGATTGTGAAGCTCGAACATATATCCTTAGATAGATAGATTCATCTTAAGTAATATTGGGGTGAAATTGGACCTAATATCTATCCTCACAAGTTCGTTAAGCAGTTAAAAAGAATAATGAGGCTTCGCAAATTAAATTAAATAACCTTATTTTAAATTTAAGCCGCTGTTAACAATTTGTAATAAAGAAATATTAAATAACTATTAAAATATAATAAAAGGGAAAAATTTACTGGTTTAATTATTTATGAAATGATAAAGTAAATGTATGCTTTATTTTTGTTTGAAACAAGGTAATCTGTTCTTTCCGCTCCAATTACACACATACATATATTTTGTGTTGATTGGCGGAACTTAAAGCCGCTTGTTTTCTACCAGAGTTGAGAATAGCGTCTACATCAGCGTCCGCTGTGTCCCACATACATCAGGGTAGGTATAGGGAACCTAGTGTTAAGACACTCCGTTCCCCACTAGCATCCGAATTTTTCGAGGCGTTGCGTGTTGAGTGGCAAAACTCAACGCCGACCTATCTCGATTAAAAAGCGAAGAAATGAAAATATTAATAAATAATAGCATTACCCCGCGTGAGAATCGAACTCACAACCGTCGCTACGACGGTCTCAGGTTAGGTCAAGGGTCTACATCAGGCTATCTTGAAACTAGCAATTATAACTAAATTATTATCTAACGTGTTCTCTATTGAACTACTCGTGGTTAGTCCAACTGATAGAATTATGCAGGCCTTTGGTTGCACGCAAAGCCTATTATAGATAGCTAACATCTCACAAACGAAGGCTGGATGACCTAAATAAGTGGACTTTTCCTAGGTGGTTGCGGATTCATAGTTATTTTAGGGTAATGTTTTTGTAGGGTAAGGGTGTCGCGCGATTTATTTGTATAAATAAACTGGTACTACTTTAATTACGTAAAATATGACAAGTTTAAATTTTCAATTTAATTAGACATTGATTAGCGCGACAAGCTTTTATGAACATCATTATAAATTGTGTATAATGAGGTTATGAGTTGATAGTTCAAATTTGAAAGAAAAACTCTATTTTCTCCTTTTTAGAGCGATTGAATAAAAGCTTTTGCTAGAAAAAGATTTTTTGTTTTGAATTTAGTATGATTATAATACAACAATATAATTTAAGAGGTCAATATAAAATCTACGATATTAAAAAAAACGTTCATTTTACACTGCAGCAGGGTAGGTAGAGGAAATCTAGTGTTGGGACGCTCTGTTCACTCACTTTCTATCTAATTTCCGACAATTTACTTGATTGACGAGACTCATTGCTTTCATTTGATTGGAAATACATTTAGTTCATTCTCCCGTGTGGGAATCAGACCTACAATCGTCGCGCTTATAGTCAGACGCTGCCCAGCTCGACTTCCTCAACTAAAAAAGAAAGTAAAAATTTAATTAATTAATTAACTTTTTATTTGTAATGTGCTCTTTATATAAACAGTTCCCATTCTCTTCATTCAGCCAACTTCAATATATAAGAAAGTTTTTTAATGGATTCGAGGGAAAAAAACAATTAAATTAGTTTATTATTGATTAACGCCGTTGTAGCTCAGTTGTTATGTATATATTAAAAAAAGTACATTACTTATAAAAAACAAGCAAAAATAACTGGTTTGTTATATGAGAGCCACTTAAGTATTTATTTTATTCTGTTTTAGTATGGTTGTTATAGCAGAAATACATCGTCTGTTAATACTTCGAATGTCTAAGTAATTTCTCAAAGATAACCTAGTGCCAAGACACTTTGTACTTTTTAGTAAATAAAATGAAGAAACGGCGTCATATATTTGCTGTTCACTTGGTATTGATTGTGTTTAGGTTAGTTATCATTTACCTCAGTAGAACTTAGTAAGTTGAAAAGACAGTGAGTGGGCTGGACACATCTTTTGAAGGACCGCTGGCCAGTGAGGCAAACGAGCCCTTGCGTGGATATCCCGTATAGGCAAAGGACTCGTTTGGCCGACGACTTAAAGGAGGTGGTTTTGACTTGATGTTGAAGACTGAGAACTGGGAATTTTGAATGACTCTGGAGTTTATATATATTTTGTAATATTGGAATAATGTAATATGCTTTAAAACTTACCAGTATAATAGATTAATTGTTGTGACGCCCGTATAAAATCACACTCCAGGGAGATAGTAAAAGAGGTCTTAAAACGCTAGGGACTGGTGCTGAGAAAGGCCTACGTCAAACAGAGTATATGAACAGACCGAACTTATGATAATGATGACGATGATGATAGTGGAGAGCGGAGTGTCTTGAAATTTGGATTTGGCAAAAAGAAATAATCGTTTCTCCGCTTTGCTACCAAAAACGATATAAAGTGCGGGTTCCGCTACTTAACCGGCAATGACTCGATAATTACGCGGAGCTTTGGAAAGGAGTGTCTTTACACAAATCTCTCTTTCCACCCTAGTATGCAGTAAAAAACGCGAAGATGATGAGCAAAACAATTATTTTTTATTCGAATAATATTTTAATATTTTATTTTATCGTCTAGTTTTTATATTCAAAACGGTTTAAAAAAGATCCAATTATATTTATTGCTTACATAAATAGGCTTGCAGCTCATATGGGATATACATATAGAATAAAACAAATATTTTGCTTTTATTTGCGACTTCGCTCCCAGTCAAATTTAAATAACTAAAAATTGTGTATGACACAAATTCAGCCCCATTAATGTGAATAAAGCGATAATCGTTTTTTTTAAGCTTCACGCTGTACTCTGCACATAGAGAGTAAGCAATCTTTGGGTAAGGGATCTGGGAACGTACTGTTAAGACACTCCGTTTCTTTTAAGATATTTTCATTCCATACTTTCCGCCGAGTTCTGGAGGCAAAGCGTTGAGTGGTGTGTGGTAAAATATTAAATATTTCATTTTCTCGAGTGGGAACTTATTCGAACTTACTTTTCTCATACGAACCAGTACTATATGAGATTAGTAAGTCAACCAAATAAACTATTTAGCTTTATTGCTGCTATATTAATATAGATCCTCTTGTGTACCACAAATCATATAATTGTTTCCAACTATAAAGATACATGAAATATGATTCATTATGCTCTAGTGGCACAGTGCTGCAGTACTGTAGTCGTGATGGATGTGGGTTCGATTCCCATTTAGTGTTTGCCAATTAGTGTATGTAGGTTATCAATTTCCAGTTCAGACTGATCAATTATAGGTATTGAGGTCTATCGCTCGACATGCAATTTGATATTAGTGGCAGAGTTCTGTTTTTGATTTTTTTTAATTTTATCAGCTTCACGTCATATCAGGCATACAGTAGGTTAGACAGAGGGAATTTAGTATTGTGACACTTGTTTTCACTATAAATAACAATTATATATTAACAAATACACTATATATAGAAAAATACGTCATATGTTCATTCTCACATTATTCAAGTTAAAGGTGTGATTGAGGCAGCTAATCTTAAAGTAGTCTAACCAAGAATATCCATGAAAACTGTTTTAATCGCCAAGGCACTAAAAACCACTCTTCTGCCCAACTCAATATAAAAAATGCTCCATTTCCTACTCACATAAACTTAAAAGACTTTAAAAAAACTAAGATATATTAAGACCGATTCAAATAATAAGCCATATATGAAAATGGCAAGATATGAAATAATCAATTTAAATAAATAACATTACCAATATAAAATTAGAAGACACTATTAAGCGTTCCATGGTTACTCTGTGAGGTACCCATCACGCAGGGTAGCAGGACGAGGAGTTCAGAGCTTTGCCTGAGACTTGCATCTTGGGTTAGGTTTAAAAGGCTTCTGCATATCTACTTTTTATGTTATACAGCAAACCGACATATCACAGTGGAACAGCATCCGAATGAAAATTCGATGGCTGTAGATTCGATATACGCTGACGGGAATGGTAATTTTTATTATAATTTCCTCTCATTGGTAGAAAAGCGACATTAAGTGTAGTCACTCAACACGCAATTTTTCGAAAAGTAATCATTACTAAATCATTATATCACGCTGGACATAGGGATGGGCTGGTCAAAGCTCCCATTGTGACCCTGCCCCAATTACTTAATACTAATATAAAAATATAAGTTACACCATTTTTCCACTGGACGGCTCAATTAAAGTCGTTTGTGGAATATGTACCGAGCTCCACCTGCAATAATTGTTTCCACGATATTATTCCGCATCGAATTGTTGATGGAAATTTCAATTATTTATTATTATACCTACCATTAGTATTCAGCTTAATAATATTCGTGATAAATACTAAAAATCTACTTCATCTGATTACAAATGTCTGATTACAAATGCAACGATTGTGGGTTTAATTTCCACTCTGAGAATGAATTATTTTCATTTCCTTGGTCTAATATAATTGTAGACATTTATTCCTGTTAATGTATAGTTTATTATTATATTTACTGATATATTTTCAATGTCTAGAAAATTGGACGGTGCGTGCGGAAGGGTGTTTTATTAACACTAGATTCCCTTTACCTACTCTGCTATATGCGAGATACAGCGTGTGAACAAGAATTTAAATAAATGATTTTATATGAAAATTTCTCAAACATGATCAACAGTTTCTATGCATTTTTATCAGGAGACGTTGCAAAGGCGAGTAATATCTGAATTTCATACATTATAATAATTCTTTTGATGTCTTTTAGCGTATAATATCCTTATTTCATAGCATTCATAGCAACGTCTTGCCGTCGCCGCGGTGGTTGCGGGTTTCGCATTTGCAATTTGCAATTTGAACATACCGCGACTCTAAGCTACGCTTCTTGGCAACCGTCCAAGGTCATACGTTCAAACTTGGACAGAAAGTGCGAGTTCGAGTCCCGACACGTTAGTAATTCAAAACTATGTTTATATATTTGTGTTACGTTTCCTAAAAATATTTTTCTTTTCTCTTTGTGGTATATCTAATATACCACAAAGAGTCTAATGTCAAATATATCCACTTTTGATCACAATGTCTCACAAGTAGACACTAGATTTAACATTTGTGGAAATGACAACGAAATTTCTAAAGTTTACAACTTTAGTTGTTAACCAAAATGTGTGAATGAATAAGTGATACTCAGTGGAAATATTTTATTTAGCTTTACGCTATTTTCCGCACGTAGAAGGATAGACAGCGGGAACTCCGTTCCCGTGCCAAGACATTCCGTTCCCATTAGGACATTTCCATTAACCACTTTCCGCAGAATTCTGGCGGCATTGCGTTTTGAGTGGCGGAACTCAATACTGAGCTTTGCTTCTCTATTTACTGGAGCAAGGAAATGAAAATATTAAATATTTCATGCCCCCATATGGGAATTTACATACCCATGAGTATGAATTAATGTCATTGCGTGTTAAGACCCGCTACTAAACACTAATATAATCAAATATTTCAAGTTCACGAAACCTTAATGGACGCAAAGTGAAGACAAGAGAGTTTAAGCTCTCTGTCTGCCTCAATACTTATGTTTATAAATAATTTTTACATATTTTCTTTTCAGAGTTATTCCAAGTTATCCCTTACTCTGCACTTATCTTGAGTAGATGTGTAAGTACATGCATAGTACTAGATGGATGATGTTCATACAAAGGCATCCTGTTTACCATTACAATACAACTAGCTGTTCATTTTAAAAATATGCAAACTTCTAGATTTCAATGTTCCTTGAATTTAGTAACGGGAGTTTCACGCTTAGCAGAGTAGTCGATATATTGTTATTATTTTCAGCTTCACGCTACAGCGTGCCCGCGTGCAGCAGGGGAGGCAGAGGGAGCCTAATGCTAAAACACTCCACTCCCCAATTTCCGCCAAATCTTGAAGGCATTGAGTGTTGAGTACTCAACATCGCACTTATCGCATTCGCCTCTACACCAAGCAAAGAATTGAAAATATTAATTCATATTATTAATAACATCACTTATTGGATATGAACCCAGATATAAAATTAAAATGCAGCGTTTTTTAAATGGTAAGCACGTGAAGTAAGTAGGTGAAGATTGGCAAAAGGCGTCGTATGGAGAACTTGAGAACATGCGAGAGAGCGTTCCCCAAGATGTTTTTAATTAGGGCAAGTCTCGCTAGCTGTGTCCATACGTATGTATATTGAAGGATTTATAGTTGCAAGTATTAAACTATTGACTAATTTAAGTTCTTCTTTTGCTGCACTCTGTATCCCGCATATAGCAGGGTAGACAGAGGGAACCTATACCGACACTCCGTTCTCAATTCTACGTTCAAATTTGGAGACAGATAGATTTTTTTTTAAAATAATTAATGTCCGCGACCTCATTAGCTTGGAATGTATAGCTTACTTTTTCTAAATACCACCTGTTGTGATTTAAACTTGCAGCAAGTGGCAGGCAAGAAGAACCTAGCGTTAAGAAATAAGACACTTCGTTCTCGGTCTTTATTTATTAAATTCAAGTCTTTGCGTTTGCAGTTGCAATTCTACGCTACAGTTTATGTTAAAAAGCGCGGAGAAACAAAATCAATTTAAGATTGATTGTTTTCTTGACTAGGTATCAATTCATGATCATCACAATTACAGTCAAGCACTGCATCACTGTCCCACGAGAGCTTAATTAAAAAAAACATAGAAATAACAGTCATTGAATGATTTTTTTTATTTTTATTTTAATGTCAATTACAATTGCCTACCATACTGAAAGTCTGTTGCTAGGACTAAATTTTATTTTTTCTCTTAACTAAAAATTAAAATCCGTTGTGTAAAGATTCAGATGTACATCGATTGAATACGTTTTTGGTTGATTTGGTTTGGTTTTTGGTTGATAAAATTCAATTAGTTTTTTTGTTGCTTCATGCTGTATCGCGCACGTAGTAGTGTAGGATGGAACCTAGGGACCTAGTGTTAAGATACTCCGCACACTTTATTATTTACGTTAAATTTGAGATTTGCGTTTCAACACGTGTTGAGTGGCGGAACTCAACGCCGCGGTTTATCTTGCCAGAGCATGTAAGTGCCGAAACTTAAAGTAAAGTAGGGATAAAAAAAAATTAAAAATATTTTTTTCACTGTAGTTTATTCCTAATATAGCATCTGAACGTTAACGTAATATTTGTGGGTTCGATCCTGAGTGGGAAATAAAATAAATTGAAAAGAGAAGCACATTCCTAAAATTCATACTCCAAAAGTGGAACAATTACAAAACTCAAACACAGAAATTCTATAGAATTGTTTCAAACAATCATATTCATTTTTAAAAGGAAAGGACAGAGTTTCACGTAACATTTTACCGAACAGCAAATACCTTTGCCATGTTTCACAATAGGCACTCAGTTGAAGGACTATTTTGTAAAAAACCTCACATTTCATCCTGTTAGGTGATACAGAGATGCATTTATTGAAATGCTATAGAGCTATTGAAGAAAAATGGATAATTCAAATTAAGTTGACTGTTACTGAATATTTTTATTAAGAAATTTTTATGCGGATCTGCAAAGTAATTTTGTAGTGTTAATGACACTTTGAGGCTATTTAAGCCGTAAAATATGACAGGTTCTGGGTTCGATTCTTATTCGAAGGAATTCTGGTGACAAGATTAAGCGTGGCGTTCGTGTTGAGTGACGAGAGGTCTTGAAAATTAGGCGAAGAGTGGGAAACGAAGTGTCTTAACACTGGGTCTCCACTGATACTGCCCTTGATCTTATTGCCTCATGTCTAAGCCGAAGAATCCAGAAGGTTAGTATAAATAATGTAAAATCATCATCAATCAATCATCATCTGGATCTCCTCTAAAAATGGGCGTTCCACAAGGAACCCCTTTTACTTGGCCCCCTTTTATTTCTTCTTTATATTAACGATCTACCTTTTTATGTGAAGAACCTATGTGATATTGTACTTTTCGCGGATGATACCTCTTTAATATTAAAGGTTGACAGAAATAAAATAAACTATGACGATGTGAATAGTGCATTATCGCATATTCTTCGTTGGTTTGATGTTAATAATCTAATATAAAATGCTAAAAAAACCAAATGTATTGAGTTTGCTTTACAAAATGTTAAAAAACATAATTTAAGTCTACTAATTAAAGGAGAAACTCTCAATTTGTTGGAATCAGCTATTTTCTTAGGCGTAACTATAGATTCCAAACTCCAGTGGAACACTCATCTGGAAGCACTTGCGGATAAACTCAGCTCTGCCGCGTTCGCAATTAAAAAAGTAAGACAAATGACGGACGTTGACACTGCCCGACTAGTCTACCATAGCTATTTCCATAGTATTTTATCTTATGGAATGCTGCTATGGGGCAGTGCTTCAGACATAAATTCAATATTTATCCTCCAAAAAAGAGCCGTGAGATATATTTATAAACTAAGTTACTCCAAGTTTTTGCCTCCAAAAAGTTAATAAATCTTTTATGGGTCTGAGCATACGTGTATATAATAAATTTCCGCAGTGTATTCTAGGTTTGCCACTTCCAAAATTTAAAATATCAGTAAAAAAAATTCTGACAAGTAAAGCTTATTACACTGTTTAAGAATATTTACATATAGGACAAACATGTATGGAATTAATGTCTATTGAATGTAATGCAACTTTTTAGCTTAATTAGCTGCCAACGAATGTTTGTAGATTGTACCATTGATTTTGAAAAGAGTAACTGTTGAGTTTCTTGCCGGCTCTTCTCAGCAGAACTGCCTTCCGAACCGGTGGTAGCTTTTTGTTCATATGTTCATTCGACGATTCAAAAGTGCTTATAATAAGTTTTTTTGAATAAAGAATATTTTGAATTTGAATTTGTATTTAATATATGAGAGCTACAGCGTGAACTTGCACTAGTGATAAAACATTCCGTGCCCCAATAATCGTCTTTTTTCTTGACGTTGCACTTATATATTCAGCAGGGTTATAATATATTGCTAGTAATTCATTCTCTTTAGCAGTAATCGAACCCAAGACAATTGCGTTTGCAGTCAAACATCAAATATAGGCTGCTATAAGATAATTTATACAGAAAATCCATTAAATTATAAATCATTAGATATCGCTAGAGGGCACGGTATCGCTCGCGCCAGTACCTACTCCTATTGTAAAACTTTTAATATAATTACTGGTTCACTGATTTAAATGTACGATCTTCACAAGTTTCATTTTTATTTTGTTTTATTATAAAATTTAGTATAAGAATGGAAAAGGGCATTTCCTTAAATCTTTAGTGTGGAAAAAAGATTTAACTTTTTCCACACTAGAGGGATGGCGGCATGCCTCTTTCACCTCGTCCTCGGTGGATTTGGTCAGCTTCACTTACTCCTCATATCCTCAAAAGGGTTCACATAATCACATCTTCACAGCGTTCTCTCTTTTATTCTTCTTTCGTTAGCTAGGTTTCGTTATGTATACGTAGAAACTTGTTATATGCGTAGGTTAGGGAGTTTAAATGGAACATTAAATTTTTAGTAATTCCAACGGGAACGAGAAAAAACGGGATTTTCCTTTTATCTTGAGATGATACACAGAAACAAATTTGTAATGAACTGAACAATCTCTATCAACCATATAATAATAATTATAATAAAATAATTTATTTCTCCACACTAAGTAAAGTATACAAAAAAGTTGTGTATATTTAGGTACATAAAAATATTATTTACTATCATATATAGTTATACACTTCAGCATACATATTTCCAGAATAATTATGTCTCGCGTCCGAGTAACTTTATTAAACTTTGTTTGTTACTTGTTAGCATGCTGGCTTCGTGGAACAGTGTTGAGACGCGGCCGGTTATATTCATGTTAATATAATGTTTACTACTTATTGATTTATTTTCGTTTCGCTACACTAGTAGATGACGCGCGGCGTTGGGTTCCACTGTCGAATTCCACCTCTACCTCTTGAAAATTAGTTGGAGAGTGAGAAACTGAATGTCTCAATGCTAAGTTACCTCTGCTTACTCTTCTAAGTGCAGAATACTTCGTGAAGGTGTAAAATATATTTTCATTTCTTCGCTCTGGTGTCGAGGCAAAGCGCGGTGTTGAGGTACGCCACTCATGGCGCAATACCTACAGAATTCGGCGGAAAATGGGGAACAGAGTGTCTTCACACTAGGCCCTCCTCTGGCTAGCATGTTGTGTGCGTGATACACTGCGAAACTGAAAAAATAATAATACAACCTGGACTTATGACATTAAAGCCAGAATGGTAGACAATTAAATTTAAATTATATGATATTAACATGAATATACAAAGGACAACAGAAGAACAATAATTTTCTCTATTTATAATTACAATATGCAGTAGAAGCGTTATAAAAATAGGTCGTAATAAAAAAGTGCGAAACAACTTACGAAAGTTATTCGGCGTAATTACTTATTTTGTATTATATGAAATTTAAATATAAGTTTGTAATAGTTTTATATTTTATTTCTTAGATTTTTCTTTTATTTGTAAAGGAACGGGGAACTTATTCTTTAGGGAGCCCTAACTTTATAGGTGCCGCTTTAGGGAGCCCTAACCTTATTTGTGCAGCCAATACATCTCTAGGTCTGTATGTAAAATTACTTTCAGCTTTATATTATCACGAATTCTTGAGAAAAAGTCTACACAAACGAACAGACAGAAAATAAATTATCTTCTACAGTTTCCGTTTTTTTTTCAGGTAACTACAGTATTTAAAAAATAGTATACCTTCATCTGTCTTTAGTTTACCGAGGGGGGCACAAACATTTTATATTTCAGAGACTAATTACCTTTCGGAAATAACTATGTCTAGACTGTCTCCACCATTGCCTGTATTGATATTAAATGTGACATTATATTAAAATTGCAGAACTTTGTACGCTTATTGCAAGAAATTCTCGAGTTAATAATAAAATACTTGGAGATATAGTTAATTCCGGTAAGTTAAAATTACTTAGATTTTTATTAGTTATATTTTACTCTATTTTCGTAAATCGTAGTAATGTTATGTAGTGAGATAATAGAGTTGAAACACTTGATCTCTTGTTTCTTATTTCCTTTCAGAGATATTTTAAATTGAATGACAGAACGTAACGATGACCTTTGCGTTATAAATACAATTCAGAATTCATTACAAACGGTCCAGTAATTCTTGAGATATGAGTGAATGCGCTATTAACAATTCTACAAAATTACACTTAACTCGCATTGTGTAACCATGCCGTTAAAATGAAATTAATTTATGTTAGTTTATTAGCCAAAAAAATATTTATGTTATTATTGTCATTTATAATAATTTATATTTTATATGTAATCATCCCCTCGGTGGGAATCGAACCTAAATCTAGCGCGTCAATAGTCTAGGCGTCTATAGAGATCCTCTCACAAGATAATAAGCTACTATTAGTTTGATTTATACACCAAATTAAACTAACTTTCTGAATCGAAGCTGCAATTATTCAAGACCATTGGATTATTAGAACTAAGAACTAAGTTAGTTAATATAATATAACCGTATTACTAAATTGACCGTCTTTTGAGGAATATGACAATCTGAATTGCAAATGGCCTTAGATTGGTTTTTAGTGATAATTTTCTGCTAATCACAAATCACTGTTTTTTCAAGCAAAATAATGACAATATTTTAAGTTTTTCGCTATAACTCGCAGGGCAGGCAGAGTGGACCTTGTTTTGAGTCTCTCCATTTTCCAATTTTCGCCCAATTTTCTAGACATTGCGTGTTGAGTTGAGGAAGTCAACGCTGGGCTTTGTCTTATTACCAGAGCGAGAAAATTAAAATTGTTCATTCTTCCTCACGGATCGAATCCACGTGTTCCTGGGAAAAATGGTTTTGACAGAGTGACGGACGGACAACTAAGAGATCGTATAAGGGTTCCATTTTTTCTTTTATGAGGAACGGAATGTTTAAAAAATTACTTTATCGCTCATAATATAACATCCTGTATGTAATAACACAAATCGCCTATCAATAAAAATTGGCAATATATTAAAACAGTGCGTGGGAAATCTTGCTTTAGGTAAGCGGCTTACGACTCGGGAAATGAAAATTGAAAGCATATTTCTTGAAGTTCTTATATTATAGAACGTTTTATTTTTATTTTTTAAATCTATCGAAATACTTTATTGGTTAGTGGTTGTGGGTGAATTATCGCCAATCACTTCTTTCTACTGTTTTTAATTAGTTATCTTACAAGTTTGTTGCTTTTTGATGGCGGAACCCAACGCCGCGGTGTTCCTAATGATATAAAGTAAGTACTTACTTTTTTTTCGGTTTCAAAATGTTTCCTTCATACAGTAGGGTATATAGAAATAACCTAATCGGTGTTTTGGCCACCGTAGAGAAATGATTTTTTAACTTCACACTGTAACCTGCACAAACCAAGAACCTGGAAACCAAGTGTAAAGACAATCATTCTCATTCCCCACATTTTGACGAATTCTAGAAGCCTTGCGTGTTGAATGTCGGAATTCAACACCACGCTTTGCCTTGTTACCAGAGCGAGGGAATAAAAATATAAAATATTTTATTGTCTCGAGTGGGCATCAAACCCACAGTATGGCACGGTTACAATTGCACGTTTCTGCCCTACGCCACAATTGACTATTAATTTAAAATAATTCGCCCACTACACTAACCAAAAACTTAATAAAGTTTATACTTGTAAAACTACACTCTAATGAAGTTTTTACTTGTAAAATATATTAATAGTAATAAATGTTCTGTTTCAACGTTAGTTTATATGGACGTAAAACGCCGGCGGTCAAGATACTTTACTCTCATCTCTTTGCTTAACTAAGTAACTGGAGTTATATGAGTAGGTAGTGCAGTTCGTGTAATGATTATATTCTGTTTAATATTTTCTAAAGGTAGTTTTGTCTTTATTTATTACAGTAGGTATTAGTTATTTTGTAGGCTTCACCTGTATCCTACGTATAGATAGATAGGCTGATATATACGGGCACAAAACAAAGCATGGTGTTAAGTTCCGGTCAACACTACTACTCAACTTCTCTAATATATAGCGAAAATTGAGAAACAGAGTGTCTTAACACTAAATTTTCTTCTGCCTTCTACCTATATGCGGGATGCAGTTTGAAGCTAAAAAAAAGTATTATTTTGACTCACTTTTACAAATTTGACATAGTATAATAAGGGGAACAAAATGAGCGAACAAAATGAAATGTATGTAAATAGTATTCAATTTTGCCTTTATTAAGCTAATAAAAGGAACTCGATACTGAATTTACTCGTACTTAGGTCCATTGTGTTACTTGAAAGGTATTGAAGAAGTATAAGAGCATATCAATATTGTGTTATAAATATAAATGTGTAGATTGAGGCCAGTCGTGGTGCAGGGGCACAAGCGTGTGACTGTAAACGCGACAGGTCGTGAGTTTGAATCTCACTCGAGCAAATGAAATATTTCAATATGCTTTATTAGTATCTCTCCCTTACATAGAAAAAATAGGCAAGGATAACGTACTGTTCGATACTTTATTCTTCATATTCTCCATTTTCGCTTATTTTAATAACATTCAGTGTTGGGTGTTGTAACTGATGCCAATTTTACAGAACAAAAAATGGAAATTAAAATATTTCAATTATAAAACATTCCACCAAATAGTATTGGAACCCACAATCATCTTTCCCGTGTAAGACAGGTTCCAGCTGCCCTACGGCGCATAGCAAGCAATGCGAGTGTTTCTACTGTCTGAATGACTGTGTAACAGTCGAACGAGATGATAAGTAGTAGTTCTATTTCCGCGGGACGCAAAGTTTGCCCCCAATAGCATTTTGGTCTTAGTTTAAATGACCACTTGAACTGACTAAGTTTTTGGAATATGTATACTGTATACTGTATATTTAGAGTTTGGAATTACAAATTTCTAAGTTGAACACGTTCTATTACTGTAACTATGTGCATTTATTTCAAGTTCAATGGCTCTGTCTGTAATCGCGGTGGTTGTAGAATCGATTCCCACTTGGTGGATTAAATTATTACAGGACTAAATATAATTAATTCGGCTTAAAACTTTCATTACAATTAATAAAGTGGCGAAAACCAAAGATCTGGTTATTTAAATTTCCTCGGTCTGGTAACGAGACAAAGCGAGGAGCTGAGTTCCTCCATTTAATACAAATTAAGACAAATTAGAATTCTGAAAAATATTCTAAAAATAGCGACGCTTAGCATACTCATATAGCTATACTCATTTTTGTAGACTAAGATATTATGTTTTATTTTTAGCCTTGCCTCTACTATACTATTTGTGCAGTCTTAAGCTGACGCTGTATCTTGCATATAGCAGGGCAGACAAAGGACACCTAGTGATATAAAACTTCTTTCTCCACTTTCCGCCGAACATGGGATATATTGCGCGCTACTGGTGGAAGTCAACGCCGCTTCATCTATCCGCAGTGGGTAGCGAGCCCACAATCGTCTTTACAAAATTGTCTTTTCCATTCGTACCTTCAATTTGAGCATATCAGTGCACCCCTCCGAAGTTTCCGAATGACCGCCATTGTAATCGGATAGACTACAAAGAGACTGGGGAATAGTTTCCGCAGTATTCGTAATATATATACATTCACTTCTCTATTGCAATCGTATAGTTTGTTTGTTTTAGTACAGATTAATGTTGTTCTTGTGGGTTTTTTTAATTATTTTTGTTAGATGTCTTTTAATTGTCATGTCTTTTAGAGCGGCGTTGACTTCTATCACTCAACAAACCTCCAGATTTCGGTAGAAAGTAGGAAACGGAAGTATCTTGATAAGAGCAGAGTGTTTTAACACTAGATTTCCAATGCACGGGACTGTGCTGCATACAGAGTGAAGTTAAAAAAATTACGTTTTAAAGTGGTTAATTTTTTAGTTACGTCTTTTTTTTAATTTAATGTCTTTTTTTTCTTGGCTGGCATCAACTTGGTGTATATAAAGTATATAAAGAGATGTAGAGATTCTTTTACAATAGAAACGAAGCAAAATAATTTTCAATTGAAGTGATTTGCATGCTCTCGCACTTGCAGACAAGGTGATCTCCTGACTCCTCTAATTACTACTTAAGTGAGAATCTGGTCCATAACCATCCCACGCGTCCATGACTCTCCCAGTCCGCCATAAGGACGGCTTGGTGACAGTTTTAAATAACCCACCTATTTATATATTGAAATGCCATTTACTTGTAATGATCGATACGTAAAATAATAAATAATTTATAATATTAAATGATACTTGGTAAATGACAAGTAACATTATCTATCTATATATTAGAAATTTCATTTAACTCCCGTCTAATAAATCTTCCCCTCGATTCCTACTCAAGTGTAACCTTTTATGAGCGTCGCTTTAACTTAAAAAAGAATGCTTTTTTTTAATATTCGTGTTCACTTTTCCAATACACTGAATCGGTTATTAGAAAATACTTCGTCGTTTAATATAATAAATAGAATTGGTATATTAGGAGAGGCATGTGAAGTTAATATTTGTTTCAGTTTTACAATACAATTTCGAGACATTGTGCAGAACAGGACAAAAAATCTCCTATGTATATAACAAGGATTGTAAACTGCCAACCCTTCTCTCTATGGTCTTCGTTGGTTATTGAGTGATGTTATTCAAAATGCATAAATTCTTTTGAATATGGCTATCGTCGATCGCATCTAGCCAGGATTCACTATAGTATAACAATGTTATCATAGAACTAGTGGTCTCCCGTAACTGCGTTGGTATTCTATTTCCATTTAGTATCCGTTGTCGTTTAAATTTGCAAATATGAACCTAGTGTCAAGACCTTCTGATCTTTGCCCTCGATGCAATTTCGTTTTCTTAAATTCTTGCCGTAATTTAAAAACAAAAACTATTTAAATATCATATGAGGCATATATTACCACCAAGCACAAAACCAAATATCAACCTAGAGAGCACACTTTTGAAATATAATAATACCTGAATGAAAAAATTGTCGAGTAAACTTTAGACAGAATTTTATCCCGAGTGAACACAAAAATCGGCACCCATAGAGATCTTCCATTTTTTGTTAGTGAACTTAATATTTAACTTGGCTCTCACTTAACGTTTATGTTTTGTTGGGATAATTATGCGTTTTGCGAATTTATGTTTTTTTTTAATACATTTTCCGGTACTAAATCTGCTACCTTAAATGACTGTTCGGATATTTCAAGCTACCAAGTAATTATTATGGTAATTTCTCAAAGTACTCAACATCAAAGTCTTTAGGTATGTATATATAATATGTATGTACGTTTAATATTATAATCTTAATAGCTTGAGAGTAAGCGGCTTTCAAACTTAAGGAGGAAACATCTAAGCACATGCTATTTCCTGAATTAAATTTTACATGGAAACTGGACTTCTTATTATCCAACGGTGAGGTATATGTTAGTTATTTTAGCTCAACGCTGTATCCCGCATATAGCTGGACGCAGATGGAACTTAAAGTTAAGACACTCCGTTCTCCACATTCCGCCGAATTATAGAGGCATTGCGTGTTGAGAGGTGGAACTCAGTGCCGCTCCTCGTACCGTTACCAGAATTAATGATAATAATTACTTTGTAAATTGACACCTATGGAGTCACTTACAAAGTTTAACAAGGCGAAAAGAGCCATCCGTTGCATATAGTTCAAGTTATTCTACTAAGTAATTGTCTCACTTACTTAAGTTAAGTTAACAACTCGGTCTACCAATATTCTTAATATCATGCTTAACATTAATTATATCAATTTAATACTTTCTGCCATAGAGTTACCTATGGCAGAAAGTATTAAATTGTAAAAACATCATCAAAATCGGTTCACCCAGTCAAAAGTTCTGAGGTAACAAACATAAAAAAATACAGTTGACTTGATAATCTCCTTTTCTTACAGAAGTCGGTTAAAAAGTTAGTAGAGAAGACGAAAGGAACCTAGTGTTATCTTAACAAAAGTTTTCCTCTGTCTAGTCCTTATCCACTTACCCCCCAATATTCAATACATTGAATACCGGAACTAAACGCTGCTCGATGCTCGATAACACCATATCATTATATTGTCGCCTAGGTAAGTATTACTACCACGTTCCACGATGACACAATCATTATCGTCGAGGCAAAGCGCGGCGTTGAGTTCCGTCACTCAACACACAATGCCTCCTCCCGCTGCCTACCCTGCAGTGAGTGGGATACAGCTTGAAGCTGAAAATATATATATACAAAACATGTAAAAAAATATGGTATAACTTATTGAAAACCATTAATTACACGTTGTGTTAACATTTGACATATCGCATGTTCGCTTCAATTAATTTGAAATAAGATACAAAATCAACTTTCATTTCCGATAAAGCTTAATATTTTTAATGACTCCATCGTGTTGTTGCGTGTTTGAATATTGGTTGAGGAGATTTTTGGTTTCACGCTCTATCTCGCATAAACGCCACGGTAGGCAGAGAACTAGTGAGTGCTAGTCCGTTTTCCACTTTTCGCCCAAAATGAGATAATGCGTTTCCAGCGGCGATAGTCTATTTTTACTTTGTCTATCAAGCTGGTGAAATTCCACAATCTTGCCGTTTGCAGTAGGACACTGATCCACTGCGGCGCAAAAGCATTAAGTTGAAAAGGAACTTGAAAAATATGTCGCTTAGTCAATTCGCTCAATTACCATCATTAACTTTATTCAATTAATATTGAAAAAAACATCACGCTGAATCCTGTACACAGCAGGGTAAGCAGAGGGAACCCAAGGCAAAGACACCAGAGCGACGTAATGAGAATATCCTCGAGCGGGGGATTGGACCCACAAGCAGTCGCGTTTACAGTCACACTTTGTGCCCCTGCTTCATAACTGACCTCAATGACTTTACTAAATATATAACATAATGATGTAAGTCACACAAGACATATTACTATGATGTACTCACACATGTTACGTGCAATAGAAGCTTAGGACTTACGTCTGCCTCACGGCCGCGGATAATCTGAACGGATTTCGGTGCCTTAGATGGTGTTAGTAGGATTAAGCGATGAAAGGAAGTCCTTTCTGTCATGGAATAAACTAAGTCGAGGTCTTCGTGGCACATTGGCAAGGCAGTTCAGGTAATCACGACGGTTGTGAGTTTGACTCAAAGAAATCTATTATTTTTAATCTCCGCTCGGTAACAGCTGAGGGAATCTAGTGCTAGGACATTTCGTTCCCCAATATGTAGGGTCATTAGGGTCGACATGTACGGTCGAGACCCATTTGAGGAAGTAAAATATTTATTTAAATTTATATTTTCATTTCTTCTCTCTCTTTGTGTTAAGCCAAAGGAAGGCGTTGAGTTCCGCCACTCAACAAGCAATTCCTGCAGAATTCATCGGAAAGTGGGAAGCGGAAGTATATTGATGGATTCCCAGGCCCCTCTGCCTACCATGGCGAGATACAGCTAATAAAAAGATATTATTTAAATTGAGATATCGTAAAACGGTTTTATGTTTTATATGTTATTTAATTAATTGTTCGTTATTAGTGGCTTAGCTCTTTAATTTTTCACTTATAAACACTAACTAAAAATTCAATCTGCAGCCTTCTTCCATCAGAAGGCTGCTCCTTCCATCTTTCTACCAAAGATATCCCAGCAGAGCCACGACAGCTTTATTTTCTATTTTCTGCCAATGATTTAGTAGATCGTCCAGGCTTAAACTAGAAGATATTTGCTGAACGCTCAAGGGATATCTAAATTTCACGGAGAAATTGTGACACCATTGTAGCGCAGCGGAAAATGTCTGACGGTAAAAGCGGTGGCTTTGTGATCAGGCTCTTGGGTAATGTTGAAAGAACAATATTTCTGATTTCTAAAAAAGTAGAAAGGGATTTGAGATAGCTTCTCTTATCGCATCTAATTTTTCAATGTCTCTGTGCATTTCTTGATACAAAACTATAAAGAAATATATGGGAAAAAAATAAGAATTTGAAGTAGCGAACTAAATAAAATATGTGTTTTAACTGTCACTAATAGAACCACTTGAGATGTGTACCTATATTAACAGCTACAATTGCTTAGACAATGTACTGTCAATATATTATGTTTAAGACCAAAACGCGGTACAAAAAAGTATAATATTAATGCCCAAAACATTCGATAAAAATTAAAATTAAATAGCATCACACTGTATCCCGCACACAGCGGGGTAGATAGAGGGAACCTAGTGTTAAGTCAGTCCAATTTTCGCGACATTCCCCCTAAGCCGAAATCGAACTCACAACTTCACATTCCCAAAAAGACGCCCACAAAAATTTCAGCAGGTGAAATAAAACTGGCATCTCGAAAATGATTTACACAAACGCCGCTAAGAGACAGTACCGCACCTCACTTACTGTAGCGCGCCGAGATAAATGTCAGCGGCGTGGCGCTGACGCGGGGCTGGAGAAATAAATAAAGAAATGCCGACGTCTTAAGCCGACAACGTATTCTGAAATGGTTGGCTGTGATAAAAAAACACGATTTCGTGTTAATATATTATGATTGTTGAGTTTTGTAACAACCTGTATGAGACTTTTATGTTTTGTAACACTCTGTATATTGTGGTTTTTTTTTTCAAATATATTGTAGTGTAAATCCTTTATTGTTCTCTTTTATCCTAATAAAGCTTATTATTAACTAACTATATTTAATTTTATATAAAAAAAAACATTTCATTTGGAAACGCTCGTGGCACAGGGGCACGGGTGTGCGTCTGTCAAAACGCGGCGTTGAGTTGTGCCACTCACGCTATGCCTTCAGTATTGGGCGAAAAATAGTACCAATGATATTGGAAGAGGCTCACATAAAAATCACGTGGATCCCCCAGAGGCCACGTAAAAAGAGAGAGAAATGTTCTCTCTGTAGTATAAAAATATTTTTTATACCTATCACCGTCGACTACAGTACTGGTATAAAGTTTTAGTGTAAACTTTATACCAGTTCTGATCATTTTTTAAATAAATAAAAAATATATATGTATATAACATGAATGATAATTAAATATTTAAATGAAATACAAATATGCAGTTTCCTTCCTGTTAATATTACATTTATTGTATAAAATTTCTTGAATATGGAACCTCTATAGGTAGGTACATTTAAACAAAACGTTTGTTTGTAGAGCGCTTTTAAAATAAAATCTGTCTAACTGTGGGTCCGATTTAATCTCCAGAATGACAAAATCGATTTTTGCTGGAGGGTGTAGAAAGGTTTTTTATTCTGGAATTCACTTCGGAATCGCGTTTACCGCGCTTTCCAACCAGATATAATTAATATAATTAATAGCCAAACTTTTTTTCAATTAAATAAGTAATTTTTGCGAGCAACATAAAATAAAATTCCAAAATTTTAAAATTATTTCTTTTAGTGTATAAAAATACAGATAACCATACTAACATATCCAACTTTCCTTAAATATAATTAAATAATATTAAATTTATTTATTTAATAATAGTTCAAATGGACGAAGCCACGGGTAATCTATAGTTTTGAAATAAATGATCATATTATATATATTTACGATTATTTGTCGGAATAAATAATACATTCAGTAAAATCGGTTCTGGATAAATAAAACCTTTATTTGTATATATTTTCAAAAATATTTCAGTATTTTCATTAACATCTTGAGCTCGAGTCTTAAGCTTCTGCTATTTATTGATGGCATTGCAAATATGCATTTTACTCTTGCGAGTTCAATGTAGTCCCTAATGGTCATCCGCTCGCGGTAGAAACCGGGCTAAATTACATACATCTAACACAAAAGGCAGAGAAAATCTGATAACTAATATAAGTATTAATCAATCGTTCTATTAAATAATTCTCCATCAGTACCATCGACACAGGATAGTCGATCGGCCGCAATTAACTATTCTATCAATTAGACCTTATTACTTTTAGATTTTAATTAATATTGTTAATAGGTATTTAATAGAATAATGTTTACTTTCGAAATTAGCTTATTTAATTTAGAGCAAATTTGCAATAATATTTGTTATGCATATTATATAGAATTCACATGCCCAGTGTGCCTCGATGTTCTCAATGTAAAAAAATACTTTAGCTTATTATATTTAACTGACTGACTGAGAAGACGAAAGCTAATAGTTATTTTTAAAGAAGGCGTAGATATGCATCGTTCGTCGGACTTCGTCGGGTTCGTTGGACTTTATACCTACTCTTTTGGTTTTTATGTTCTTTTCTTTCATACCGTTTTTATGGAGCATCTATGTACCTTGAGTTACTGGCCACTTCAAATAGATTTTTCTCATAGAATTCAATGTCAACATTTTTTAGATTTGGAGTTTTTTTTTCGGATATTTTGGACACTCAGTTCTCCACTTTCCACCCAATTAACACGCCGTAGCTCCAGCTATTGCATGTACGGCGACACACAACGCCACGCTTTGTCTTCTTACCAGATCTAGTGAAATGAAATTTATTTACTCGAATAGGAATCGAACCTACAATCGTCATGCTTACAGTTAAAGGCTGTGCCTCTAAGCCACGACGGTTTCAATTCACAAGTTCTGAGTATAGAGACCAAGATACGTCAATTCCTTTACTAACCAACTATTATGGAGTATCGAATAAAGGGGTTTGTATAATACAATACATAATGCGAAAAAAAAACAAGTTTTTTAAAAAGGTTTCTTAATTCACATTTTATATAGTTTGTATGTACAATATTCTATTCGAATATTATACATTTCCTCTTTATTCAAAAATAAACATTCATTGTAATAAAAACAAAAATTCAATTCACTCGAGAATAATTGGTACAAAATTTATTCACAAAATTTAATCCATACGTTAGACTAGCCAAGTTGGAACAAGTTAAAACAAGTTATGTGAAAGCTTGTAAAAACTGAATTCCGAAAGTTAAACACTTTGCTTGGTTTAAATAAAACGATTTATAATCAAAATGAAATTATAACCTCTGTTTTAGTTTGACCAGTTTTTTAATATTGTTAAGTTAGTTTTTATTGTACTTTTAACAGACTAAGAAACTAAAGGACGTTCTTAATTAGACGAGTATATATTGATAATATTTTTTAATTATGTAGGCTATATCTCATATATGGTTCCAAATAATTTTGAAACCAATTGTTGAAATGTATTTTTATAGCTTCAGCTAAGTATAGTATGAAGTGCATCCTATACTTAGCTGAGCCACCAAAACGAGGAAATGAGAAAATTAAGTATTTCATTTCCTCGAGTGGGAGTTGAACCCACAACCTCTCGCGTTTACAGTCGTACGCTTGTGCTTCTGTGCCACGACTGGCCTCAGTAACGTACTATTTCCCATAAAACGATAGATAGGAATACGCTGGTTTAAACAAGTAAAATAGATTAGTGTTAAAATTTCTTAACATTTTAATGTTTTTTAATTTGCGTGTAATTTTTAATTGATTTATGTTTTGGTTAAAATAAAAATTTTTCATGGTCCTCCAGAGTGTGGTTTACCCGCGTTCAAAGTGAGATATAAAACGTCGTAAAATGGCGTCGTAATGTATAATATACAATGTAAATAATGCACAATATACATTGTTCTTATAGAAGTAACTAGACGTGCCATTGTAAAGGCTTGTAGGTTCGATTCCCACCCGGGGGTATGAAATATTCAATATTTTCATTTCCTCGCTCTAGTTACGAGGTAAAGCGCAACGTGGAGTTCCGCCACTCAACACACAATGACCCGAGAGTTCAGCTCCCACATTCTTATGAATTTCTAGTTGC